>BMAW01023679.1:0-19417 GCA_019974015.1 Nephila pilipes | reverse complement strand
AGCAGTCGAGTAGCTAGAAAGAAACCTTTCATAAGCTTACAAAATCAGAAAAAGCGTTTGGAGTTTGCAAAAACTGTTGAAGACAGAAAACTTTTGGAAGAAAGTTATATTTAGTGATGAAAGTAAATTCAACATTTTTGGAAGCGATGGTCGTCACACCGTTTGGAGAAAGCCAAACACCGCTTTGGATCCAAAAAATTTACGTCCTACAGTTAAACATGGTGGTGGCTCCGTCATGGTTTGGGGTTGTATGGCTGCAAATGGGGTAGGAAATTTAGTTTTTATAGATGGTATAATGGATCATAAACTTTATATAGACATACTCCGCAACAATCTTAAAGAAAGTGCACAAAAATTGGATTTAGATGGAAATTTTATATTTCAGCACGACAACGACCCCAAACACACGGCACGTAATGTCAAAATGGGGTGTCTTTTTCATTGTAAACAGCAATTGCACACACCGCCACAGTCCCCTGACATCACTGTCATAGAAAATTTGTGGGCCACACTAGAGACAGCGGTCCATAAACACCAGATTAGAAACAAAGCCCATTTAAAGCAAGTGTTACAAGAAGAATGGGATAAAATATCTCCAGATACCACTAAAATTTGGTCGAATCGGTAACAAGACGTTTGGAGGACATTATAAAAGCCAAAGGACATGCAACAAAATACTGATACTGTCTATGCATGTAATATATCGAAAAAATTTCATTGGTGTATCCTTAATTTTTTGAGGTAAAGATCTGCCTATATTTACTTCAAATATTTGTGAAACTTTTAATTTTAGATATTTTTTTTGTTGATTTTCGTTATTTTTACTGTAAATTAACCCTTTTATTACGTGTAAAAGTAAAAATACGTCTTCTATTCTAGTTAATGTGTTATTTTCATTAAAAGTTGGGTTTATCAAGTGAAAGTAAGGTGTATCCTCAATTGTTTGAGCCACTGTATGTGTACTAATATTTAAAATCTTCAGTAGACTCATTCTTTCATTAAAATCCACTTCATACCACTTGATGTAGATAGCTGAATATTATTAAACTTGTTTATTTTATTTGATAGAGATAAGACAAGAAGGGACTTTTCAGATCTATAATTTCTTTAAAAAATATAATAAACAAAATGAAAAAAAAAAAAATCAAAATTTTAAATTTAAATTAACTTTCAAAAACTGAAAGATGTGTAATAGTTCAATGTGGACAAAGTCACAGGTATCAGATAATGAAAGATAAAATTCGTTGAAATTTTCAAAAATTAAATTAGAAAGTGTAAAAATTGTTTAAAGATAATGTTAACCTCAATAAATGAAGTACAATATTAAAAAAGATAACAAAAATAATTTAAAAAATTTAATTATATTTAAAATAGCACAACAATAATACAATTAAACAATGAAATTCTTAAAATGAGGTACTTTTAACTTACTTCCATCAAGGGATTCATTTCTTCTAAGAATGCAACGTATTTAAAACAATCTTAATGAACTCCTAAAAAAGATCTTGTTTTAATTCCTGACATATTCCTAACACATTCAAAAAGCCTGCTGCAGAGTCGTCTTCTTCGGTGACACATTTAGCAACAGCTCAGTTTTTGAGAACAACTTGATCACTGTGGTTTGAGTGTTTAAATCCTGGGATCAAAGTTGATTAAGATATTACTTAAAATATCCTCATTTGTAGATTTTCAGAACAATTTTCTAGAAGGAACTCGTTGCTTTGGCGAAAAATTTTGTTGAGAGCTTCTTGAGCCTCTTCTGAGAATTTTCCCAATTGGAAGAATAAAACTTTCGATTATTTTCTCATCATGAATCAACACTTTATGCACAGTTGGTGGCATGATATACCACCAGTAGAGCTTGATATAAATCTCAGATGTTTTTTTGGGAAAATAATCTGAATTTTCTGGGGCGAATCATATTATTCAATAACCATATTATGTATTCAACTACAAGAAATTGCTTGCAATATAACTGCGAATCTTTGATGACCTCATGATTTTTAACACTATTTATATCAAAATAGTGTTAAAAATCATGAGGCATAGGATCCTTGTAAAACATCTGTGCTATATTGCCATCATTATATGTTCCAGCACCTTGCTTCACCTGATCAATATGAAGCTCCAGCTCATTTAAAAAAAATGGGTACTTTCATTTTTCTTTTTTATCTTGTGAAAATGGTTTTGCTGACAACTTTTTTAAATCCAGCTCATAAGAAATATCACTTGAAAAATCTTATTTTGGCTTGGAGAAATGCCAAATTTTCTTAATGCTCAGCAATTGGAATTATTTCCTTAATTCACTTCAGGTTGTTCATCATTGTTAGTGTAGCACAGCACATATAACAACGCATGGAAGAACTTGTGTCAGTCACATAATTTTGGATTTCACCATTCATCATTATTAAGCAAAGTTCATGTTATATCTTTGATTAAACTATGTAGAGATTAGTAATGCAATATTGATCCTATTCTTTCTTTTTCATGCTTGATAATTTTTAAAATATCTCTGTGGTACAGAAATTTCACAGGTCTACAAAAATGTATTGATGAGGGTCTTGGGTTTTCCAAACAATTGATGAGTTGTCTATATCAATTTTTCTGATTGGAATAATCGTAGACAAGTACAATGCTGAGTAATCTATATTTATACAATTATTCGATGAAAAAGATTGTGTGTACACACTCTGGCTAGACGACCCATTGCATCCCCATTTTCAAAATAGCTTCAGGTTGTTTTTTTTTTCTTTTAATCCCTCATTTGTGGGAACAATGGACAAAATTCTCAATGTGATATGGTTCAGAAGAGCCTGAAGAGGAATCTTTGCTCCCAACTCAGCTACTTCATGTTTTTCAGGATAACATTCCTTCTTGGTATTGAATAAGATGGATAGATTTTCAATCCTGCTTTCAAAGTGGTATTTCTTAGACTAAAGTACTGTGATTTGGACAGATTGAAAATGTATTTAAGGAAGTGCATCCTTACTTGAGAAGGAAATCATGTCAGGTTTCTTATCCACATCACATAATTTTTAATGTCTCTGAATCATTTGCATTGTCCAGAACTTTGTTAATGATTTTGGCCTTGATATTTTGACCTTCTTGCCTCAAATTTATTTTCGCAGCAAAAAGTAATTTTACTGAATACCTTGCCTACAACTCTCTAAAACTATCCAATTTATGTCTTTCAAAAAGTTCACCAAAAATTTTGAGTGTAACCTTAATTACTTCAGGAAAATGTCAAAATCCCTTGGGATAATCTTAGCCTTTATTGTACCAACCTTCATATTTGAGAAGAAAGAATTCTTTGTTGTAATAAGCATTTATCCACTTGATTCAAATGAGAGCAAAAAAAAATATAAGTTTGTTTTTAAGAAAATATTACTGGAGATAAATTCAAGTAGATGTAGAGCAAAAATTTCCTCTTTAGAATTAGAGCAATTTTGTAGACAACTAAGCAGTAATAAGAAATTGAATAATTCAATGGTTTGTCCATCATTACTGTTGTTTTTATTGTAAAAAAAACAAATAAATCCACCGCACAATGATCGAAGTTTTATATACAGAACCATCAGAAAAAAACATTCAAAAGTGGATGCCAATATTACAACAAAACGAATAAAGGTAAAACGATGACTTCAAACCATGGTATATTTATAACAAATGGAAATAAATATAGTGGTAGTCATAACTGCTTTCTATCTTTGATGTCTTTCGGTGTTAAGCTTCCAAAATATAAGTTAACTCGAAACGGACCTAAACTCCTTTTTTCTAAATAACATACATCTCTTTCTTTCTTCAATCACCAATAAAGACGAACCAGACGCAAAGCTTTCTAATGAGTAAAATGTTTAAGAAAAACATTTTCGATGCCAATTTTGGGCAAACTCTGATTTTCATAGACTTATTGAATGGGTTATTAGTAGTATGTATTATAGAGTTTTTTTTAAAAGTTGTAAATGTTTGAATAATTTTTTGAAAAAAAAATATTTGAACACCAAACTTTCTATGCCTCTACTTAATTTGTTTTCATGTGAATTCACTATTCATCTAACACAGTTTTACTTAAAAAACATATTTATTAGCATAAACACTGTCCCTAACTTCTTTCCCATGCACGATCCCAGTTTGTTAATAAGTTTAGTATCGAGCCGCTGAAAGAATTTTGTGTTATTGTTTTACGTTTGATCCGGGAAGGGCATAGACTCGGAAACGCTCTTCTAGCCAGAATCTTGTAATTTAAAAGTTACTTTGTGAAAAAATGGAGCTTTCCTTCTTCATAGTGACTTCTAAAATATGGATATAAATTTTTGAAAAGTTTGGATGAGTAGAAACGCTGTTTTCGATGTAAAAGTTCTCATAATAACCAGCGTTACTATCTAATAATATTTTATACGCAAGTTGAAAATTTCGCTTTCCTGACAATACTATGTTTCTAAGAATGTGTGCGTGTGTTGTGTATATATATATTATATATTAATATATATATATTATATATAATATATTATATAATAGGTATATATATTAAAATTAACTCTTAAAGAAATGTAGGCAGAACTTAGTTTATTTCCAATTTATTGTAAAATTGAAATAATTTTTATATTTAATAAACATTCTGCAGAAATGAGAGTATCATTTTAAGATCATTATGCAGATAAATACAATTTACAAATTCAATATTTGACAGATATTTATAGACCAACAAATCGCTTTTAACGTTCATTATGAGTTAAAAGCTCTAGATTTTCAAATCTCTGAAGAAAATGAGTCTAAAAAACCAATCTCGCTTTTGTAATTTTTACCAATGAAAAAAAAAGTTTTAATTTTATGAATTATATTCCAATAAAACAAATATTAGTTCAATATTATTTTAACATATAACATGCGCAGTTTTAAAAAAAACAGTTTATCTACAAGATCAGTAGACATTTTCTTTATTTTAGAGATCATTTTGTATGTCTAAATTGCATCTAATTCAAAGGAATTTAACCCAACGTCTAGTAAAATGATTTGAATAACCTATATGCGGGAAAAATTATTTGTCAACAATTTTTTTTCGTGTTTAATTAGTAAGTATATTTACCAGATTGTGTAGAGCAAAATTTCCTTTAGAATTAGATAATCTTTGTAGACAACCAAGCAGTAATAAGAAATTGAATAATCTGTTTGTCCCATACATTGTTGTTTTTTCTATTGTAAAAAAACAAATAAAATCCACGCACACCGATCGAAGTCTTATAGTATTGCCAGAACCTTCAGAAAAACACTTAAAGTTCAAAATGATGCCAATATTACAACAAAACGAATAAATAAACGATGGCATATTATACAGTAGCCAATGAAAACTTTGACAATTACCGTTTCTTTTTACATAATAAAAAAGAAAAGGCAAACAGACAAGATAAGAATATATTATTGAGGATGTTCTTTTTTTTCAAATATTAAAAAAAAAAAGGCTGACCATAAAAAAAAATTGAAGCAGATGATAAATTATTAAAGCTATTATGATATCTTTATCAGACCCTGAAATCAAAGCGAACGATAAATAATGAAATTAAATATATAAGCAGAAAAAAAAAAAAATGTGTAACTATTACTCCAATCAAAAATAAAAGAAATCTGTACAGCATGAACATGGTGGTTTGCGTTTTTCCACAATGTTTATCCCTTCCTTTTGTAAAATTCAAGAACCTGCAAGACGATGATATTAACTCATTAAGCGAAAGAAAAAGTTCGTTTTTTTCGTCCATGTATAAGAATATGCCCGTCCACTGTATGGCAATAACAGCTGAATCCTTTCTGCACGCCGAGATGACGTTAGCATGCTGATGTTCAAGGAGGAACTGAGGAAACAAGTAATGGTGGGCGCAAACGCTTTGTGACTTACCTTACTGCTACTTACCAGATTCATCCTTTAGCTATGTTAGTCCGTTCTCAGTGCTTCATTCGAAAGTAGGTAAAAATCCCTACCATCAAGAAGCACTACTTTATTTCATACGATGTTCTAAAAATGAATGAGTATTAAGGTATTATTGTGTATATTTATATAAACAAAATTTAATAATAAATTATAGTGGTATTATTTTGAAATAGTTATATTTATAACGTTTGTTAAAATTTAGCAAATGAGAAAACCAATAAAGTCCTTTTAGTTTTCATTTCAAATTTTAAATCAGTTCAATTTTCTCATTATTTTACAAGATTCTTCAAACAGTGGGGCTAGTTTTATTTGACATATTGTTGGTGTTAAGAGTAAAATTGAATAATTATAATAAAAATATTGAATGAAAGGCGATAATTTCACCATCTTATAGTTACGGTGAAATAATCTTCGATAAAAAACAAGTAAATATAAATTCATTAATTCCCAAAAGTTTGTTTCTTTTTTTTGAATTTGTCAGGTGTTTCTTCTCACATTTTAAATTTTTTTTTTATTTGATTGGCGAAATTTTAAAAGCAAATGTGTTGACAATAAAATATTTTTTTTCAGTCTTTTATGAAAATTTGAGCTTTAATCATGGAGGGGGTTGAGAAAAACTAATGAAGAAAATAGCTAAGCAACACTATACGCAGATAACTTACTCAAAATTACACCGATATAATTAGAATAGATATGTATTCGAGAACAAGTGCCTTATTACAGAAAAATAATGCATGCTTTAGTGAGTTTATGGAGCCACAAATAAATATACTAAATTTCACTGGATTAAAAATAAACTTGCATTTAAATTACTACAAGTGCATAAAAGATAGATATGGAGTGTTGGAAAATGATGTTGTAAAAACCACTCTCATTTTAGGAGGAAACAGTTTATTAAAATTAGAAAATTTAGCAATTGACGACACCCATTTCAAGTAACAATTTCGAGATCTAACCATCTAATCTGGTGTTGAAGATGGCGCTGTTGCAGTCAAAGGGACAATTCCCCAAGATATGATATTAATTTTCTTAAGAGAAATATTGACAGTGAAATTGTATTCTGCAATATTACTTATACCGACAAATTACATGCTTTAAAATGAGTTTATGTAGCACAGTAAATATTTAATATTATTTATTCTGCTACAGATTAAAATCAATTATATTTTGTAATATTGTTTAGTTGTAAATAAAAACTTATATTGAGGTAGAATCTAAGCAACGATTTGGTTAAAAATTATTTTATGTCAGACCAAATAATCTCATTTCGACTATGATCTGCAACTAAAAAACGAAAGATAGACTTTAAAAAGTTACTTTTGGAGTTTCTAAAAAAGCAGCATAGAGTTGGCTGACGTACGTTAGTTTACTTTGGAACGATTTCGAGCTCCTAATCGCTTCTTTCAACAGGTTGGGTGGTGAGCGAAGGGACATAAGCACGCCACAAATTTTTTTTCCAGAAATTGAAAATTTTTATTAAACTATCAGAGATGATGTCCTAAACCTTAAAAAATACCTTCTTTTTTTTCCTTTTTTTGCTCGTGCTTAAATTTTGTCATCACGAAGTTAGTAAAGGATTCCATCTAAACCAATTCCTGAGTAAAGAATAGAAAAGTCTGCCGTCTCTGAAAAAGTGCCTCTGTAGACGGAGGGGGGGGGGGGTTATTTACTTTTTGTTCTCTATTACCCCTCCCTCCACCCACTTATTATTTTTTTTTATCGAAATCAGACTTCTGTCCGCCACACTACTATCCGTTAAATTTTTTATGATGATTAATCCCTTCCTGTTTCGCTTACAATTTCCTGCTATAGTTTGTAGATCTTCAGTATATGGTAACTAGACTTAGTGTGTATTTTATTCGAGATCGCCGTTCGAATACTCGAATAGGCTTAGAAAATTCTTCGTTATTATTGTTTTTTATTCATAATTGAACGTTGAAAAGTGAGGCCTCTATTTTTCTCCGAATGCGCTTTTAAGAATTATTTTTCTTCCTTTTCATCGGGAATGAGATTCGAGATCACCATAATTATCACTGATCCGAAGTCAATTACAGCAGTTTCTTTTTTTTCTGTTGACAACAAATTCTGTATTTTGGCAATCACTCATAGCTAGTTTTCTTTCGCATAATTTTTCTTTTCTTATTTTCTTTTTCTAATTTTTCGCTCTATAAAATGAACTCAGTTCGAATTTCAAAGGTCACTGCTTGATCGTGTTGTTTGTCGATATAACAATTCACTCCCTTCGCTTTGTATCTATTGGGACAGTTCTTCGCCTTGTGCTGCAATCTGCAAATATAAAATTCTATCATTGATTTTTTTTTTATTATTATTATTTCTTCGGAATTCTGGTATTTTTTTTTAGAATGAGTTGGAATATGTATCTTCTCTTATTGGTAAAATTTTCTGTTCTTCCCTTGGTGGTCGCTTGTTAAATGCTGAAAACTCTCTTTGGAAATTTTCTCTCGGTCCCCTGTTGACGTTCGTTCTGACATTTTCGTAATTGTTTGACTTTGAAATGTCAATAAAATGATCATGCATTTCTGGCAGAGTTATTTTGATTTGAACAATTATTATCAAATCGTACAAATTTTCAGAAGTTGGAGCCACTAATCCTTTCATGGAAATAGTTTATCGGTTCGTATGACAAATCCCCCAAACTGATTTTTTGTTTAATGGGGTGATTCACAAATAATTGTCTAAATTTCTCTGGTAACTTTACCGTTTCATAAAAATTTCTTTCACCATATCGTAATTTTCCATGTTTTCTTTGTTTTCACATGCGTTGGTCTGTGCAACAATATACGGCAATACATATAATCCGTTCAAATGAGAGGTCCTATTTTTCTCACCGATTTCCACTCTTTTAACTTTTTTTTTTCAAATAACTCTAGTTAATATAAGCTAAAATCTTTGTACTTCGAATCAAATTTCGAAAGAAAGTTTTGCAGCTCTACTTTCGATCTAACCACGAGTTCTAAATCTGTTGTTTCGCCCATTCTAATTCTTTCATTTTCTAAATGTAATTTCTGGATTCAAAATTCTATTTCTTGCATGCGTTTCCTTTCAATTCTTTCATCTTGTCATTTCTTTCTCTAGGTTGTTTTCTACGTTCTATTTGCGTATTGAGCAATTCTCTAACACACTCTTCCTCATATGCTTCAGTTTTTAAAATAGCATATTTCAAAGTAATTATTGTCATCTCTGAAATATTATCAATGCCAATTTTTTGAGAGAAGAATTACAAGCCCTCTTTTCTTCTTTTCGCTAGGAAACACATTGCATTATGCAAAGCAACGGTGTCGGAATTTTCACAAAGTTCGCTAAATCCCGATCTGACTCAAAATTTACTGTATCCTGGCAGACTGCGCAAGTGCATTGTTCACTTGCGGTTCAAAAATATAGTGAAATGAGTTACGATATTTAAAACGTAATAAAAAAAAAAAACTTTATTTTAAGACCAAAAGGCTGATAGCATTCCCAGGTGAGCCCCCTGTTGCTTCTCTCATGCTACTGAACCTTAATACAGACTAACAAAAAGCTCTCTTCTGCTTTTCAACCCGTCAAATCTTTTGAGTTCTGTTTGAAATTCCTTCAATTTATCTTGGTATAAGTCTATTATTTTTTTTAAATATTAATTATGTTTACTTTTACTGAATGACTAAAAGCAGAATGGTTCAAATTAAAGTATCCCTGTTTTCTGTCAATAGAAGCTGTAAACGAGAAGTTTTCGTATTTGGACAGCAAATGTCTTGGACCATGGGAAATTGTTAAGTGAAAAAAGAAAAACATATTTCCAACAATGGCCACCTCAGAGGGAAATGAAACGCTACGGCCGGTTTAAGGTAAAGAAAACGTTACATGACATTTTAATTAAATAAAGGAATACCTTAGTAACTTTTTAACTGTGTAATTACACAGATCTTTATACATTAATTGTCGATTCTACAGAAATATTTGTGGCTAACATTTCATACAAGTGTAGTAACACGCGAAGACATGCGCTTAGGAGCGTAATAGCACAAAGACGTTCCGCAGGTGGTTTGAAAGGTGTACTCCTTGTTCCATGGTGAACACGTGACACCGTGTTGTTACAGCTTGATCCACAGCAACCTGTATCTAATTGCAACGATGTTGCGTAAGTGAAAGAGGACTCATTTTTTAATGTGCAATAGGTTTCACGTTTCCTGGATAATTTTTATGTTTCAAGTAACTCCAAACCAAAAATCCCATGAGGTTAATTAAGGAGAACATGAGGATCATCTTGTAGTATAAGGACATCAGATAATGGGATCATCCGTAAGATGTCGTGGCAACAATTGTTGAACCTGACGAGCAAGTGATTGGATCATACCATCTAGCAAGACTATTGTCGTAGAAAAGCATGCATGCTACAGGAGTCCTGAAATGACCAAACTTTGCCACTTGTCCCAAAAACTCGCTGTAGTTATGAAACAGGTTTTAGATTCTTGTGTGTTCATTGCCTCAAGGATAAAATAGAGATACACGTATCAAACTATATCTATGTAAATCTGAGGAAGTGTTAGAGGTGACGCTATCTATGTAAAGGCGTAAATCTGTTTTTCATTTGACGAGAAGCCACTGAGTGTGGTGAGGATATCTCGACTATCACAATGAGATAAATAAATTATTATATTTTACTATTACGAAATTTTTGTGTTCAATGATATATATATATATATATATATATATATATATATATATACCAACTGAGTTATTATATTATTGTTGGATCTTATCGCCTCGAAGTTACCGACTGTGTGTGTCATGTTCGAAAGACATGCCACGAGTAAAGTATCTTTGGATTACTTTCATTTGATCGTGGATTATTTTCATTTAGAGGTTAGTGAATTTAATTGCGTTATTTATTAAAGTAATTTCAAAATGTTTAAAAGTGCTAACAGAGAAGATTATGGGCATATTTCTGAAGAACTGATTCCTGACATCTTAGAAACGAAAACAATATTAGATTTAACTACTACATTTAAAAACAGTGATAGTCATAAAAATGATCCTACATTAGTTGACGGCAGGGCAAATAATATTATCGACGAAAGAATTAGTGATAAGATCAAATTATTCGATCTTGAGAAATTAAAAACGAGCAAAAACGGAATTGAGAATGAACTTTGAAGTGTTAACTACACTATTAACGAAAATGGAAGTAGTTTTGAATTCCCGTCCATTATTATCTGCATCTCGATATCCCAATGATTTTAATTATTAAATTCCAAGACTTTTTTTGACTGAAAATTGTATTTTACCTTTCCCTGAACCATATACTGCTTAGGATTCCTTATATTTCCATTCCAACTGGAAACTCATTCAGAGTCTTTGAGGCAAGTTTTGGAATCAGTGGTACATCAAATATCGGCAAACTCGTGCTGGGTAAATTACCCACAGCCCAAACTTGAAGGTGAATCAACTTGCTTTATTAAAGGACTCCAACATCAAGCCCCTGCATTGGCCTATGGGCCACCATCCATAAATTTTTTTCCACAATGCCACCATAAGTTTTTTCCAACACCAACCATAAAGGTTTTTCCTGGAATCGATGGCCTTGTCAAATTTGTTGAAATAAAGACCTCTTCTAATGTCCTACGACAAGTCATCAACAAACTTCTGTCAGAGCCGCTTTTCCGCACAGGCATGCTAGACACATACATTAGGCGCAAAAAATTAGAGGTCGAAAAAAGAGAAAAATTAAAATTACAGCGTACATGCCACTGTCTGTAAGTGTAGTGTACGTGTGAGCGCTCAGAGCGAAATAGGGGGCAGTGCAGTGCCCCTGACAGAGGATGAGTCAATGGTACTTTTTGCGAGCACAGAGACAAGACACTCATACAGTACATTGGTCTACACTCCCACCTCCCTAACAGCTACCCGTAGTGCACTATTTGCGGAGCGGGGGGTTGGTCTCTCGAAATATGTCCCTAACAGCTGATCGAACCATACTCTTCTATGTTTCTCGTTCACACACTAGAAAACCCCTAGCATGAGTGAGCAACGGCTTGTTTCTTGCGTACATTCGTTTTCTTAAAGGCAAGCTGCGAAAGTTAACCTCTTCATTGAATGTCATGTTAATTAGTTGTAATGTTTTCTAAAGTGAACTGACTTACTATATATATGGATTAAAGAGTCTTGTGAGTAGTTTTTACTTATATAAATTGTACTGTATTTGGATTAAGTGCGTACAAGTTTTGTGAGTAGTTTTTTTTTTCTTATTTAAAGTGTACTGTATTTGAATTAGGTGCGTGTGAACACAGTTTTGTGAATAGAATTTTTGTAATCTGAAGAGAATTGTATTTGGATTAAGTGTGGTTTTACTAATAATCGCAAAGTAAAATTTTAAGAAAAAAAAAACTAAAAAGAAATTATAGGTTTCCCTGATTTTCTTGACACACACACAAAACAAATATCATTTTAATGACACTTTTTTAAATTTCATGACTATAATTTCAGACATTAAAGTATATTTCTAAAACAAAATAAATCTTAAGAAAAAAAATTCTCAGTGGAGCAGAGTTCCGGAAAAGAACAGCTGAAAATCTGCAAATAGAAGGAAAAGAAACCTTAAAAAAGTGCCTAAGATAAGAAGTATTTTTTTTTTATTTCATATCGTGAGTCTATTGAAACTGGACTCTCACATTCCCAAATACGTTCCTCCGGCGGAAGTGAAACCCGAAACGAAAACAATAATCAGGGAGAGCCATCAACGTCCCCTACCTGGTCTGTCACTGACTCTGACACTACCAAACCTATAACACTTTATACTCTTCTTGACAGGGGCTCCATGCTGTAGGACCCGGGTACATGGAATACAAAACACGATGTACAAGTATCCAAAATACTTAACTAAAATTCAAATCAAGACTTAGAAGCAGATTTTTCTAATTCTGAACATTGTTCTGAAAATGTCTAAATTAATCGCAAACTTTCAACAAAATTACTTTTTGGCCAGGTACCGAGTGGAGAGAAGTACAAGAGGGACCTGCTCTTCTATTAGCAACTCGGCTTTAGCAAATGGCAGTAACGATTGGAAGAACACTTTCGCCCTTGCTTTGCTGCATCAGAGATCTGAAGACGATTGGTCAAATGCGTTGACTACTACGGTAAGAAAAGAGTCCACCTCATTAAAGGATGCAGTCCAATATGACAAAGAGGTAAAGTATTGGCGAGACCTCTTTACAAAAGTTGATTCTGTAGTGAAATTTTTATGGGCAAAAGGCCTTCCATTCTGGGGCGCCGACGAAAAACGTGGATCTACATCAAACGGGCTTTTCTTAAGATACCTTGAAATCATAAGTGAGCTTGATTTGTTTCTTTCCCAATATCTGACAAAATATAGCAACAAAGGTAATGGGAGTACATCTTATCGGTCGTCCGATATTTGTAGCGAGTTCATAGACGTAGTGGGCAAAAGAATCTTACAAGATATCTTAAACTCATGCGTTACTTTTTACTCATTATTGACTCTACCCCCGACGCTTCACACAACTGATCAGTTGGCTGTAGCACTTCAATACACTTCTATCAGCAAAGCCTGAGACAATTAACGTCTTGTACGAGTGCTATCAGGCAAGTGCTACCTTTGTGGTACAAGCACAACGACAACGACTCAACACAGAATAAGGATGTCTAAAAGTGAGAGCTAGTAAAGCGATAAGTAATGAAAAAGATGATAATTAACAAGTTGAAAACCGTTCATACAATAATGTAAACTCTATACTGTAATTGCAAACGATTTCATTAATTTACTATTCTAATCTACAAAAGGGTGGGAGGGTAGTCCGTAATATTGTAAGGTGAGAAACGGACAAGATTGGCCAAACCATACTGCTATCCTTTCCTCATTGATGCCGGTTGCCAGTCATCGGCGGTCATAAGCCAATTACCATCACGGTGGGTCCATAGATGGTGGATTATAGAAAGACTCTCCAAAGAGCAAAAACAAAGAAAGGGAAAAGAGTAAGAGAGTAAAGGGAAATTCCTTCCTGGACCAAAACAGGCATGGCAAGGTAAGAACTTAAGGAGGGGGGGGGGGGTCTCGCTGGAAGAAGTAGGTTGGAGGTTAACAATTTGAAGTGCCTAAGGCGCCAGGGAGGTTAAAAACGACCCTGACTTATGTACCTTTACCTATTTCACATAACTCTGAATTTACAGGACTCAACTAAGAAGTTTGATTTCATACATAATTGTTTTTACTAATTATATATATATATACACACACAATGGGGGCCAAAATTGGGGAACGTTTTGGAAATTTTTATGTTTTCGAACTTTGTATGCGTATAAAAAAACGCTACTTTCCACAAAATGCAAAGTCGAACATATCATTTTATACAAAATTTAATACTAAAATCAATGCAAAAAAACAAAATTCAGATATTTGCAATACAAAAAGAGTTAAACATCAATAATTATCGATATACATTTGACATTGATAATTGCAGTGAGTACTTAGTCGTGTAGCCTTTATTTTTTATTGCAGGTTCACATCAATGTTTCATTAAGCTGACTATAGCTTTCTTAACACATGGATCAATAAGTTCCGAGACTAACCCAGAGATGGCGCTCGTAGTAAACCAGTAACCAGGTCTTTCTAGAGTACTAACCTTTGCTTGAAACGTGTCAAAATTTTAAGTCGATCGGACCAGAAACAGCTGAGTTATCAAGGTTGGAGTAAAGTCGTTTTGTAGTTTGTTTAAAAAATGGAAAAAACCGAGTTTCGAGTTCTGATAAAACATTGTTTTTTAATGGGTAAAAACACCGTGCAAGCGAAACAATGGATTGAAAAATGTTACCCGGACTCTTGTCCATCAAAAGCAACGATTTGTCGGTGGTTTGCCGAGTTTAAACGTGGTCGTACCGACACAAATGACGCGGAACGCTCGGGTAGACCTGTGGAAGCCGTTACACCGGAAAATGTGAGTGAAGTGACAAAAATTATAATGAAAGATCGTAAAGTGAAGCTCCGTGAGATTGCTGAGATGACACAGATATCATATGGAAGTGTATTATCCTTCATGAAGAAAAATTGAGCATGAAAAAGGTTTTCCAAAGTGGGTGCCGCGATTGCTTTCGATGGAACAAAAACGTAACGATTGATGATTCAGAAAGCTGTTTATCATATTTACTCGCAACAAAAAAGATTTCTTGCATCGTTACGTGACCATGAAGATGACTTATGGATACATCACTACACTCTCAGAGTCAAGCGGCTTATTGGCGCACAGCTGGCGAAAACTGGAGCGATCGAAAACGCAGCGATCAAGCTGGCAAAGTCTTAGCGTCAGTTTTTTGGGATACGCATGGCGTGATTTTCATTGACTACCTCGAAAAAGATCAGTCAACAGTGATTATTATATTGACTTGCTGGTGCGTTTGAAGGAGGAAATCGCAAAAAACACGACCGCACAGTCTCGAGGACTATTGATCCATGTGTTACGTTATTACATTGAAACAATTATAACCTCAATTATTTCTCGTTTATTTGACGGGCGCCTCTTTCGAACAAGAGTTTTCAAATGAGGTTTCCATTCAATTGAGGTCAGGACAGTTTCCTAGCCGACATAATTCAATGTTCTTTGTGGAAACCACTCTTTTCGATAATTTTGCTGTATGGCCGGGGAGCAGAATCCTGTCGAAAAAATAAATGAAGCATTGTTGGAAAGAAATCCATCATGGAAGGTAGAAGATTTGGTTCTAGAATAAGCGTCAATATATTTTCTGGCATTCGAAATAACATCGATGACGCGAAGGCGATAGTTCCATCTGCGAGCATGCATGACCAAAATAATAACACTAAATGGGTTCTGTATAGTTGCTGAATGCAGTCACGGTTGTAGCTCTTCTCATATTCTACGACTGACATATTTTTCGTCATCACTACCGAATAACGATATTTTTGTTCATCGTTCCATATAACTTGTGACCACTGATCATTTGTCCATTAATGTGTTCCTTTTGCCTACTGTAATCGCTTTTTGCGCTACTGTAAATTAAGGATAAAACTTCAAGTAGATTTACCTCTTAGTCAACATCTGTTAATCGTCTCCTTGATTGTTCTTGAACTGACACAAACACCGGCATCATTCTTATCACTTCTGATGGTCGTTGATGATATTCTTCGATCCTGGGGACAGTCTCTTCATTCTTCTGTCTTATGTTGTGCACCTTTTATAGCCTTTTTTTAATTTGTTTTTTATTGAAATTGTATAATGATATCGTAAACAAACTTTGAGACTCAGAATGTAGTCATTGAACCACTCACCTGTCTTGTAATTTCAGCATTTTCTTTTCTCGTAACACAATAATCTTACATCTCTTTCTAGGTGTCCAATCTACTCTTTTATTTGATGTCATTGCTTTTTGACTAATAATAGCCCTCTTGTTTCTTCTAGTGCAACGTGAATAAAACCAAATCAAAACCAATGCTACTTGCCTAAATATTAAATTTTTTTTCTTACTATTCCTATTTGTAATTTGATTACATAAGAAAGAGTCTCTCTCCCCCCCCCCCTTTTTTTTTGAACAAAGAACATTAATGACTTGTTCCAACTGTAAACATGATGTCAGCATCTAATGGCAGTTACAAAAAATTGATTGGTTTCCAAAATAAGAACAGTGATTAATCAGGAAAGTTAGACATCGCAAACCATTTTATAACTGTGCTTTATTGTAGATCAAAGTGTGTGTGTGTGTGTATATATATATATATATATATATATGTATTTGTTACATTTGATTATTAACTGAAAAGTAAACTTCATTGGGGAGAATGGTTAAGTCCATCCTCTGTTAGGGGGCGCTGCAAATGCAAATTTTGTCAGTGATCTAGACGAGTGTCGACATGTACACCTTTTCAATTGCCTTAGATGGATGGTTACCAAACACGAAACTGAACCACCAATTCGATTATTGACAAAAATAAATAGCAAAGGCTGGAATAAAATATTACTTTGGTTATTTTAGCCTTTTTCAAGAAAACATTTCTAATGGAATGTTTGCATTTAACCTTCAAATTATATATTCTGGCTCGAAAAATTTTTCAATGTCGAAATAAGGGTTGCTTTAACCAAATAATACATTTAAATAAAAATATGGTACATTTAATTTTAAATATATAATGTTTTTTATTTGTTGTATTAATAACACTTATTAAGAAGTTAAAGGAATAATCCGGATTCCAATCATTAAAAGGCGAAATTTAATAACTCTCATTGATTTTAGTTACTTTTTGAGATTTTCACAAAAGTTTCATCAAAATGTTTATTTGTTTATTGACAGGTGAATGCATAAATTTGTTATTATTAATATATCTTTTAATGATAATGAAAAAGAAATTGAGAATTAAGTGATAAATACAATACGGTAAGAAATTTAGAGAAATAAATATAGTTTCTTTTGTTCTTGGTATCCAAACAGTTCTCGAATTGAATAATGAAATTGGTTAATGAAATTTTTAAGAACATATTTTTAAAGAAAATCATCAGAAAGTGTTTTTTAAACATTTTCTGCTAAAGCACTATTATCTGGTGAATTGAATTACTTTTTGTTTAAAGAGTTGCGTATTTCGATATACAGTTTTTTTTCCAACTTCTCTCCTTTAATAATGATGAAAAATATGTCAACATTGGTGAAGACTATTTTTAGACTTTTTAACGAAATCACCAGAAATTTTTTTTTTCTTCTTTCAAGAGTAAATTTACCAAAAAATTTGTGCGCCAAGTTTTCTTAGGAAATGCACGCTACAGCGCTGTCTGTATAAGAGAAAAGACAGCGAATTCATGACATTTTTTAAAACGTTTTTCTGAATTTCACTTGGTGTGTGTGTGTCATCAAATTTTCGATCGTTAATTTAACCAACTTCCCATCAAGCTACAGCTTTGAAACTGTGGGAATCGTTCTTACTTGCCTAACAATGCAATATTTAGATATGTGCGCAAGTTTTAACTAATATTTCAATAATTTTAATAAGTCAAAATATCCCTTCCACTCGGTGCTTTGAGAAAATAATTTCTTTCCCCCTCGGGGAAGATCGGGAATTCCCCCATATGCTGCATGAGATATCGTAAAACTTTTCTACTCACAAAGGGGAGATACTATCTCCCCTTTACTATCTCCGAGATAGTAAGGGTTGCTGACATTTAGTCACTACTCATTTGCAAGAAAGAAAGTTTCCAATATTTGGCGCCATGTCATATCACAATAATAATTTTTTATGAATTCTGATTCCCAGTTTTAATAGAATGACTTACAAACTTTCAAATGCCTGTTTTGATTTAATATTGTGAATTTTTTCAATACGTTCACAAATGTGTCTTTTTAAGTAAATTTTAAAGTTAAAAATTATGTTTTCTAGAATTTCATGAACAGCATTTCAGAAGTACTAGGAAAGTAGAATTTAAATGATAGGCATGTCAACTCTAAATCATGAATTAGTAAAAATTATTAGATGCATAACTTTTGTTTGCTCCATTCGTAATTTTTTAGTAAATTTAATTTGTGTTTTGTCCACGTTTTTGGGTCTAGAAGAGTATGACGTGTAATGCATGAAGATTTATCTACACTTAGTTAATCATACTCAAATTAGCCTCACCTCACCTCCATGCTGTTAGATCTGGTAATCCAAAAATATTTGGAAACTAAGAAGGAAAGGCTTGTATGTGCTGTAAATTTTTCAGTAAAAAATATTCAATAGATGATTGATTAAATTGAAATTATAATTAAATCTTTTCATGTGTTTATCACGTGTTTCTTTTGAATTTAAGGTATAAAAATTAATAAACTATGTCATTATATAACAATATTGAATACCTGGAATACCTGGAATATATACTTGTTAGAGATACAGTTTTTATTGCCAAAAACTTCTTCTCTGTTGCTAGTGGAATTAATCGATAGGAAATAAACATAGAGAGAGGTAAAAGTAATAAAGTGACCGAATTTCAAAGAAATCGGTAGAAAAAAGAGAAAGATGAATGTCTCGGTCGAAAGAGCCCTAATCTTGAAAAATAAAAGCTTTTTTTGGAAAAAGATGGATTTTACATTCTTCATAGTAGTTTCTTGAATGAGTTTGGAAAAATTTGGATGAGTAGAATGGCTATTTTCAAGGTGAAAGATCATAAAACTACAAGACAGTAGTAATTCCTGGTGGTTGAAAGAGTGGTAGATTAAGCAGAAGTGATATACACATGCACGAAAGACAAATAGCGCTACTTATATTGATATTTGTTGTGAGCAGCAAGTTGCTTACACAGTTACGAAGATAACTCTAGTAAAATACCTTACTAGAACTCCTCAGCAATGCTTAAAAATTCATGAGTTCAGTAGAGTGAGTCTACTTTTTCCTGGTTGAAGTTAATTTTATAATTTAATAAAATATTCAGAATAAATATTGGAAATCTCACGCACACTGCCAGTGGGCAAATGTAGCTTCCAATGAAATTTTAAATTCAATTTACTGATATTCTA
>BMAW01023678.1:869063-1012878 GCA_019974015.1 Nephila pilipes | reverse complement strand
CCCACCCTCTACGAAAAGGAGTCAATATCAATTTCCGAGATACCAAGCGGAGGCGGCAAAACTTTTCTAATCAATAATTCCAGCCGGCAAGAAGGTGGCGAGGGGGTGGCGGAATGACTCAACAGTAGGTGCTCCATCACGTTCCCCCTCCCTGCTTCTAACTGTCTTCCGGGTAAAGCATCCGAGGTTCACAGAGACAAAGGAAGATAACTTGGCTCCTTCGCTGGGAAGGGTTTTTTTCGGAGGGATCTAAGATCGTGAGGTGCTGACAGGATGAGGTAAAGGTGAGGTATTTTTCTCCTTAGATGTCGGAAGGCACAAACTGATAAGAGATATCTATGGCGAGAGTTTGTTTTCCAGGCAGGGAAGACGCAAAATGAGAGCGGAAGAGTTACTTGCTTGAAAGCAACAGTTCTTCTTTTCGAGAAGAATGTTTTTAAGCAAGGAAAGGATGCGAATTTTCTTGTTTTCTTCCCTTCGTGAGTTAGGAAACAATTCGATAATGTTGGAGTGAAGAAAGAGCGAGGAAATTAACTCTATATACAGTTAAGGAAAAATCTGCTAATATATGGGATATATATAATTCAGCTCAACTGACGTTAGTTTGAAAAGAAATTCTCCGTGGAATTTAGCGAAAGGAATTGCTGGATATCTGTCCCATAGGATAGTTGCATCTTCTTTACAGCACTCAATTTAATGCAGTCTTAGTTAAAAGTTCCTCTAATGCTGAATCTTATACTCATAAGACATGTTAGATACTTTAAGATTTTGTCTATTAACTACATTACGCAAGGCAAAATTGATGCAATATAGGTTGCAAAACTTATAATGAACCTTTGAATAAATTGCTTGTAACTTGGCTATTCGCGAAATACCCCTTAGCATCTGGGTTCCTTTCTGACTATATATTTAAGTTTCCAGCATCTTTCCAACCAAATGAAAAATGGTTACATAAATTAGGTAAATTTTAGAAATGTATTGAACAGACGTAACCAAGACGTATAAAAGCGACAAAGAAAAAACTGCAGATAGATAGAAAAGTTACGGTATTAAAAAGAAGATTATAGAAGTTTAAATTTAGAAATAGTGAGAAAGCTTTGAATAGTGCGTGGGAATTACTTGCATGTCTATGTGATCTAAAGGGACTTAGACTCGATGCTGTACAGTCAAAATTTCTACATTGTGGATTAACTCGCATCATACCCCGGTAAGAGTAATATTTGATATTTTATAGAAGTTGTTACTATATACACCGGTGTGGGGGAAGTTGAAGAGATAAACTAGTAGAGAGTATTTCCTTTTTTAGAGAAGCAATAAGTAAGGGTTTGAAAAGTAGTTGACTACACTCTTGAACTTGTATTTGTGTGATAGTTTTGATGATTTCGTCTGTGCTTGGAATTAAGTTGAGTTTTATATTTGCGATTATACTACTATTTCAGGTAATAGAGGAATGCAACATGCCTAATACAATATTTAGAAATTATTAAAGAAAATTTGTGTTATTTAAATTTCTCTATCTTTATTTTGACACCGACAGGATATTAAATAATTATATTTCATAGGTGAACTGTTTGCTACCATTCAGCTTTCGAACTCTTAAATATGATTTACAGGCTGAAGTCCATGTTATGCATGGAGATTTAAGGTTAGTCCCCATTCAATTCTTCAACAATACAGTGATCGCTCGATCAAAAACTAAAATTCCATCTCATCAGGTGCAACAGTCTCATTATATGTCCCACATTGCAAAGGTTTTTTGGTTTTATTAACGTCACAGCAGAAGCAACTCGAAGGCTATTAGTGAAAGACTTCGTGAATTTGAACCTCGGTCAAGTGACGAGGACGACACCTGAGCTGGCACCCCTCTCCTAATTTCCACACCACGCCAAAGGGAGAACTTTGGGCCCCGACAAATTTAATGTGCATCAGCCCCGTCCACAAGGAGGATGTTTAGTGGCATCAAGGCTCGAACCCGAGACTTGAGAAAACCGCCGGCCGTGAGTCCGTGACATAACCACTAGGCTACTGAAGCCTGCATTGAAAAGGTACAAAAAAAAAATGCTTTTGAAAACACCCACGATTCACGAAACAATTACAATACTACGTGATGTAAAAAGTTTTGAAGAAAATAAATAAATAATAAATAAGAGGTTTTCTTCAAAGTTGGTACAAAAAAAAATCGACAATTTTGTTATCAATTAGGTATGTACTACTAAGTTAACAAGTATTTGCAAATAACGAAACCACATCTGTTTAAGTTAAAAAATGAAATGTTACGAAGTCGACTCATTTAGAAATATTGTGTTAAATGCGATGCTGTATCTATTCATAGAATCAAAAAAGTAGATTTGAGTAATGTTTTAAAATTATGTAATTCAATCAAAGTGAAAATTGTAGCATAATTATTTTTTTCAATACTTGACAAAGGGATGCCTTATTTGTAAGCTTTGTTTTAGGCACAGCACTAGCTGAAGCCACAAATTGAGTTTTTCCTAGTGAAAAATATACTCATTTCAGCTACAAGTGGCTTCACTTTCTCGAATGTGCTTAAGTCTCACAATATTGTGGGGCCGCGGTAGCCTGGTGGTCAAGGTCGTGGGCTAGCTGCCAGTGGATTTCGTTCAGTCGCGGGTTCGATCATTGGCAGCCAAAGACCCGCCGTGTAGCCGGGCTGATGCACGTTAAATCTGTTCGGGGCCCAAAGTCCTCCCGTTGGTGTGGTGTGGATGTTAGGAGAGGGGGGTACCAGCTCAGGTGTCGTCCTCGTCACTTGACCATGGTTCAAAATTACGAGGTCCGTCGCCAATAGCCCTCGTGTTGCTTCTAGTGCGACGTTAATTAAAACTAAAAAAAAACTCACAATACTGTGACGAGCCATTGACGAACATACCATGAATAATCTATGCAGCTATGTTAAATTACATTGACAAATGTAAAATATTTTTATTTAAGATATTTATTGACAGGTCCAAACAAGTCCAAGAACTTATGTTTATTTGTTGTGTATTTAAAGACAATCGAAATGCTCTTTAGCTTTCTTAAACAGACTGTGGCTTATAAAACACACAAATTGTCTTTTGTGTAAAATGCTAAAAATAAAAATGCTAAGAATATAAAAAAAATAACAGGCTCAAAAATAAACACTTTTAGATGGAATTAAAGCTCTTAGTTGAAGAAGTCCTAATGCCCGCTTGTGTTTTGTGATGTCTATAAATAATGCTGGAATATACGAACCCTCTTTTTCTAGTCCAGAGCTAATTTCATCTTTTTCACATTCTTGTCTTTTAGGAAAAATTCTTTCGCAAGGGGATGGATTTTGTGCCATTCCGCTTTTAATTAATCGATGGTGACAGATTCCGTCGTTTTTCTGGTTCCATACTGTTGACTTCGCCCTTCAACAAGGAAAGAAATTCCTCTTTCTAATCTATGTTTAATTTAATTTCTTTTTTATATTTTATGAAGACGAATGGATTTAGAGTACAGCATACAATTTTTTAAAAATTACATTATAAAGTGTGACTTCTATTAAAAAGAGTTCCTTCTTCTTTAAAACCACTCTTTAACGATTGCATAAATTATTATAATAATTTATGTATAGTAATTTATGTGTATATAAAAATTAGTAATATCTATAAAAGAACTTTTTTTAAAAAATAAAACGACTTTTTTCCTAAACAGAAACCTACTTACTTTTTCGAGATTTTCAACAAATCGAAAAGAAAATTAGCAGTGAAGTATGAATTTTTTTTGTCACATTAATTTAAAAAAATATTAGATGAATATTAGGATATTTTAGTAAATAGCAATTATATTTTCAGTTTCTTCATCGCTCTGCTGTGGTTACTTTTCGATATTTATTTAACACTTCATTTACATCGAGCGCGGAACATAAAATAGAGATCAAGGATATTTCTTCTTCGTTAAGCACCGAACGGAACATAAACCTATATTCCAAAGCATAATGGGGGAAATTAACATATTTGTTTGAATATTAGCTAAATTACTCAAAGCCAAATTCAGTCACTATATGCATAACCGGGACACACAAACTTGAATCCGTTTTTAAAATTATTTTAATTCTAACACACTTGGGAATGGTTGTTAAATATATATATATATACAAATGAATTGAGAATGTGAGATTAAATCATTACAAAAAAAATATGTGCATAATAATAAAAAAACAAAAAATAAATTACGTAGGGATCTAAATTAATGAAAGTTAAAAAAAAAAAAAAAAAAAAAAAAAAACAGATTCAAGGAAAATGGACTAATATTTTATTACTGAATATCAATTTTCATGGAATGATTTTTATTTTAACAGTCCAGTAAGTGTAGCGAAAGGTTTCCTGGACACATGAAACAATATCTTAATGTTTGCTTGCGTCTTCCAACGATTTGTCTATTGGAACATTGAAAAAATTAATTTTATTTCCTGAACGTAAAATGTGTAATGCTCTGTCAAGTCACTTTTTCTTTATGAACGCACTTCTTTGATTCATTAATTGCTATAAAAATCCCCTTTTAATTAGGTAATCAACTGCTTTATAAATTTCAAATGATTTAAGGGTGTTTTATGTTTTTCTTTACATACTTCTTCGTACAGAATATAAGCATTAACTACCCCCCCCCCCAAGAAAATAAAACTTTGCAACAATCCTGGTTAATTGATATCGGGAGGGGGTGTACACTTATGTATGCACCTATATTTTACATTATAAAAATGATTCATTTATCTACATGTAATAAACAGATATTCCTTCATATCAGAGTTTTTCCGATTTTTGTATAGCATCGGTACGTATTTATAGCAGAACCTATCGAACATCAAGGATTAAATTACTTACGTTATAGTACAATGCCCCTCAATAAGTATTATCTCAAAATTGAAACGACAGGCTCTGTGATAAAATATTAAATTATTTAATTTCAAAAAATGATGTGCCTTATTTATTTTTTTTTAAAAAAAAATTGCTCGATATTTTTGCCTCGTGTACTGACCGACTCCCCCCCCCCTTGTCTCTGGGCCTGTATCTGGTGACAGCGCAATACTTATCGCGGGTAGCTCAAGTCATCCAGTTGAAGTGGCGAGCTGTTTTAACAAACAGATAAGTTTTGCGGCAGGAAAGATACCAGGCTGACAGCTGCCATTGAAGATATCCCGGTTGAAGTTTCCTCGCGATAACGCCCGCAACAACCTTGGAGACGGATGACTCGCAAACTGGGCAGACCTTCAGGATATCCGCTCACCACGTTCCCCTTCAGCATTAGCCGCGCGGAAACGTTATCATACCACCAGCCACATAACCACTGCATAGGTACTCCAGCGACACATAAACAATTTATCACACGAACGCAAGATTGAGAGCGCGCCGATTATCTCACGGACGCTGCGTTGTTTCTACGTACAGATAGTATCGCGCTGGCTTGTTTATTGGAAACCAGTAGCCTATTCCAACTGACAAAAACTGAGCGAGAGAGATCGCTTGTTTGGCAATCGTACCCGAAATGATTCACAATTTTTTGATGCTTTTGAAGATTTTGATCAGTGAATACGCGTTTTCCTTGAATTACATGTACTTAGTTATTTTTACAGAAACTCTCTTGGGAATTTAGAATAATTTTATAGGAGTGATCTCATATGAAAATACCATTTAGAATGATCCGTGATAAGTTTCCTACCTTCACATCCATGAATATTGACAATATTGATTCCTATTTTATTTATTGCAAATTATATGCGGCAACACTAGCGTTATTTATCCAAACAAAAAGAGTATCATTTACAATGTTTATTATAGACAAATTTAGAAATGCATCTGGCACTCCCTCTTCACGGTAAATCTAAAAAGTTAGAGCCTCTTATTTTTCATTAATTTAGGTGTGAAACATTTGATAAGAGAATAATTCGAGATAATGTTTCCCACAAATTTTAAAAACAAAAGAATTTTGTGAGTCTCATATTTTTTTTTGTCAAACGGAATTGTGTCTATCTGGAAGACAACGTTTCTTACTATTTTAGTCCCTGCACTTCTAAAGAACCCTTGTATCAAACAGGTTGAGAAACTTTTATTGCTCCCCGAACTATCAATTGCATTGCTGATCGATAACCAGTTGCAATATATGTTGAGATAAAAATTCAAAGCCACGTGTTTATTACGCGATAGTTTGTTTATACGATAGTTTATCTGACATGAATCACCCATAAGTATATAAAAGGAAAATCTACAACCCGATAACCAATTACTCCGCTATTCGAAAGAGGAAATTTTTTTAATTTAGAGCTCTTTTTACCATAAAATTAATTTTTTTTATCATGAAGAAACAATTTTACGAAATTTTATTACAACACGAAACCAAAAATAAATCCAATTTTTTTTGTTGAATATCAACTTTCATATTGTCTTTTATAGCGTATAATAAGTATATTTTATTATTTCCATTAAAATTTTCTTTTTCTTTTTAGAATTTATAATCTATGGTCAGAATATAAAGAGAGGGAAAGAGAGAAAATTTACGGTTAAAGACATGCTCAGACCTTAGGGAAAACTTCGTTAGTAAACTACAAAAAATGAAAAAAAAAAAAAAAACATCCACGATTTTTACAAATTATATTAATAAAATTTGAACACATTTTTGTTTTGTATTCCTTAAATGGGAATATTCTTTCATTTACTGCTTGAATATTGAATTAAATTATTTAAAAAAAATAGTAGTACAGGATATAATAAAAAATAATTGAAATATATTAATCATTTTTTAAAGATATTTGAGAATAATTTCCATACGATAGATTATGATTGTCGATTTCTCCTGACAATATTTCCTATAATGCACCTTGGGGTCAAGCGCTTTAAATCACCAACACAGTACATGTATATAATGAATAGTAGTTTTATATATATGAATCCATGTATATAAAAATATTGTGCCCCCACTAAAAATTACGAACCAAGAATTTTAACAAACATTGTAAAAAAAAATGTGTCTATAATTGTGTGACATAAGTGAATCTTAAATTTAATTCGGAATTTAAATTTTTAATTCTTAAGAATCGTGTGGCCACTGTAGCCTTGTGGTCGTGGTCATGGTCATGAACTCTCAGTCGGTGGTTTTCGTCGAGTCAGGGGTTCAAGCTTTGATGCCACTGAAGATCCACCGTGTAGCCAGGGCTGACTCTCGTTAAATCTGTCGAGGCTCAAAGCCCTCCCATTGTCGTAGTGTGGAAGCTAGGAGAGGGAGTTGCCAGGGGTGGTGTCGCTCTCGTCACTTGAACGAGGTTCAAGATGAGGAGATCCGTCGCCAACAACCTTCGTATTGCTTCTAGTGTGACGTTAATAAAAGCCAAAGAAAAATTAAAATTCGTGTTTGCTATTGAAACTCTAAAGTACAAAGATATAATATTATAATTGTTCCTTTCCCAATATGCAGTTATTTAACTTAAATTGAAACCAAAGAACTTAAATAAAACATTTTGAAATTCTATAAGGATTTAATAGATAAAATTATTAATTGCATTCTCTACTAGTATATGGAGAGGTGGGTATAATATAACATTCTTTCTGAAAACGATTAAGCCAAAAGAGTTCAAAACTAATTTGAGTTTTATAAACAAAAAGTGTACAGTTATTTCCAACTATTGTTCCCTTTCCTGATCATTATATTTATTAGGTCCACGTGATTCATCCATCTCTTTACTTTTTCGAAGTGTACATACTTATGTGAACAGTTTAATATTTTCTTCATTGTTAATATCTTTTGATTCATTACAGTAATTTAAAACACAATTTCGTGGTTCTGTACAATTCATTCGAAGGCAATAAGGATTATCTTATTCAAAAAAAGTAGTTACAGCATTCTAGATAAGTATCATATAAAAATATTGTTTTAACGATAGGGTATCGTAAAAAATAAATGAGATACATGAATAACATTAATTTTGAATATTATTTAATTTTTATGTACATAATGTTGTCAATTATAGACCTTAATTTTGATTTGTTCGATTTCAGGAAGCCACATTATAGAGAAGGGGAGAATGCAATCTGCTGAATTCTACATTGACGACCTTCGATGTGTCAAAAAACACTGAGTGAAATCTACGGATGGTAGTGGATTTCTGGTTAGTAATCTCCGGAAATCTAAAGAACAATAAATAACCATTCAGCTTTTGTCTCAACTTTTTTAGTAATGATTAAGACTTTATGATACTACGGATTATATCAATTTGCACCTTCACGAAATCGACTAGATTAACATTAATGGTTGTAATTCACAACATTATGTACAGGAGGATCAATCCATATGCAGAATAAGTTTTATTTAGGTACATCTCGGTTATTTCCTAATAATAATTTAAAAATTCAAAATTACTTCCTCGTGTTTCATTATTAGAAATTAAGTCTCAAAAATTTCATATATGAAACAATTGCCGTGAACGTTAATTTACCACAAAACGTCTACTAACTAAAATGAGCAAAACTGATTGGGAGATTATTAGGTGGGTACCCAAAAGGAGACAAAAGAAAGATTGGCATAAACAACGTCCTAGATACTCATATTCAAACGACGCAGTGCAGCAGGGATATGGATAAAAGGAAACCATAACAGTGCAGACAATAATTATTAAGCGGTATTCCGAAATGGCGGAAATTCACCAGAGGTTGCCCTTTCACAGAGCAGGAGCAAACTTGGCATTGTTTTGCTCTGCCCTCTTCCTTTACAAATCCGGTCAAATGCTACCGTAAAAAGAAGCAAACCTTAAATTCTTTACCATTGTCGTACATTTCACCCTAAACGCGCATTTTCAAGCAATCCATCTCCATGAGTTTCACGCATACATTACCCCCACTTCGTGCCGAACTTTTCCCCTCGATTGAAGTTCGCCGGATGCCGCTTTGCCTCGGGATTACATGGAAGCAGTTAATGCACGTCCCCCTTCCTCCCCCACCACACACCCTCGCACTCCAACCGTCTTTTCTTCCCAAAAGAAAATCCCTTCCATCCACCCTTCCCTTTCCTCTACCCCTTCCGTCGATTACTCGCGAGCCTTCAAAACAAAAACAACAACACCAACAAAGAATGGGGTGGAGAAATAAAAAACTTTATAATGCCTCTTCTGCAACCCTCCCCTCCTTCCACTTGTGAGTCGGCAACAAGGCCGTTATCTGGAAAAGGGCTTTGGAGTGAGAGGGAGAGAGAGAGAGAGAGAGAGCAATCCGCGGATGGGAACGGCTCCCAACTTTTCTCTTCCTCTTCCCTGATAATGACATGCCGAGCGACATCCCTCGCTTGTTCGATATTGCCTCTCTCCTGCCCCCTCCCTCCTGTGCTCCCCTTTTGCCCCGAATTTCCTCCTCCGACTGATGACCGGAGGAGCCTCGGGTTTGCTCGGTTTCGCAGCTTATCGCCCCTCAGCGTTTCTCCCTTCCCCTGCTCACTCCAGACCCAATATCGGGAACACATATCGCTGGAGAGTAAAGAAAACCGTCATTCGGAATTGTCGGCATCTTTCTCTCTCGTTGGCTGTTTCGATCGACAAAGGCCGATCGCTTTTAATTGTGGTTCCTTACAAATCCATTTTTTTTTTTAAATTGTTGATTTTGTTTTCCGTTTTGAAATGAACAGAAAGTGGGGTTTTCTCAAAATGAAGCGAGACTTACAGTTTATGCTGTGATAGTAAGCAAATTCAATGCGTACCCTTTATACTGGAGTATATAGAGTAGAACGAATTAAAATACAATCAGAGAATTGATGGGTAAATATTTAATCAAACTGTACAACTCATTTCTATTGTAAAATTGCTGGAATTATTACCCATTAAACTTTAAAAAAATTAAATCCGTTAAGTTTATTCTGCAGTTTTAAAATTTTTCTACAATCCTTTTTGTATGTATATTATATAGGGTGATCAATTTAAAAAAAAAACCCGTTTGTTTTTTTTCTATTATCCATATATATATAATACATATATAACAAGACTTTCAACATCATTACTTATTTAATATGCCTATATTTAATGTGCGGGTATCATTATTTTTCAC
The DNA here is from genome assembly GCA_019974015.1 of Nephila pilipes. NCBI lineage: Eukaryota > Metazoa > Arthropoda > Arachnida > Araneae > Nephilidae > Nephila > Nephila pilipes. Next base: position 1,002,835 of record BMAW01023678.1, on the reverse strand, counting down.
TTTCTAAATGCAAAAACTCGTTTTTTAAACATAAAAATTCGCCTGAATAACATTAGTAATTTTTAATCCGATTCTGCGCAAATGATTTGAGTAAATCGTCTGCTTCTTTCAATGTTTTTATTATTATTATATTTTTTTTTTTTTATATTTATATATATATATTTTTGAAAACCCATTTCGTAAGATTATGAAAGGCAACAATAAAAATCGACTATAGCAACTAATTCTTTGATTTTAATGAAAATGGTTGGTTATTCTGTGGAAGAAAATTTTTTTCTTTACAATAATTACGTTGTCTAAATCATTAAAAAAAAAAAAAAAAAAACGCGAGACAAATTTCATTTAAAATTTCCATTAAGAGCAATACCTTCAAAATGCGGCATCTTTAAAATGGTTAAAATATTTCGGTCAAAGGGAAGTGTCATGGATATGGATAAGCAACAAATTTGAACTGCGTTAACACCAGGAAAGATAACATCAAAATTTCCTTGGGACTAATCCAAGGAAAATCCATACGAAAATTACTGTTGGTGCAAGAGATATCCTATGCGCATCGGGCTGTGAGACACCATTTGAAATTTTACCCGTATCGCTTACAGTCCGTGTAGGAATTGTGTCCAAATGATCAAGGAAAACGACTGCAATTTCGTGTTTGGTTTCGCCGATTTATTCCCAACAACATTCAAAAGCTTGATGAAGCTTGGTTCCACCTCAATAGCTACGCAAAGAGCCAAAATGTCCACATATAGAGTTAAGATAATCCCATGAGCTAAGGGAATCATCTTAACACATCCAAAAGACAGCTGAGTGGTGTGCGCTTTCTAGGCGAAAAGTGAAAGGACCAAATTTTTTTCAACCCAAACCTTTAATTCCGATATGTACCTGGACATAATTCAAACTTTTATTGATCCGCTGAAGATATAGGACCTTTACTGCTGGTTTCAGAAAGACGGAGCCACTCCCTACACGTCAACAATGGAGGCGGACTTTGTAATTTTAAGCCTCTGTCAAATGACGAGGACGTCACCTGAGCTGGCACCTCCCTCTCGAAACTTTATCACCACGCCAATGGGAAGACTTGGAATCTCGACCAGAATTAACATATATCTCCCCTGAAACGCAGTGTGTCTTTAGTGATATCAGGAATCGAACGCACGACTTGATGAAAACAACGAATGCGCGAGTAATTGAGACATTGAAGTGTAGTGAATAAAAATGATGTGATGTCATATTTATTAGCAGTGGAGTTCTGGTTGAAAGAATGATAAGGAAAATTTATACTACGAAGTTAAATGTGTACCTATGCTGAGATAAGAATATAGGATGTGAAGTTAAGGAGAGAAAAAATAGGATCTGAATACGAACAGCGAGTCGTTACAAGTTCTATGTCCTCGGATTCGAATAGTCAGTGACAGTTAAATGTCTTTTGGTAATATTTATCTTCAGATTAGGACGTGTATAGGGATAAAATCCATAGACATATTAACTAGCATACTGTGTTCGGTTAATCGAAGATTCGAATAAAACCAATTGAGCTCCACTTTATTTGAGTGTATCCTTTAGTGACTGATTATTGATATAACATTTTTTACATAATTCTGTTGTATATAAGGGGGGGGGAACCCCACCATAACTTATTTGCTTTTTTAAAACATATTGGCCTTTTACACTAAATTTGATTTTTCAACTTTTTATTATTTTTTACTATGTATTTGATTCATATTTTTAATTTTTTTTTATTCTAATTGATTTTAACAAGTGTTAAGGCGCAGCATAACCTGCTTTGTCTCTTGCGCCATTAAACTCCACAGTCATTCACTCACTATTGTATATATAATTCGTTTTCTTATCTGTAATATATACTTCAAATAACTAAATGAATATTTTGAGACATAAGTAAAATAAAAGTTATGTTTTCAACAAAAAAAAAATCATTGAATGAAAAACGTAAGCTATTCGTTTTTGAAGGGAAATAAACAACAACCGGGGACTTTATTCTTGATCTATATCTGTAAGTCACGATGATAAAAAATGCTATCTTCGTATAATGTTAAAAAATAGGACCTGAAAGTAAGACACTTTTCCCAATAACAAAATGTTCGAGCATTAATGCTATGTTCCTTTATCTCTTAGAGAATAGCATATTTTTTTTTTTTTTTTTTACTAATTTTTATTTCTATCTGAATAAATCCCTTTTTCTCGAGTAGAATGCGTTCCATGTCTGGTCTAATTTGTAATGCTGAATGGGTTCTGAAATTTGATGTTTAAGAGACAAATGGTGCGTTTTTGGAATGCTCATAAATTTTAAAAATACTGCGTCATAAATGGATGGATGTGTCATAATATCACAAACTTCCATGAATATTTGAACAATTTTCTGTTTGGTAATTAGCTCGAAATTTCGATTGGGTTCTTTGGCATCAGGTGGACTCATCCTTGAATCAACAAACGCTGTTCGGGAAGTAGCAATGAAAATAATTAGTAAATTGATGAAAGCATTTCAATTATGTTTAAATAAAAAGTTTTTAACACCTTTTATTGAATGTTAAAAATCATTTCTTGGGTATTAACCTATTTAACAAAGAGCAAAAATGTCTAGCTTCATTTTTAATTTCATTTTAGCATGTTTTTATTCTAATGTATTTTACGTGGCAAAAATTTTTTCATAATCAATTTCTTTTCTTTTTCTCACATTGGTTACAGATTAGCATTTTACGGAAGTCAATCTATGCGTATAAAAATATTTACTGCGTGTTCATTCATCGATAATTTAGAAGAAAAAAAAGTTTCTTTTAAAGAATATAAGGAGGAATTGTCAATTCTGAGATTACTAGAAAAATTATGTAAAGGATAATTATAATTAAAATTGCACTTTCAAAAGGTTGTTAAAAAGAACCACTGGACAGAATTATTTGATATTTCATCTAAGAATACGTGAGGTAGTGGGAACATGTTTTGCGAAAGAAAAAAAAAGTTCAGAAAAGGGACCAATTGAGAGTGTTGTATTAGTTATAAGAGGCTAGTTAAAAACGGAACATGTTGTGGCATTTGTTGTTCAAAATCCACCATAGCGGATGGAAAAAATTCGGTTTTTAACTGTCCCAAAGCCAAAAACCGTAGAAAAGCATAAAAATGATGAAACCCTCAAGAAAAGGAAGTCGTGAATAAGCTGTTATGACTTGCTATCGAAATGTTCATTATCCTGTCCACCGTTTTCTGCCACTAGTTGAAAGCGCAAAACAGCATGTTCCATAACAGATCATAGTGTATCAGTCGTAATGCTGTGAATTTGTTATGTAATACGTGTCTTCAACTCAGCTAAGTCGGAGTTCATTCGGAGCCCTATACACAACATGTTTTAGGTAACTCCACAGACAGAAGTCGTAAGGATTCAGGTCAGGTTATTGTGTTAGGGTGACTTATAATTGGGAAAGGGTGCCTGATAATTCTGTTACTTTCAAAATGCATGTTGAGCAGCTAGCTGCATCACTGGATTTGAAATGTGTGGAGGAGCGCCATCTTGAATAAAAATCGTGCTATCTACACATCCGCTCTGTTGCAGTGTTGGAAGGAGCTGGTTGCGCAAAAGAGATGCATAAAATGTCCCGTTGACCGTGCAGGTCATAGGATCCGAAGGACCAATATCTGCGAAAAAGAAAGAGCCAACGATAAATGCTGCCGTAAGCCCTCACCAAACAATTACCTTTGAAAGTGAAGAGGCAATGGTTGTTTTTAGAACGGATTCTCTCTTGCGCATATTCTGCCATTTTGAATATTGGCAGAACCTTGGAGATGGAAGTGGATTTCGTCTGTCCACAAAATGTTCCATGGCTAAGCATTGTCCGCTTCCATTCGAAAGAAATAACTGCTGGGCGAAAGCTTCTCATTTTGTCAGGTCAGCTGGAACCAACTCCTGAACAGGGGCAATTTTGAATGGATAGCATTGCAGGATGTTTCGTAAAATTTCACGAAATGTGCTGACTGGCATGTCTAAAGTACGGAAAATTCCCCGTGCTCTGCACATTCCCTAAATACTGCTTGACGCTTCCTCCAATGTTGTAGCCACACCATTGTCGAAACAATTGATTTATTCCTTTTTCCTTATTTAGAGTCAAACAAACCCATCTCTTCGATTTTTTCAATAACTTTCTTTAGACTGAATGTAATCATCGGACCAAAGAAGCCTTTAATGTCCGGAATTTCTTCAATGCAATTGCTTCGCAGTCACAGTTATAATAAAAAGCTTCGCAAGCAGAGGCCGATCCTTCAATGATAGTCATGAGTACCTTCTTAGACGCAGAATAACAGGAACTGTGTGTTCTTCGCCTTTTTACCATACGTGTAATGTGCGGTGCGCACGTCACGTCTTTTAATTAGCATCTTAAAATTCGCATATCTTTTTACAGAAATTGTTTTTTAATCTCTTATCACTAATATAATGCTCTCTATCAGTCCATTTTTTTTCTTTTCTTTTTTTTCTCTTTTGCAAAACAAATTCTCATAGCTTCCTATATGCTCAAATGAAATATCAGGTCATTCTGACCAGTGGTTCTTTTTTCAAGACCTTTCGAAAGTGTAACCTTAATTATATTCCCGCTGTATAACATTTTGATAAATAATAATGATTTTTTTTTAGAAAAAAGACTGAATTTATTAATCTGTGTGTGAATCAACCTCCTATAAATATTAAAAGATTTCTAAAAATATATGGACTCGTGTGATGACTGGATATGACCAAATAGTCCTACTGTAGCTCCTGCGTGTCGTAAGAGGTAATAAAATGGGTACCCAGCGTCTGGGGGTATAGCCGGGCACCCTACCTCTGGGGATTATATCAGGGAACTTCAAGGACTTGCCTTCCTTAGGTAAGGCGGGCATCATGACCCCAAGGCATCCTAGTGATCTTTTTCTTTCCTATGGAGTTTACTGTCTTTGGTAAACATGGGGGACGCACCCCGTGGATCACCCTAGAGATCCTTCTCTGTTTTCAACTCTCCTTGTCAACCAATTTTTGTCTTTTTTTTTTTTTTTTCATTTTTTCACGTCCAGACCACAGTTAAATCTTGTTTGGCGCAGCATAGCTACATCTGGCTCTTGCGCCAGATGTAGCTATGTTGGCATGTCTATTCACATTCACTCACTCACTCTAGCAATTAGTGAAATTAATACAAAATCTCCAAAAAATATTTTTTAGCTAATAAATAACAAATGTGATTGAATTATTTATTCTTTTATGAATTATAAGTGTTCGCACACGCTAGTGTTACATATCTCAGATGCCTCTGTTACGCATGTGACCACCATGATGATTCACCCAACAGAGAAGTTAACTCCAAACGAGAAAGGTGTCTTGTTTCGCTGCTCCATGTGTGACGGAGTTTGTTGAGTTTAATCTGGGTTGAGTGTTGAATGGATCATTGAGTGCGATTCAATAAATCTTAATTTAATTGCAGGCCACTTGCTTGTGTTTGTGTTTGAGAAATTAATTGAGATAAACTTATCTTTGTTTGATTCTTGATAAGAATCCAGTTTGGAATCTCTAGTTTGGAGCATTTTTGATAGACTTCTTTAAAAATGCGTTTAACTTCTAGAATTTTCAATCCGTAAAGAAACATTGAGTAAAAAGCAATTTTTGTTTATCAAATAAGCTAATGAAACTTCATTTTTTAAAAAGGGCCTGTTATCTCTCTCTCTCTTTTAACACATTCATATTGTTCAAAGTTCCTTACTTGGAATATATATATATATTCAAGTCCCTATATTTGACGACAGATGAAGTTGCAAAGCAAGTTGGTATTACTATAGGGTGCTGATATTTGTTAAATGAACCAAAACAAATTTGACACTGATTCATGGGTTAGTTTTTATTTGACTTTTTCAGTGTTAATATGGCAAGTTATGAAAATTTCATAGCTTGCGTCGCGTTGTCACAAATCAATGAGACAACCAAAATAATGAATTACTTCCGGGGAGTCCATTTCCAAGAAGAAGAAGGCAGTCTCATGGGACGGAAAAGTTATAGCGACGATTTGTTGGGATGCGAAGGGCATGGTACTCATTTACTTTTTAGAAAAAGGAAAAACGATCACTGGGTAATACTACAGTGAGTTGCCCCATATCCCGTTCCTTACACTGGTAATTTTTGAACCGCCCACGTTGATAGATATTCAAACTTCCTTCCAAATTCCTAATTAGAGACGAAAATCAGAATTCCAGTCGACAACATCGTTTCTTTTCATTAACTTCATTCATCAGCGATATTTTTTTCCTTCTTCACCCTCTGAATAACTCAATCCTCACTTAACAATTCCCATCCAACCATCCATCCAAACCGACACGAACCAGAAAAGACTCGTTACACTTTTCCTGTCCCCATTGTTTCATCCTTGCACTTTTTGCTCGCGAGGAAAAACAGCGTTCCTTCAACTATTCCTTTCAACGCCGACCCATTGTTTCCCCAAAGTCGTCGTGATAAAAGCTCCCGTCGACTTCTAATTTTAGGTCTTGGCGAGTTTGGCGACCGTCGCTTGGCGGTTCCTCGGCAACCCGAGAAATGAAAATCCGGCAAGCACGTTCTTAGATTATTAATTGCCTATAAATAGTCTGGTCGAGTCTCTCTGCCGAACGCATTAAAGGAGGAACGTTCCACGCACTCAACGCTTCATTTCGCGATGGGTTTTGTGTTCGAACTTTCACAAGTTAGGGTGCTTGTTCTGCCTCCAGACGGGAATAGTTAACTTCCCCGGAGAATATTTTATAGAACGGGGATTTTCTCGGAATAATTTAACACTTTGAAGTCTTGTCCGTTGGCCAATGTTATCGAGAGAACGATACGTTATACGCATAGTAATGCTACATATTTGAGTTTTAAAGGGTTATTTTTTTTATCCTTTTTGGTTGGAGGGGGCAAAATGATGTGATGTCATGGGAACGCGATATTCGTATAGTAATACGTATGTTATTTTCCTTCAAAGTTATGTTAAGATAATAAATGGATATTCTTTACCTGATACTAATTGTTTTTTTTTTAAAAAAATTGTAATTGAAGTTCAGTTAATTTTGTGAATATAAATTAATGGAAAAGTTCCGATCTTCCAAAGGATTCATGTGAAAAAATTGGGAATTAATTTATAGTTTTATTAACGCTTCGCTTAGAAGCAACAAAGGGGATTTTGGAAATGGTCCTCGTAATTTTAAACTACAGTGAGATGAAGAGACGACACCTGACCTGGCTCCCCATTCTCCAAAGTTTTCACCCTCCTAACTTGAGGACTGTATGACCCGGCAGATTTAACTCGCATCACTCGCACGCTCTACACGACGAGTGAGAAATGGCCGCATTAGACCAATGGTCGTAGTCGTGAAGTCGCTGTCAACGTTGTTTCGTCGAGTCGATGTTTTGTGCCCTGATGATTCTAAAGACCCGTCGCTTATTGGGGCTGATCCACGTTAAATCATCCGACGCTTCAGGTCCTTCCTTTGGCATGGTGGTGGCATTTTGGAAAGGGAAGTGCCAAATGGCTTTTCGCTCGTGTCACATAATTCAAAATTACGAGGTCCGGTCGCCAATAGTCCTCGTGTTGCTTCTAAGAGCATATTAATAAAACAAGCATATAAAATATAAGTGGACGAACGGTAACAACGCCTGTCATGAGCTTTTGTCCTTCATCACCCGGGTACCGTGGAATAATGGAGTGATTTCCAAACTTAAGATTATCTGAAGGTAACATCAATGTTTTCATAAGGCGTGATTTGGAAAATAAGGTACTCATTCAGATGTCCTCAAAATCTGATTGTGATTCAGAATTGTCTAGACAATTGACAGTAGTTTAGTGAGCAGTTGTCCACACAAACACACAGTGTTTGTTTAATTTAAATAAATACAAGTATGGGTATAGGGATTAATGCAATTAAAATACATTAATCTGTTAAGCAAATTTATATCATCAAAGTGTAGCTGAACATTGTTAAGAGTTAAATATTTTATTAGAAATGAGACGTTATTGGATAATTATCAGTCTCAATTTTCTGAATGCTCGTCATATAATCCTTATCCTAAGAATAAGCCAATTTTAAAACTTTAAATTGATTTTTGTTTGTTTGCTTTTTTTAAAGCGTCTCGCTTAAAAGCAACACGAGAGCTGTACTTTAAACAGAACGAATGCATCAATTGCACGCATTAAATACGTCTGTCATGCATTTAGACGTATTAAATTATGAAATAATATTGTGTTGTATATAATTATACATAAATATATGTTGCCCACGTACAACTTGAAAATGATTAAGTGTAGATTGTCAAACACAAAAAATATATATTAAACGTTTTCCCTGACAGTAAGTCTTAATTCGTCTTTTGGACAAAAAGGAATACGTGATATGTTGGGGAAAATATATTCGAGTACAAATGTGTTTTGCTATATGACACATTAATGTAAAGATGACATATTGTAACATGCGTTTTCCTTAATATGCATCTAGAATAGCATAATATTTTTCCATTTGTGTTCTTAAAATTGAAAACTCATATGACTTCTGAAGTCTAGTTACTAAATGGAGTTATATCTTTAAAACTTTTTTTATAACAAAAATATTTTATAAGTTCTCTCAATTCCTTTTTAAGTCGCTGAATATTATTACATTTCAAATTTTAAAATAAGCTTGTAGCACAGAAAAAAAAATTCAGGTATAAAACATACAAAAAATTCTACATCACGATTAACGCATGTTTGCATTGCATAGCAAATTTTTTCTTCCTCTCCTTCTATCAACTTATTTTTTTCTCAATGGAGAAAATCAGTTTTTTTTAAATAAGAAGAAATTCAATATAAATTTAGAAATATTAAATTATTAAATAAATTTATATTTATTCAATATAAATTTAGAAACCATTCAGAGAGAGAGATCCGAAATGTTCGCGAAATTATGTAACAATACTTAGGAATTCAAATCATGATTATGTTTGCATCGCCATGTGTCGTAAATACCAGACGATACACCTTTTTTCCTAGAATAAGCCCTTTCCCACGATTTAACCTAACTTAATTCGAATGTCCTTTTCACTCCTGGAAATACGTCGAATGCTGTACTTTTTGTACATGCATTATTTTTCACAATTATTTTATTTCATGCAATTATTTTCTCTTATTGGGTACTTCCTTGAAAGTATCTAGATTTTCATAAATAAATTTCATTTCTTGACTTCCAATAGTATAATTTTTCAAGAGTAAACTTGGTTTAAAAGTCGATTTCGTACAAATCTTTAAAACTGTAGATTTTTTTTTAGCTTTAGAAGATGAAATCCATTTCAAGAATAAGTAATAATAGTTTTTCTATAAAAATGAATTAATTTCAATCTTCGTTCTAAAAATTAAATTTATCCTAAGCTTCAGAATTTCTTAGTCGCAGAAAAAGGGCGCTCTTTCGAAATGTCCGCTCCCACTTTCACAAAAATGCAACGCAATATGAATTGTAGTTCATAATGCTAAGCATTATGAACTACAATAATATAATAAAAATCAGCTAGTTTTTCAAAGAAAGATTATTAATATGCAGGTTATAAAATTTTATTGCATTATATATTATTATTCCTCGCATTGTCAAACATAACTTTACACTTCTCGATGTACTTTATTTTAAACTATTATATATATATATATACTGAAATGATGACAGTTATTAGTCCTTGATACCTTGGCTTGACTTTCCTTCGAGATTTTAAGATCCGTATTGAATTCTTTTTCTCGGAAATCTGTCTGAATCTACTTTTTATCTTTGTTCTTATCTCACGATAGCGCATTCAAATATCGCTCTTATCATCGATTGAGCCTAAGACATACAGTATTTGTTGTTCCATTTGAACTTTTGAGTTACCAAACAATAGCTAAAATATTAAAAATAAAGTTGAATCGCATTACTAGTTTTTCTTCTATTATAAACTATTGAAAATAGTTTAAATGGCTGTCGCAATAAGAAATGAAATATACAAATATTCTTTCTTTTAATGTTTCTAAAGAAAAAAAAAAATATTGCATAACGTTTTAGCTGCTTTATAAATCGTTTGCTTCACATTACAGAAGATTCAAAGCAATGATTTATTTTCTGCCTTTTATAAAAAAATATATTTATTTTTCTTTTATGGAAGCATAAGTGCAATGTTCAAAAATATATTGTGTACAGTTTTGGAAAGCAAATGGTGTTGTAAAAGTATCATGTAGATGCGTGGCGTACGCAGAGTTTTTCTTTGGAAGGGAGGAAAGAATCCAGACTTCATTCATTGAATCATTGATGGAAATAATGTTTTAAGCAGACATTTTTTAGTAAATAATATAAGCATTTAGGAGAAGAAGTATCGTATTTGTACAACCTCCCATTTTGCGGATTGATAGATCATTTATTTACGTCCAACGTAGGAGTAACACACGAGGGTTAACGGAATTTCGAGCCGCGGTCAAGTGACGAGATTGATACCTGAGCCGACAACTGCAACTTTCCACACTACGTCACGTAGGGATATTGAGTGCCGATAGATTTAACGTGCATCAACCCCACTATTCAGTGGGGTTTTAAAATAATCAGAATTCGAACCCACAACATGACTGAAACAACGGCGGCACTCGGTAACACGGTCGCCTACTTCCACGGCTGTCTTTGATATAGGTTTGAAATGACGTGAGTCAAAGAAAGGAATTACTTGAAGGAAACGTTTGTCAGTCTGAATTTGTGTTCTTTAATATAAACTCCAGCTTTTTCCTTACTGTGTACTGTTGATTACTAAGAATTATCTTATTTTGTTTAGAAGATAAATTTCACTTGAAAGTTCTTTCGGGAAGACGTTCATTCTATTTAATGGTATATTCTACGTTTTCCCCAATCTTATTTGGGCTGCAATTGGCGAAAGATAACATCGCAATGAAAGTACTTGGAGTTCATCTCATTGTTAAGATTCGGTTCGATGATAACCTTGGAATTAAGTCCCATTTTCAAACACAATATGAGGCATGCTTTTGTGACTGATATCTTATCGAAGCTGTCACGGAGCAGCAAGAGAATTTGTTTCGAAACATAAATAAGACGTTAATTCCATAACAATATTTTTATGTACGCCGCGAATTCATTGAATCGGTCGTCAATTTTTATCATTTTTTATCATTATCTGAGAGAAAACTTTTAGATATAATTTAGTTTATCAGTAATTAAACTAAATGCAATAAGTACAATAGCTAACATTTTTTTTGAATCCATCTAATCACGAAAGTATGTTTTATACCATCATGTAACCAAGTAATCATGGTCGCGAGCCTGGAACCGGCAATATTTCATTGAAACTGCCTGTCCGAGTCCTTCCACTTAAGATCTGTCCAATAGAAAGGCTGAAACATATTAAATTTGAAGAGGATCAAAGTCCTCCCGTTGACGTTGATGCAGAATGCTGGATCGGGCATCGACTGATCTAAAGTGGTTCATATTTAGGAAACGTCTATCGTGTGTTTAGCGAGTCTTTTTGTCGGACATAAATAAGAGGAAGCATTCATTACAACATGAGTCAATCCGCACTAAAGATCTCACGAAAACGGTGGATGTCGATATTTTTTTCCTGGGGAAAGGTTCATTTATAGTCTACATTGGGATCGTGAGAACTAGACAACTCCCTGTTTTGCCCAATTGCTACTGCATCACACGTTTCCGCTTTTCGAAAACTGTCGATTCTTTTTTCACTCCTTTTTCTTATAAGATGTTTCAGTTGAGTTAAAATTAACCACTTTGAAATAATCATTCCCAAACGAATCTTCGTTATTCCATTTCCAATGCAATCCCTCCCATCCCATCATTTCGTTGTTGAAAGAGACGCGTCTTAAAAGCAATCCCTCTTCAGGACGCGAATAAATTTGTGGCAGGTCCCTTGCGCGTTTGTTTCTCGCCATTTCCTTTCCGATATCGCTGGGAACAATGCTCTTTTTGGCGGAGAGGTCCATTGTTTCCCCTCTCTCGAGTGCGGGCGTGTTCCGTGATAAGGATCCGGCCGCTATCGGACCACGCACATATTCGTCCCTCGCCGAAAGGACATCACTCACCAATCTTGGCCAGGAGAGCTTTTAAAGAGGTGAAAGTGATAGATGGTCACGGTGCGGCTCGTTATCAAATGCATTCGATAATTTACTAGAGTTTTGTCAAGCTTGTTATGAGGGAGTTTTAAAATTATTTTTATTTGGAGTCGTGTTTTTAAGCTTTTCAGTCGATCAGAATTTCGAGCTTTAGGATTTAGAAACTGAAAATGTGTTCCCAATATCCAAAAAAATATTTTTTTCACTCCTGTTTTTAGCGCAATTTAATTCCATTTTGTTCTGATTATCCGGATAAAAAAAATGTTGAGCGGAATACTAAACGATTATTAAAATATTGTTGGACTATAATAAAATATAGTTGTAGAGTTGCAAGATGGTTATAAAGAATTGGAGTTGAAAATTAAATGTAAATTAAAGGTGACCTATGTGACGACCTTGAATTGTTCAATGCAAAGATGCATTTACGTTTTATGCATATGGCCATTAAGGGTTTGTTTGTAAAGTTAACACCGAATTTTAATTGTTTTTATAACTCTATATCTAATTCTCTCTCGTACTGTCTCAAAACTAATTAATTATTAGGGATCACACATGAGAGAAATTATCATGAGCTCTAAGCTTGGTCAAGAGTTTTGTCAAGAGGGTGTAGTGCCTCTTTTTCGTCCAATCGCGTTGGTTCTTTCAGAGATTGAAATCTCTCCGCTTGATGTTTTTCTCACCGTCGTCAATCTTTCCAAGCTCTTCAAGTGCACTTTCTAGGACTAGAAATACCTAATTTAAGAAAGTTTCCCTTCTATTATGTTACTCCCCCCCAAATTCAGATGAGAGGGGGGGGTAAATTTAAATTCTTTTAAATAGAAACCCCGTAACATTATACCGTAGACCGTCGAAATGATGTTCTTATAAATTTTTATAATTGTTCACATTCCATCTTCAAGATATGCATACCCATGAATGTATGAAGCACAATGGGGAAATCAATACCTTAAAAAACAATATAATATTAGATAAACATATTAGAAATAAGTTTTCCGTGAATTATTTGTGTATTTTCCGTATATTGTGAAGTTCCGTGTTATAATTAGATTTAGAAAGTAAACCATTTCCATGAAGTTCTATTTCATTGTATTTATCCCTTAAAACTTTTTATAAATCTTATAAAATTGGAAATCCTCCTTTTCAATCCAAAAAGAGTTGTTTGAAATTATCTTTACGCTTCCTTCAATCTAACACACAATTGTTCCCATCCTCTATGTGGCCGCGAACTTGCCGCCGGTATTTCGTCGAGTCGTGAGTTTGAGTCCTGGTACCATTAAAAACCAGCCGTGTAGCAGGGTTGATGAACATTACAGTTGTCGAGATCCCAGTCCTCCTGAGGAAGTAGTGTAGAAGTTTGAAGAAGAAAAAGTAGCTCAGGAGATGTCCTCGTCACTCGACCGAGGATTACATGTACGAAATTCGTCGTTAGTAGCCCTCGTGTTGCTTCATCGTGCGATGTTAATAAATAATCACATGCTATACTCCCGTAACTAAAAGAATTATAAAATGCATAAAGCAGTTTTAAATAAAAATTAATGGATTTAATCTTAAAAAAAATAAATTTGTGGAACTAATTATAATTTCCCGAATTTCATGGAAATCACGAAGTCTAATTACGTGTCTTAAAACATTTTATACTTCCTGCTTCTGTTTATAAAAAAAAAATTATTCTAAAAGAGTAGCAGTTCTTTGTTTGATAGAGTTTTACATTACACTTTTTGACACATTTGCTGACCTATTTTATAGATAAGGATTTTAGTAAACATCATAAACGCCAGATCATTACAGAGGTTAAATCTTTTTTTTTTTTTTTTTTTTCATTTTAAAAAAAATTTTTTTTTTCGTAAACAGACGGGACTGTTGATAAATGTGTGAAAATTGAGGATCATTAGCTTCTGCACCAGAATCGTGACAATCGATTTGATTGATGGGCTTCGTCTATCCTTTCTACTCCTATTTCCACTGGTTAACATTCCTCATGTTGCTTGAAGTGGCATGAAAAGTATTAGACAGGACTGTGTTGACAAAAAATACAACTACGTGTGTGTGTGTGTTCGGAACATTAAGAGTGTGTTTTTTGTATGCAAACAATTTTTTAAGCGAAGAAAGTGGAATAATTTGTTTTTCTTTTCCTTTTATGCAAAAATAAGCTGAAAATAACGATGGATAACAAAGAAAATCTCCGAGGATTTGAAGCATGTCTTTCTAATAGACTAGGAAAGATTCGATCCTTTATAGTATTTTCTGTATTTGTATTTCTTTAGCTTTTTATTTAAGAATACTGGGCTTGCTTTTATAAGAGACAGGGTAGGGTTGTTTTTTTTTAAAGGGACAGATCTGAATGATTGAAAACATTTGGCAAGAATGCATGGTTTAAAAGGTGATATTTTTCAGGCACCTTTAGAAAAAGTTAGGATACGATTCACAAATGTTTTTCCATTTTATTCGTTTTTGAATATAGAAGGAAACAAAGTACATGATAAACATTTGATGCTTTTTTTTAAATCAGAAAAGCAAAAATATTGCTCCAGGTGCGAAGAAAAGGACAAGAGCTGTTTATAATGAAGTTGTTATAACTGAAGAAACTGCGTGGAAAGGATTTGCTAGATTTAAAAAGAGTGGCCGTAGAAAGTCATGTTCTGTGCCTAGTGGGATAGAAAAAAATCCTGCAATATGAATTTTACCAAATAACCAAATGATAAACTTAAAAAAATCATTTCTCACAATAAGACGAGTTAAAGACAGCAGTCGAACAAAAACACCAGAACTAGCAACTTGGTTTGGTTGTATTAACATCGTCCAAGAAGCAACATGAGGGTTATTGGTAATGAATTTCGTAATTTTGAACCTCGGTGGAGGTTCGTCCTCGAGTGACGAGGACGACAACTGAGCTGCCCCCTTCTTCTCCTACACTCCAATGGAAGGACTTTGGGCCTCGACAGATTTAACGTGCATCAGCCCCGGCTTCACGGCCGCTCTTTAGTAGTATCAAGGCTCAAACCCAAGACTCGACGAAAACCACTGGCTGCGAGTCTGCGTCCATGACCACTAGGTTACCGAGGTCACAACTACCAACTTGGAAAGGCGTCGTGTTTCATCAGGATCTCAAGTGTTTCGGCAAAGCTGTTGGATCAAAATTAGGATATCCTAACCAACAAACATTTCGTATTTATTCAACACAAATTCACCTTTAGATTTTCTTTCATTTTTAGGTGTTGAAAATTTTTCTCAATAATGGGACATTGGACTATCCTCGATTTTCTCTTCTCTAACCTCAGAGACTTTTTGGTAATTTGAATTGCATACAACTACAACTCCTTGCCAACAAAATGAAGCATGATGAGGTAAATTAGATGAAGATAAGAAGTGTAGTGAATTGAATTAGAGATTGTGATATACAGGCGAAATAAAATTGAAAGGGAAAGTTAAAGAGATACAGGATAGTTACAAGCTAATAGATGCTGTAGATTGAAGTGAACCATCATAATTAATCGTTTATATGGAGAGTAGTTGAAGTGATCCTGATCAATCGATAAGTGCTTGAATCGGAATGAGTGAGTTAAGACTTTATTATTTGAATATTAATTAGGGTTAGCTGAGATAAGAGGGATTTGTGAGTGAGCTATCTTAATATTCTTTGATAAATAATAAAGTGCGTTGTCCTTCTCTTATGTTTTTTTAATTATAGTTTTGAATTTATTGACTATTTCATTAGATTTTAAGATGGCTGCAAAGTTAATTGATAAGAGAAATACGTGGCAATGGTAAACATTTTAACTGCTTCTTTGGCATGAAAAATCATGTTGAAAGTCTCTGTGCCGAAAAAACCCAAGGACTTCAAGGAAGGAATGGAACTGTCCAAGTATTAGTGTGAAAAATGGAGAAAAGTTGAAAAGAGAGAGAGAGAAATATTGTACTGTCAGAGTATTTTAATTATTTCAGATGTGCCATTTAAATTTTTTTCAGTGCAATACACCGCAGTGAAGACTTACTTAGCAAAGTTTGTCGTAAAGGGTGTAATAATGAGATGAGAAGAAATCGATTCAAGGATGGGGGGAATAGGAAATGGACCGAATAAGTAGTAGTAATCTAAGAGAGAAGTGTTCAAAAAATTCTGCTCGTATTTATTCTCATCTCACAAACACACTCTGCATTTGAATTAACTCTATAAAGACTCATTTAGCACTCTCTCTGCTTATAGTGCTGTCTAAAAAATTTTTTCTCGATATAGAGTTTTTGATGGAATTAATTGGGAAGTATTACGAATACAATATATTCTAATTTATGTATGAAAATATCACATTTATTTTCTGATTTATATATATATATATCCAAAAATGTAAGCAAATTAGTTCGAAATGAAAGGCATCTCTTTGATACATTAATATAACAATCATCTTTATTTTGTTGCTATATTATGTGAACATATAATTGCATCAATTTGATCGTTTGAAATTGATTTTTCTTCAGCAAAATCTAATTTTTATTTTATTTACATTGAACGTTTTTAAAGACGTAATATGAATACTTTTTACTTCAATTAAACTGTTTTTGAATTGAAACTCAGAACTAAATTGGTCTTCAATACCAATTCGATTTTACTTACATATTTATTTTAAGTCTTCTTTATTACATACTGAAAGACTAATAATTTTCTAAATATATTACATACTTAATAAAAAAAAAAAAAAAAATATTTGATTTGTTTTGAAAAGAATGGAGTTGCTCAAGAACCTTCATACGACAAAAAAATTAATTGTTCTCTAGAATCACAGAGTTTAGAGCGAAATTCCTGACATTCTGAAAAAACGTTCACTGTAGAATTTCTAAAACTGGAGTCTATTAAATCAAAACATTTATGACTTCATTAAGTCTAACAATATATTACTTTAAAACTCCCTTATATATTAAAATCCTTCTTCTACATTTTTAGATTATATTTCTCATAATACTCCAAAATGAGGGTATAAAATCGCCCAAGTATGTAGTAATGAAATGATTCTTTGATTTCAAAATCACACAAAAACATTAATATTCGATATTCTAAGTGCTAAAATAGAATATCGAATCAAGGATCTCTTCATAAATCAGGGGGAAAAGTCCTCTTTTGTTTACACAACTTATTGACATGATAAACGGAACCGCTTCGGAGAAAAATATTAAGAATCAGCCATTGCCCAGACGCAAATGCGTTTGTATGTCTGAGTTCAATATTTTTCGAATGCCTCGATGCTACTTAACATTCATAGGCCTACCAGCAGAAAAACGTGTTCTTTCCTTTTCTAAATTGCTTAACGCTGCATCATAATGACTGATGATGTAGAAATGGAACCGTTAAGTGTGAAAACACATACCAGTGATAACTTGACGAGATTTTATTTGAATCGTGAAATAACAACTTTAAAAATAACAATAACACGATCAATGATTGAAATTTTCGTTTAAATGCATTAAAGATTCCCCCCCCCCACACACACTAAAGTGCATTTTTTTTAAAAAAAAATTGTATGCACGAGTATGTACATAATTTTGCTTCTGTTAGATAGTGGAGAAAATTGTGCTTTATTCAATTAAAGGAAATAAGAAATGAATGTAGAATGAGAAAAAGTTAAGTTATTTTTTTTACTTCTTGAATCAACTTTCTTATTTTATTCGTTTTCATTTGTTTATTTTACAAGATATAATGGGGGGGGGGGAGAGAGAATCACATGTTAAACTCTTACTAATTTATCAAGTATGTATGAAAAATTGAAAGATCCTTAATTTGGTATTAAAAGTTTCAAAATCTATGTTGATAGATTGATGAAATAAAGGGATCAGTAAATGAAAAAAAGTTTCTTACCCATCGATTGTTTTATGGGAAGCTGTTAGTGTTTTCCTTTATATATATATATATATATAAGTTAGTGTTTTCCTTTTTCGTTATTCATCTTAAAATTATACTAAATAATTTCCCAGAAATCTTCATAAGAGTATTTTCATACAAAATTCTACAGAAAATATGTAGTTCTTTGTTAAATTAATTACTATTAAAACTAGAATAATTTTTTTAAAAAATACAGGATACGAGAACTGTTGAACACTCTTTGTATAAAATAAAATTAAAAATATTCTATATGTACAAAGGGGTTTTTTGAATGACATTTAACAAAAGTGCTTCAACTTTGTTGCACCTTTTTTTTGTTCTATTAGTAATTCAATTCTTTCAGCTACAGTTTTTGAATTTTTTAAAATTTTATTTTGTAAAGTGTTCAACAATTCTCGGACACCCTATATATACAACAATTCTTTCATTCAAAAAATGAACATTTTTATTTCATTTTAATAAACAACACATTTTCGAGTCTCTTATTGCTGTAATTTGGATCCGAAAGATTCTGAAGCTGTTTTACCCCTGAAATCAAACAATGTTTTTCTCTAAGAAATATCATTATTTTATTATGAATTAATTACAAGTATTTTAAAACGAATCGAACCTCTCGTAAATGTGTTTTCACAGTTTAATAAATACACCAAGATGAAATACTTATAAAATAACAAGCTTCAAAAACATTTTCAATTGTGATTAGTATGCATAAGCATATACTATCAAGAAATTCAATTCAAATAATATGTGGTTTTACCTCAAGAATTTTACCTACAAATATCAAATAAAATGGATCATTTTTGAATAAAATCATTAACAGATTACTTTTTCAACAAACGATATAAATCTACATAACATTCTATTAGATTAAAAATTTAAATGTCTTTTTTTTATCATAATTTCAAAGACGAAAATATAGTGTCTTTATTATCAAATACTAATTTATATGTATTTAAAAATATCTATTAAAGTAAAATTTTAAGGAGGAATAAAAAACTTACCCACGTAGCTTTCTTAAATTACAATTTCAATTAACTGAGATTTTTTTTTTCGATTAATTTCGAGATAAAAATTCTGAAATTCAAAACTTGATTTTCTTCTTAAAAACATTCGTCGCCATTAATTTAAAAAAAGTCCTATTTTTATTTAGTATATAGTTATTTCCATTTAATATTTGTATTAAAATACTTTTTCAGTAAAAATTATCATCTTTAATCAAATCATATTACAATCTATCGTCTGTTCTGAATGGTTTATTTTTTTTCAGAATTCTAAGATTAGATTTAAGAGTTGAGATGTTGTCTGCTGTGAAAATGTTATTTCAATTATTAAACGAAAGAAGAATAAAATCATTTACTATATTATTTTATTAAAGTAAAATAAATTTTTAGAGCTTTTAATGTTCTCTCTATATATATTTAATTTCTAGTATTGAAAATGTTTATAAATAATTAAAACAAATTTTATATAAAATGACATTAAAAGCGCCTCCTAAAATAAACAAAGATCAATTTTTAACACATTTATACAAGTAAAATATTTTCACGTAATTAAATAAGTATGACAAAAACTTACATTTCAATGAGGGGGGAGCATTAATTCAACAACTAAAAAATTCTTCTAAGAAAAAATCGTCTTTTACAATATCATTCATAAGATTTTAATCATATTATTAGATTAACATATTTTATTTCCATCAATTTAAAAAATGCTTAAGCTCTACCTCCAGTGTAAAAATGATCTTAAAGCTTGTGTACAAAAAGTTTTTAAAATGCTGTTTATATAAAATGCTTATTTAATCATACTTTTTATTTCCTTTTAGTAAATATTTCTCTAATTTCAATGAACGTTTTTTAATTTTTTTTTTAGTTGTGCAAAATTAATTTATAAGAGTAACACTCATTTATTTAAAATTTAATTTACACGTTTTTAAAAGCCAAGGATAATCCAAAATTATTTTTCATAGACTTTGAATAATTTTCAGGACATTTGGTTAACATGGACAAATTGTGTTGTTTCGAAACGGTAATGCTATGGGGAAATTTCAAAAATCTAAATCTTTTTTGTGATTATATACATATTTAAAAATTGTATTCGTATTAATCAATTATTGATTATTAGCAGTTGCATTTATATTTTATATTGGAACAAGATGCGAGCCACAGAATATTAACCATTAGTAACAGGTTAGTCTCGAATGTTAATCAAAAGAAAATAGTGAGAAATACCTTCTTAGTTCTCTATTTATATGCCTTTAGTTAATTAAATATTGTTGATACATTACTGTATTAATATCAGTTATGTGTTTCTGTACATCAAACTACGAGGTTCAGATACATCATGAAATATCAAATTAAATAGTGAGGCTAATAATAAGTAGAAATCATTCTAAATAATTTTTTAATACAAAATATTGTTCACTACTCAAATAGGTTGTTTCTTAAAGCTAATAAGAACATAATAAATTAATAGTTAGCTTACTTCGAGCAAAATGTAAACATAGAAAATTACATCTCACCATTGAAATGTTCTTGATAAAAATAGTTTGTCTGCATCGATTGTTACGTTGAAAATTCTCGCTTTTTCAAAAAATTATGAGTTAATGAGTTTCTAACTGATATTCGATGATTTTACAATGGTAAAACAGAGATTTTCTTTTAAGTGTAACTTGAACGAGGTTTACTAATATTGAAAGTTTTAACAGCAAAAAAAAAAACATATAATATGTTTTGGCTGATACTGATCTGTAAAAAATATATAAATTTTACACATTACAGACAACACTGTTAAAACTTTGAATGAAAATTTTTGCTTTTTGAAGTACAATTCCTCTTAAATCTTTTTACAGAATTTAATATACATATATCTATCACTAATAAACAATCACGTTCCGTGCTTTATTTATGCATTATTTTATGACTATGTAGTCATGGTCGTGAACTCATAGCTAACGATATTGAAATACAGCTGTGTTTACGAGGATTGAATTGACCCGACATGCGGAATAGTGGATTGCTCTAATAATGGAATGGAATGTTATTACACATTAAATAGAATACAAGACTTAAAAGTCATCCTTTGGAGGACGGAATGGCATTGGATCCATCATGGATTGGAATTGGATTCATCAGTAGAAGTTTAGATTGAGCGAGAGAGAGATGCACCCTTAGAAGTATGATCCTCTTCATTTGACAATAGTCAAAAATACGAAATTTAGCGACAGTAATTATATGGTTGCTCTAGTGCGATGTCATTCAAATTTTTCGAAAATCTAATTTTGCCATGATATCTTAATTAACGTATAAACAGAAATAGAAAAAAGGATCACAAATAAGTAAAAAAAAAAAAAGTTTTAAAGCAATTTATAGAGCTCTATTTTCATTTTATGGATAACAACTCATTTCTTATTTATTAGATTTCCTTCTTAGCATATGTAAAGGAGATAATACGCCAAATATAGTTTTGACAGTTGGGAATTGATCTAGCTCCGCATTCTTTTATTTTTCCATGCAATTGCATAGACTTTTCATAGCATTATATTTGTAGTATGACCGAATATTGTTTTTGTTATGCCGTTTTATCAAGTGAAAAATATTTTTAAAATAATCATAGGTCACTTTATATCGAAAGCGCAGCGAGAAATTTTTCATGCAAGGTGTTTTTCATGCAAAATTTTTCATTTTTTCTTTTCTCCCACTTCACCTCTTATCTCAAAATTAATTTCAAATTTCATTGTTTATTTTCAAGGTGAAAAGAATACTTTCGTAGAATACGTGACTTAATTATTAATTTTTAAAAAAAAACATTAAAAATTTGACCCGTTTTAGTTTAATTAAAGTTCACGCAGGGAAGAATCGGTATACATATTTACTGATATTTATTTTTCTTTACAATGTATTTGTGGTTATGCGGACTCGTGGTCGGCGGTTTTTGTCGATTCGTGGGTTCGAGCCCTGATGCCACTTAAGATCCGCCATGTAGCGGAACTGATACACGTTAAATCTGTCGAGGTAGCATGTCCTTCCAATGGAGTGGTGTAGAAGTTAGGAGAGGGAGGTACCAGCTTGGTGCCGTCTTCGTCACTTGAGGTTAAAATTTATGAGGTCAGTCGTCAATAGCCATCGTGCTACGACATTAATAAAAAAAAATCTCAATGTTCACCTCTAGTTTCGATTTAATTCAGTATTTTGAATATAAAATCTTTCCAGGCGCAAAATTGTTTTCGAAAACCATGCTTTTTTCGTATAAACTCTCAAAAAAAGTTGTCCTTCAGTTACACTTAATTTTTTCTTTACAGAAGAATAAGTTTATGAAGGCAAAGTTTTGAAATTTATTATCACCGTTTAAATACAGTTATTATACTTCAATTAATGGCGAAAAAATTTTTTAAGAATATCTTTACATATATCTTTTGTTTTAAAAATTATGAGCACACTTATGAATCTAAATTGTGAGGAAACCCTATTATATAACTCTTGGAATATATTAGCGAAATTATAGTAATGAAGTATAATTTTGGGTGTATGAATTTCAAATATATTAAAATTCTAAACGTAAGTAATTCTTTTTACTCTTTCAATGTTTCTCGATCTTTTTCTGCTGCGGTTACGAAATATGTTAAATACGCAGTGCCATTTTGGCATTATGAAGATACCGATCAGACAAACTCTCGGACAACAAAATTGCCATCAAATTAAAAAAAAAGTATTGTTTTGAAATATTTTCTCTTTTTTCCCCCCTTATTTTCCGCTGTTCAAAGAATACATCGACAAGCCACGACACTCATCTTCCCGTTCAACTTCCTTTTACTGGAAGATTCTAACATTAAAAAGAATGACTGCTCCGCAAAGCAATCTAGAATTACGTCAATTTTTCGATCAAAACACACCGTTCGTGCTTTTTTTCCCCCTCGGGAGCTCTCATATAGGAGCTGTTATTCGTTCGGCAATGAGAAACCTGACGTGCACCTTTTGACAGCGTAGCTACTAAATTTCGCGCAATAAAAACGAGGTGACGGCGAAAACGTACTCGAGATTGCGCGCCCTTGAAGAAGACTTTTCCTGTTAACCAGAGTTGAAATCTTTTTCTTCTTCTTCTAAGTATCAGAACGTGCTGTCGAGTTGGGAAATCCAACAAAAAGGCAGCCGCAGTCGTGACGGGTGCATCAAGAAAAGCGAGGTCGTTTTTCGCAATTCTTTCTGTTTTCATGTATGAGTACCTATGAAACGGGCTCGTCGTGCAGAACGTTTCAACGATGACTCGCCAACAGGTATCCCCACTTAGACAACCACTCCCCCCAGTTGGAGAAAAACAAACTGCTCTTTTGTACGCCCTTTTCAATTATTTATTGGGAGATTTGTCGTTCGCTGTATTGGGTTTCGCGGGTTATTTGATCGATGTTCGCAGTTCGAACAATATTTGGTTGCGTTGTTTATTTATTTATTTTTTTCCTCTACAAAGTGAAATGTCTTTAATCATGAAGTCAAGAACATTTAGTTCTAAAGCGTATGGGGTCAGAATAATTCATCAATTTTGATAACCGCCTCCATCGTTGCTGAGAGACCTAAGAAATTGTTACGACTCGTTTCGAATCTTGATAAGGTAAGTTTTCGCTCGGCAGATTTCGTATTTACTTAATCGCGCGTACCATACAAATATCAATTTGAGTTTATCATTCTCAATTAATTATGTTTTAATTAAAGAAAAAAATTGCTCATTTCTTAAGAATGCATTTGATCATCGTGTTTTATTTCGAAATTCGACTAATTTTTCATCAAAGTTTTGGCGATGCCCTTAGCTATATTCAGATCGAAGTATTTATCTACTGCACAGACCATTTTAAAGCGTTTCGACTCTCCTAAGGGTGCTTAAAATCTGTCGCATCAATAAGAAAGATCACTAGTCTCTAAGAAGAGGGGCGGGAGTAACCCGTAGTATGGAGGAGATAGACTTCGATCTCCTGAATTCTACAATGACGGTCCTCGAAAGGTAAAAAAAAGGGGAGAAATCCGTAACTCTGGATAGGGAGAATGTAGAGAAGTTTTAAGCCTAATAAATTATTTTTCAGTAATAATTAAATCATCACAAACACCAAGATAATAATTAAACTTTTGGGGGGTTACTTCAGTCTATGGCTTCGTTAAGCCAAACAGTTCAAAATTAATAGCTATAATTTACAACATCATGTACGTAAGAATCAATTAACATGCAGAATAAATTTTATCCTGATATCTTTATCATTTTGAGTAATCATTACAACTTTATGGTACCCCTTAATAATATTGTACTGTAAGGGGAACAAAACAGTTAGGCTAGAAATAAATATATTCTATTTCTTATTACCACTCAATTTCTACCATCTTACATCTCCAACGCCTTCTCCATCCCTCGCTCTCGTCCTCCTTCTTGCTTCTCTACACATTCCACGCACCTTTTCAGTCCATCGGTCTGATTGGCTTATTTCGTCTGCAAAGAAACTAATTGGTCTGTGACGTGTGACGTTCACTACTATATATATATATGTGTGTGTGTGTGTGTACAATAAATTAAATTTATTATCTATTTTTATTTAATTAATTTTTCTGCCTAACCTTTTCTATTTTTATCTATACTAATTTTCTCTTTGGAATCGCGTGTGTTATATTTAATAGAAATAGCGCGAGCCTCATTTTTAAGTGAATAAAATTTTTTCCCGGGAACTCCTTTTTTCTCCCCAGCAGAAAAACATTTCGGCTCGATCCAACGCTATTTTTCTCTGTTCACTTGCTGTGTGAGTCAGGCAAGTCAGCCTGTTTTATTTCGCCATGGCTTGGAAAATATCAATTGTAAAATGCTCCAGACTGTTTCAATAAAATCAAAGAGATCGATTACTAATAACAACTGTCTTTATTCTGAAGAAAGCCAGCAATAACATCGCCAAGATATTATGAATAATTGTATATATTGTGACTTTAATGAAGAATTAATCTTACAAGCCCGTGTCTTAAACTTTAAAGTAATGATATTTGATTATTCTTCTCAAAAAAAGACAACCTCATTTAGTAGAATTATTCTTAATTTTTTCTTCTACCGAGATTCTATATCGACTTGACAGATCTCATGGAACGAGGACATAATCTGTGAAGAAATAGTTTTTAAAATCTACTGTTTAGTGGTCAATGAGTAGTAGTTTCGAAGCTAATTCCTAGTAAAAAATCGTTTTGTAGAACAATAGAAACTATTGCTTTTAAATTAAACTGTCCTTACTTGGTGCATCCGGGGGAGTGAAACACGTGTTTTATTCTCATCACAGTTTGTTGCTGCATTCTATATCAATAAATCGGTTGTCATTCCATTGCATAGCTCTAATTCGACGTTAGCTCAAACGAATTTTATATCCTTGCCAATAGTTCAAACTATAATTCTAAAGCAAATTTCGTTCGATATTCTTCCTTAAATTTTGTTGTTCATAAAATTTCGTCTAGAATCAATTCTATACTGGATTATAGTAAAAGGACATCATCAAAGAAAATTGTTATGTGTTATGTTGAAAAAACAACTTAAAATACAAAAGATAATCTAATTATGTATATTATTTTAATTTTAATAACGAGGAATTAGTAAGACGTTAGCTTAGGAAGCTAAGTATTATTACAAAAAATACGTTTATAGGAAATTTTGATCATAGACATTCAATTTACGATGAACTTATTAGTATCGAACGAATTTTTAAAACCAATGTTGATTCTCTTACTACGATGCCCCCCCCCCTCCTTCTTTTCAGATTGATTGATTGTTTACTTATGTCGTACTGTGAAGCAACACGAAGGCTAATAGTGACGCATTTTGTAATTTTGAATTTTAGTCAAGGGACGTGGGCGACACCTGAGTTGGCAACTCTCTCTCCAAATTTTCATACCAGGATTTAGATCCTCGACAGAATTTAAAGTGGATCAGCTCCGTTACACAATGGTTCTTTAATGGCATCAGGATTCGAACTCACTCGACAAAATAGCGCCGGTCGCAAGTTTGGGACCATAACCACTAGGCTACAGCGTTTTTTTTCCTTCTTTTTTTTTAAGAATCTCACTTTGAAAATATCAAAAAAAGACACTTTTAATATTTATTGCTAATAATTAGAAGTTTACAAGGAGAAAAGATGGTAAATCGAAGCATATCGGATGTGTCAAAGTGATGTATGCATGAGTGCGAAAGAATGACGAAGAAGGACAAAGATTCCACTCAAATAGGCTATGCGTAACTGTGCGAATGACTTTGATCCACTTTTCAGTCTGAAATAACTATTCAAGGATAAAATTTTCGCAATAGTGCTGAGGGTTTCCTGTTGTTACCGCAAAGAAAAGAATTCCATTATCGCTCTTGAGCATACCATCATTTATATTGCCGAAAGATTAGAGCGATACAGATTTAAATAAACAAAATACTTGTCAAATAACTTGTTGCCGCCGTTATTTACGCAATGTTCACAAATCACTTGCTACATAATTCTGCTAAGCGAAGACGTCTGATTTTAATCACCGCGATAAGAAATTTTACGTCTTAACTAACATTATAATCCAATATGTGCCGAACACATATTTTCCTGCATTTTTCGGCAACAATCTCAAACTTAATTACGAACGATAAGAACCTTATGCATGAGCTAATGCGACATCTCTCGTTTCTATCTAAATCATACATTCCACGTAAAATTTACTGAGGCTTATTTCAACCTGCTTCTCAATACAGCCTCTCCGGTACAGATTTAATTCTTCGCATTTTGGTTCTGTGCTGGGCTTGTTGCATCTTCATCCGATTCATTCTTTCAGCCTAAGAAGTCGAAAGAGATTAGGCAGGGGCTCTATGCAGGGGCGGTTCTGGCACTCACGCTCGAATTCACGCCGATCCCCAGATTTTCCGTCTCAGTGATATAGGTTTCACCGTTGGTTGGAATTACGTTCCAACTAGTAATCCCATTGCGAAGTCTCTGTCAGTCGACCTTGCCCGCTGATTATCGGTTAGTGTCTTGATGCCCACTGATTATTGGTGATGCCCTTTTAAAATCATGAAGCGAACAGACTGTGCACGAGAGGAAAAAAAAGGATGGAACTAGAATAATGACGTATTTTCATGTTGTTCGAAGGGAAATATACGAGAGAGATAGGAGTGCAGTAACGAAGCGCACTGGTACTGAATTCTGGAATGAAAATTTACATATTTATTTTTTAAAAAACTCTTAACACGCTTGAAAAAAAAAGGTTGTGATTATTGCTACTGCATCTAATATTAAAGAGCTCGGCCCAAAATCTGGAAGAAATATGTTCTAATATTAATAGCAGAACTCTGCTTAATAAAATGTTCCCTTAAAATTTAGAAATATTACATAAATATGCAGTTTTTACCATTTAAAATCTAGTTGTCACATTACGGTATAGGATACTGAATTTGAGACAAATTTTTTACAAGGGAAAATTGATTGATTCAAACAAAAATGAATAGAATAAAAAAAAAAGTATTATTTCTTATGTCAAGACAAAATAGGATATTAATTTTGGGGGTTCTCTTGCCAGGAAAAGAATCAAATCTTGTTCTTTAATCGGTTGCAATTAAGTTGTCTTAATTTCTTTTTTTTATTGTAAGCACACACAATGTTACACATGGTGGATAATACAATAACGCTCAATATAACGTGTTTAGAAATTTTTTCTTTCATATTCCTTCCAATAAATTACATTTAGTCTATGTGAAACTAATTCCCCTGTATACATTTTTTTATCAAACGTTGAACATACATATGGGTAACCTAAATGAAAGTAGGACTACTGTTTGACGAAGGATTTAATGATAACAGTTTGTGTAGTATACAGAACGGGGCCGCAGGAGCTTAGTGGTCATGGCCATGGACGACGGTTTTCGTCGAGTCGTGAGTTAGAGCCCTGATGAAACTAAAGGCCCGCCATGTAACCGGGCTGATGCACGTTAAATATGCTATGGTCGCTGTTGATATGGAAGTTTGAAGGGAAAGGTGCCAGCTCAGTTGTCGTCCTCGGCACTTGACCGAGGTTAAAAATTATGAGTTCCATCATCAATAGCTCTCGTGCTGCTTCTCAGTGCGACGTTAATCAAGCAATCACATTTAAGTATACAGAGTGGTACATAAGAAACGAAACGACTATGCAGATTTATACCATGGACGAAGAGGCTTCCTGCTTTTGTCTGAGGAACTAATCTTCAACAAACGTAACTCCGATCCAAACGGTAGCGATTACTTTTCTGAAGTGCCATCCTTTCTTAAGTGATCAAAAAACATGATGAGGTTACATGAGGTATGTTCAAGGACTTCTCATTGAAATCAATGCAAAAAAATCTTTGCACACAGTAGGTGCACGAGGTTGGGCTTCGTCACAAGATAGAAAAATGTTTCTTTAGACTTATTTTTAGCGATGATCACATGCTCTTGACCTAGTTGATGCCTGTCGTCCATGCTGATTAGTTTTTTACGAAATTGAGTGCACAATGGAGTACCACTATGTATGGGAGACATTCCATTCCACACATATTTTGCAAATGACGATAAATCTCATTTGGATTCTTCTTTTCCTCAGTTAAAAGCTGTATGACGGCATGTTGACTACATTTGAAGACATCCATTCTCCAACCGTCAGCGATTACCTTGCTTCCACACATCACGGTGATAACTAGCCGTTCAGACAACACCGGCTGCTTTGCTATCACTCGGAGCCCTCTTTTGGAGCAAGTATAGCATTCTGTCTGCGACTGTCCCACTTCGTTTTTTTACTACCCTTTATGTAATAATGCGTATAAACACACACATTTATTAATGTAAAGTAATAATTCGATTTACCGAAAATTACTGAGAAATACTTTTTTCCGAAAAGGATTTTTTTTCCAATCTAGTTTTGTATTAAGATAAGATTTAACTAGATTATTTTTATTCATTAAGCGTGTTGATATTTGAGGCATTTTTTCAATTCTATCTTAATTGATCTTTCTCTCTTTACAGAATTTTAAAAAAGCAACTCCTTAACGAAAAGGCAAAAAAAAAAAAAAAAAAAAAAAAAAAAAAAAAAAAAAAAAATATCTATAGTTAATAGCTATATTGCTCGAATATATTGTTTTTGTTCCAGATCACGAAATGCGATTTTATAGGAGAGGTTGTGATTACATAGATTGTTTCATTTCGTGTAGGATTGATCCGTAGAAATATATATTAACTATCTAAACAATACACACACACACACACACCCGTGTGGTGACCGGGGATTACAGAATAGTCTCACTGTAGCTCATGCATGTCGTAAAAGGCGACTAAAATGGGTACCCAGCGTCTGGGGGTATAGCCGGGCACCCTGCCCCTGGGGATTATATCAGGGGACCTCAGGGACTTCCCTTCTTCAGGTAAGTACGGGCATCATGACCCCGAGGCACCTTAGTGATCTTTTTCTTTCCCATGGGGTTTACTGTCTTTGGTAAACACGGGTGTCGCACTCCTGGGATACCCTAGCGATCCTTCTCTATTTTCAACCCTCCTTCTTGTCAACCATTTTTACCTTTTTTTTCAACTTCACGTCTAGACCACAGTTTAATCTTGTTTGGCGCAGCATAGCCATATCTGGCTCTTGCGCCAATAAAATTTACATTCACTCACTCACTCACTCACTCTCACACACACACACACACACACAAGTGAATTATGAGCTGTCCTTTGTGAATTACAAGCATGTTTATCTTGGACTAATTGCAAGCTTAGAGTTGGTTATCTATATCTCTATAACAATCGTGACTTTAAAAATAAGAAACACATAAATACCTTTATTTATTAACATTATGACTAGTAGTATGTCAAGGATTACTATAACGGAGTTGATTTAAGAATGATTCGGGCAGTAAATTTGATAATTCTCTGTAGTTTAAAAATATTTTTTCGACAAATATTAGATTTTTGAGTTTAATATAAAACAAATACTTTGGCAAAGATCCCGAGAAAAAAAAGTCGCTAAATTAACCTATGATTTATAGTTTTTAGTTTAGTTTTTATTAACGTCGCACTAGAAGCAACACGAGGGCTATTGGCAACGGACCTCGTAATTTTGAACCACGGTCAAGTGACGAGGACGACACCTGAGCTGACACACCCTCTCCTAACTTCCATACCACGCCAATGGGAGGACTTTGGGCCCGACAGATTTAATGTGCATCAGCTCCGGCTACACGGTGGGTCATTAGCGGCCAAGGATCGAACCCGCTACTGAACGAAAACCGCCGGCCACGAATTCGAAGCCATGACTACTAGGTTACCGCGGCCTGTCTATGATTTATAATAGCATTATTCGCTAAAAGTTTATTTTTATTAGTTGAAAATGATTAACAAATTTTCGTATTTTATTTTATTCATCAAAAAATTATAATTACTTCCAAAGTTTCAGATTCATATAAATCGAACCCGATGTGTGTTAAAATAGATAAAATTTCTTTGAAAAAATGTGGACAAAAATAATTAAAGTTGGTTTCTTCTTTTTAATTATAAAAAATTTATTACTAAAATTATTTACTGAATTCTTTATTCCATTCATTCAGCTCCTGTAATGTCCCTTTTGGTTAGAAAAGCTAACATCTAGGATCAAATTAATTTTGAAATACAAAAGAAAAAATTATCATAAATCGAATAAATAAATATTTAGATCATTTACTCAGAAGCAATACAATTCTTTTGTTCAATTTTTATGGTATATTTTTACACAACTTGCATTTATATACAAATAATGCTTTTTTTTTTAAAAAAAATTCCTTTAATCTCTTTTTTACTATTACTGCTACAATACCAGATGTATTTTTTTTTCTAATTATAATGTTGCATAATAAGTTCTTGAAAAAAAATCTGAATTCAAAATTTATCATTTATAGTTGAACAAAGGAAAAATTGGCTTACGGCTATTTTCATATTAAATAATAGGACAGATGGAAGCAGTTTTTCAAAGGAAAACTTCTTCGGTATAGATGCGCTGGTTTCAAAATCAACAAAAAAACATCCTAATTTGATATGTAAACTAATGAATACTACTTTTTTTTTTAATTTTTATTTTTATATTAATTCATTTCCTCCTGTAGTTAACTTTCCGTACTTTGTCTCTTATAAATTAAGCTTTAGATGATTTTTTTTAAACATGGAAGTCAGAAGGAAAAAAAAAAACTATGCATTTTTGTAATATTTTCTTGAAATATTCTTTTTTTTTAATTCTAAAAAAAGTTATAATTTAAATTCTACTCGTTAACATTAATTACATTATTCCATTTTTACGCGAAAAGCAATCTTAAATAAAAAAATAAATAAAAATATGTTAAAATGGAGCTCAGATTACTGCTGTGCATCAGTCCTTCACTATAAATAGTGAAAGCAAAATTATTTTATTACTCGAAGGTACTAATGATTTTTTTTGTATGCATAAGATTATTCATAATTACGTGTATGCTCTTTTGGAAGATAATAATTTTATTATATGATTTTTGAACAATTCTAATAGCTATTGGAAGACCCAATCAAGCAGCAGACAAAGGAAGAACATTGCTGAAAATCCGTAAACGGAGAGAGGCATTTAGATTTCCATTCCACTCCCAGCCCTATTCTTTCTCTGCCTCTACAGAGGAAGTCAAACCGTTTCCGCTGACGCCACGAGTGCGTTGCTGAAGAACCAGATTTTTAACTTGCTGGGAATCTAACATTTTAAGAGGAAAGAGAGAATGCTTACTACTTCTTAATTAAAAACTGGTGTAAATAATTGTTTTCTCATAGGAAGTGTCAGACTGGTATAAAGAACAGAGAAATAATTCAATATTTCTTCATTGGCTGGCTTGAAATAGTGTCGTATGATTTTTTACTAACGTCACGCTGAGGAGCAACACGGGGATAATGGCGACGGACCTCGTACGATTAATTTTGAACTTCGATCAAGTGACGAGGACAATAATTAAGTTGGCCCCTCCCTCCCTAAATTTCTATACTACGCCAACGGGAGGACTTGGAACATCGACCAAATTCAGAGCGTGTATCAGTCCCGCTACACGGCGGGTCTTCAGTGGAATCAGAGCTCCAACCTACAACTCGACGAAAAAACGTCGGCCGCCTGTCTACTAGGCTTACATAAATCTTACTATTTATGATGACATAAAGTAAAGCTAAAAATTGAATAATCAATTTTCGTATGATAACATTGCTTATGGTACTAACAGATCTCCTTCATTCCCCCTTCTCCTTGATAATCTTATTTTTTTTAAGAAAAAAAAAGAATGCATTCATATGCACGCATCTTTATAATTGGCCTGAAAAGGCACATGTTCAACAATACATTATCTATACAAATTTTAAAGTTAATTACTTTAATATTTGAACTTGTCTACAAGCTATAAGTGACCGAGTATCACTCGTTTAAAATATACCTTAAATATGATTTGCTAAATCTTCCAACTTTTTAATGCCTCAAAAAATTGTTTCAGCTCCATTTTTAAATTACCATTGTTGTGGGTGATAATGAAAATAGGAAGGTCTAAGAAAACCATCGATCATTTTGAATTCCAACCCAACTTTATAAACTAAAGGGATCCTTAACGCAAAATTTTATCAAGTTCATATTTAATAAAATGTTTGAAAAACTCACTGACAGTTTTTACATATGAGAAAATATTATTTAAATACCAGTTAATTAAACTGCAAGTGCTTATTAAGTCCAATATAAATTAATACCATTTTAATGGTAATTCCTAATTTCGAAATAATATGATTTATGCATGAGGTTGAAACCCCCAGACTCAAACATCTCAAAACAAGGTTAGTGTGACTTAGTGAATTGCTGCCGAGCGGCGTTGTTGTACTTTCGCGTCAACGTTAATTACGAAGGATTAATGGTTCATTGGGTGGCTGGTTAATTTATAATGGATGGAACAACAGTGAGCAATCTTGGAATTTCGAAGATTCTGTTTAGAGTTGGCACAAGGAAAATGCTTTTGGCAGTTCTGAAACAAACACACATTAAAACAATATAGATTAACACATTTTTTGGTTTGTTTGCTGACTCTTCTATAAAAGGCATTAGATTGCAAACTGATGGTCTGCAAATGGTAGTTAGCACCACGAATATGGTATTAAGAGATATAGCTCGATTCGTGAGGCTGTGTCTCAATTTCAAAACACAGTAAAATCTTTACAGAGGAAAAGCCTGCTGTGAATTGATTATTTATTAACATCGCAATTATAAACAAAGTGAGGGCTATTGACGATGGATTTCGTAATTCTGAACCACAGTCGAGTGACGTGTCAATGCCTAAGCTCTCGAACTTCCACACCATCCCAACGCGAGGACATTGAGCCCCGACAGATTTGATGTGCATCAACCCCACTGCCCAACGGGTCTTTAGTCGCATCAGGACTCAAACCCTCAACGAAGTAGGCAACCATGACCATTCGCCCGAGCACCTTCTATCAAAGAACTGGAGTATATGGATATTTTTATTAACGACTAATTAGAAACTCAATAAGAGAGATAACGGTGAAGACCATTGTAATTCTGAACTATAGTCAAGTGTCGAAGACGAGGGATAAGTTTCCTACCTCACTGGGCGTGAAAATTCTACGCCAAACGCGAAGACATGCGCTGAAAGTTTTAAAGCTTGTCAGTGTTTGGAAGGACGAAATCTGAATCCTCTACACATTCAGTCACTCTACAAAACTAGGTTACCACAACTCTGGGATATATGAATGCATTGACTCATGCCTTATTTGGAAGTTTTTACTTAGTGTAGCTTAAGAAAGAGAGAAAACGATATCATTAAAACCGAAAACACTGTAAAATCAAGTATATAACGTTATGTAAAAAAATCAGTATATATTTTTTATTTCCTCACGGCTTGATTTTTTTCTGAAAAAGTGACAAATAATTCTCAAATCTGATCATACTATTTAGCACACACTTGTTCATTTTTTCCCATAGGAAATAAGTTTAATCCTAACTGAATTTTAATTTAAACGCTATTACTCGTATATAACTTCTTATATACTTTCAAAAAGTGTTGGCCACTCTAATAAGAAATTGTTAAATTCCACAAAAAAAAAACCCTTCAATTCAAGTGTAAGTAATAAGATG
Source organism: Nephila pilipes (assembly GCA_019974015.1). Taxonomy (NCBI): domain Eukaryota; kingdom Metazoa; phylum Arthropoda; class Arachnida; order Araneae; family Nephilidae; genus Nephila; species Nephila pilipes. The sequence continues at coordinate 968,732 of BMAW01023678.1, read as the reverse complement.
CTAAGTCAAATTTAACATATAGCAATAATAATACACATATGAAAAGAATTGAGTAAAATACGATTAGCAACAGCAACAAAAGAGTGCAGTTAAAAAGTGAATCTCCACCACTTCATAGAGATTTAACACTTTATTAAAGATAAATTTACGAAGTATGTTTTAATACAAATAGTCAGCATTCAGCATAAAGAATTCAACTCAATATAATATGCTACATTTCGAATTTGAACTTACGAATAGTCGGCTTAAATTTAAAGATCGCGCTGTTCAATGTAAATTTTAAATAAATTAACATTATGAGAGGATTTCTCGTGTGTGTGAGCTTTAAAAGAAAATATGTTTATTTATGAAGTAATTTATATCTAAGCGAGCTATAGCTTTATCACACACACAAAACTAAGATGAACAATAATATCAAGATCATTTAGAAGAATTTCTTGAAACAATATTGGTATCAATCATTAAATTTCTATGGTACATATTTTAAGATAGATCATTGGTTTCGATATTATTATTTTACATATATACAGAATACCAATTGTTCTGATTGATGATTATAAAATTATCTATACAAATTCAAGAAAGCAAGAATATCATGTAGAATTTTCATGTGTCACGTTTTATCGGAAAGAAAAGGAAGACAATACAACATTGAATATTTGAGCAAAGATAATATATCCCTTGCGTTATTTTTTAACCGGAGCAGATCTTTTATTGTTGTTGAAATAAATTCTTTACGATGATTTTTTACAAACCGCATCAATTGTGTTATATCAAGGATTTGTTTGTTCAAACTAAATGCATTTAATGACTGTTGGTTCAAAGAATGTCGATTAAGGAACTTCACAGTCTGAGCACCATCCAACGAACTTTCAATTCAGAACCAGCACAGACAAAATACCAGCTGCTAACAGAAGCGACACGATGCAGCATAGATTAAGTGAGAAGACGGAACCGAAGGAGTCCGGACGAAAAGGTTAGAAGAATTCTACCCCACGCGTGACGAAAAACACGAGGTTTATTTTTAGGCCTCCCGAGAGATAGTGCCATTTCAAATCTCTTCTACTCCCAGAGGACTTTGCCCCAGACTGTTCGACGGCCCGCAGCTGATGCGCGTTTAAAAAAGAACCCACCGAGCAATTAAATGGCTACCGTTTCCCGTCGAGGGAACCATTTAGAAGAGAAATGTTTCACAGTCCAAGCTTTTACTCCCGCTCTTGAAAGCGGTCAGAAGAGGGAATCGTTTAAACTTCGGATTCTCTCTTTTAACGCAGTCGCACGATTTTGTCAGCAGATATGTGATGGATAAAAATTATATGCCTATTTTTTCAGATAAGTTTGAAAAACCGAACTATTTTTTAATAGAATTGTTATTATTCGCCAAAAGGTTTTGAAAGGTTTAAATGGAATATCCTAATAGAGATTCAGCAATGTTTGTTTTGAAAGTATTAAACAAATTAACATGGTAAGTCGTCGCAATCGAAAACAAATTACTGCTTCTTTCTTTCGTTTAGTAAAATATGAACGCCTATTTCCAATGTATGGTAGATTCATAATTAAAATCATAACATTTTGCTAGATGAATAATAATCGTTACGCATTTCTTTCAGGAAATGAATACTTTAAAAAAAAAAATTAAGAAAATAATTGGAAATTTTCGAAATAACTCTAATACAGTAATCTTAATTAGGTATGTTAAATAAGCCTTTGATTTTCATGTAGATTTATCTTTTATATGTAAATCATTCAGTTCGTTTGATTTACAATCGGAAAAATTTCGAACAATTTCATACTAAACTTTGGAAATGAAAGTCTGTCTAGAAATTTTTTCTTTACACGCACTTTCAAAGACTAAAGGGAATATAATTCGTTAATATACGAGTTTTTTTTTTTTAATACAAAACATTAACTATTAGCTCACAAAATTTCTTTTCGGTAAAATTTTATTAAATATTCTTAGCTGTTCAAAATAAGGTGGGTTTTTTCAACTTCTTATAACTCTTAAATGAATATATTTCATATTATCCTTTTCTTTCAATTTTCTGTTTATTACTTTCAAAACTGTCATAAAATTTTGCCTTAAAACTAGATTTGGGTCCAAATGCAATGGGTGAAAAATCATTTTGAATCCACATACACGAAAATAAGCATGTTCTATTCAATTTAATAATTTAATCAAATTATTTTTAGGTTTCTTATTATTGATGGAATATAAAATAAACATTTGTTTTATTTTTAGTAGAGTAATATTACTTGGAAAAGTTTTCAAGAAAAGGGATAATCCCCCCCCCATCAGATGGTAAGATTTTAATGTTAGGAAAAAGACAAGAATGATTCACAACAATAGAGAATTTAATGAATATTTTTTAATAAAAGACGAAGAAACATACATACAATACATACAAATGAGTAGGCCGACACACAAAATGTTTTTGTACAATACTTCGAATTGCACAGCCCACTTCCCGACAAGCCTTCACATAAATCTCTTTTTTTTTTTTTTTAATTTCTCTGTACATCTATAGTAGGCAGGCATAAAACATCATCCTATGCACAAATATTTTTCTTAAATTTTAGCTATATACATTCTCTTACACATAAAAGTATCTTAGCGTTTTTCTTTTAACAGTAATTTACATCAATTTGGTTTCTTTCGGATTTCATGTAATCAATAGTAAACTAATCGTAAGTGCTACAAGACAGCCAGTGCTATTAAAAGGATTTTTAACCTTTCCCTTTATCTCAATAATTAAATAAAACTTTAATTTTTAAATATCTTCACGCTCGCAAAAAGATTCGATTGCACTTTATCGGAGGACCAAATAACCTGTCTAATAGCATTTACGAATGTAGTGCACAATGAAATGCTTGAAACATTGCAAGATTTCTATCAACACATGCCATACAGTAATAGCCTGTATTACATATCTGTTTGAAACAGGAACTAAAATTTGGACACTTTTTTTTTAAAACAGTACAGCAGAGTTGCTTAGGAATAAACAAGGCCTTTGCAGGAAAAAGGAAACATTAAAACCAACACAGAGTTCAAAATGCCCTTATTGCAGCTATAAAATGAAAGACACATCAAACGAAGGTTCTCGCAACAGCTTTGCTAGACCACAAGCGAAATCAAAGGAAGACTTCCACTAGTTGGAAGTCATTATCAGGTCGAAAAAGCGAAGTTTTAAAATATATTTTAAAGTTTTTTTTTAACATATAAATCAATTACGAACAAATTTACAAGATTTAAGTTCTTACATTTATTTTAATAAAAATAGTTCTAATTCTAATTAATCCAATGCCGAGAGATCTTTTTAAGTAACATTTCACCATTTATTTACTTTTATTTTAAAAATATATATAACATGTATCTTTTTTTTTAGAAGAAAAAAAAATAGAAACATTGGAAAAATTAACTCTATGTTTTGAATTCGCTTTTTCCATAATTTTCACGATCTTCGGCGAGAAAAAAACATGATTGCTTTTCTTCAAAAAAATATATAATAAATATATCTATACTTTTATAATTATACATATTCCATTACACAAAGTTAATTTTCGTTCTCTAATCGCTTGAAGCTTTTAACCAAATAAATTAAATTTCGATGTATCATTTCTATTCTCAGAAGTTTAAAAAAAAAAAAAAATGAAGGGGAAAGAAAAAAAAAAAACGAACTTTTCCCTTTTTGTTGTCTGAGAATTCTCCACATTTTGTCACCCCCGCAGGGATGATTGAGCGAAAAATAAAAACTGCTGAGCTTTATTTTAGTAGTCACACTAAGCCACTGGAAATGACAAAGCCTTTCATATATGTATATTTACAGAGTTCTTATCACAATGAAGCTTCTCTCCAAGTAAAAAGGGAAAAGGCTATCGCACCGATATGGTTTCAATGCCTAGCACTTTCCTGATTCCCTTGTCCAGCCTGATGAGATCGGTCATACTCCCATTGTCTGTCGACCGGTCAGGGTTGGGACGGGACACGAAGGGGTTGTCCAGCTTGTTGCCGGACAGCAGCGGACTGCAAGTGGCACTGGCTTCGAATTCATGACGGGGGAGAGATAGGATCTCGATGTGGCCGTAGTTCCTAAGGAATTCTTCTTTGGTAATGGACAATTTGCGCAGCACGTCGTTCAGCCGCAAATAATTACATTGCCTGAAAATAAAATAAAAAACACTTGTACTGATATGCTAAGCTTGCCGATTAATGTTTCTCAAAGCAATACGAAAAATGAATCTCAAAAAGAAAGAATCTCTCTCTATATATTTAAAAATGTTATTACTTATAAAAACATTACAATAGAAAATTTAAAGTCTTCCAATTCTTACTTCATTAAAATCAAAAACAAATGCTAAGTAATTCAAAAATTTAAAGGGGAGGGGGAACTTGGACTATATTTATACATGCTTGAATGTCATATCAAATCAATTAAGACAATAGAAAATATTTTAGTATATCGTCTTTAAAAATAATGTTAATCGAAAATTAATTCCCTGGAATTTTAAAACAAAAAATTAATTCGGGAATTTTTTAATGATAATTAAAATTAGTTATTACTACTGTATTCAGTTCGCTAAGCACAATGTTCTAATACCACATATTTCTTTTTAGCAACTTTTACTTTCAATAAAGATTGAATGACACTACTGAACATGAATTGAGGGCGGACTTGGGAACAAAAACGTCTACTTACGCTTTGCTGCTGGCGGCAGGCAAAAGGAGTCGAAAAGTTGGGAGGTGGGGGGAGTCGCTCACCTCGAACAGAAAGTCGTTGTCGCCCTCCCCCTCACTCTCACCGTCGGAGGGAACGCCACTGAACACGTCGTAGCCACCGTCCTCAGGATCTGTCAAATACAAAGACATCATTTTTATTCACAAATTGATGATCTTTCTCTCTTAGAAGAAATTTAAGAAAATACTGTTTACAAATCATGAATATTTATTAATTTATCTCATGGAAATTATTTTCTCGAATTTCTTTTGAAAAAACCCTCCGAAAACTTCCATTAACTTGTAACATGCAAATTATATCAATAAACCCTTGTTTTAATTACTTGTCATGACGCATTTTCGTTATCGAAACACATTATTATACATACCTAGACATTTCGCAGATCCCCAAAACCTCCAAGGCAAGTGCGGTCTGCTATCTATTTCACCGCTTATGTCGGCAAAGAATCCTAAAAATAAATATATATTCTTTTAGTCAGACAATAGCATCACGACAATAAATAAGTCCCACAGTTAATAAATCCGTTTGAAGAGTACGAATAAACAAAGAAAATAAATAACGCCAATTTAAAAAAAAAAATAAAGATTGAGCTTACCTTGTAAGAACTCTGCCATCATGGCAGAACGAGCTAGCTTAATGGGTTCCAATCCGGAATAAGTTGCAATAGTTGGATCAGCACCATATGACAGTAACAGTCTCACAATTTCTACATGGTCGTTTTCGACAGCATCGTGCAGAGGCCTAGGTAACAGAAACCAAAATGAAATGATGATAATACCCCAATCCGCTATATGCTAAAATCCATGTGAGGATGATGTTCGGTGAATGATATAGAAGAAGAAACCCACCTAATGCCTCCTGCAGCGCTGGCATTGACGTCAGCACCGTACTGCAGCAACGCCCGTGCAATGTCTAGATGGCCCCTGGAGCAGCATTCGTGGAGAGGTGTGTAGCCTGCGTTGTCACGAACGTTCACACTCACGCACTTGCTCTTCAGGCAATAAGCGACGGCTTGCTACGGGAGAGAAAGGATTAGGGTGAGAAAAGGAGGTAGGACTGAAGGCAAAAACAAAAGAAAATATCCGTCTAGAATCTGAAAAGGATAAAAACTGACTTATGAAGCTATGATGAATAAATATATAATTGGCTTGCAAGCTGAAGGAATGAAGATTTCTTTTCAAGGAATAGATTAAATGTAAGAGTGAAAAAAAAACAACCAATCACAATATATATATACACACATACACATATTCAAATTACTGTGTGAAATCAAGGATTTTTTTTCAACGATAATATGCCAGTAATTAAAAAAAAGTAGAGCGAGATTTCTTCTCGTGACTTCATTAAGTTATTTAAGGAATTTTGTAATATTCTTGAAATCAACGGTTTACTTAAGACTTGAACACGAAGGAATGTCCCAAATCGAGGGGGGGGGAATAAAATTCCTGAATACCATTATAACTTTTTTAATTATTTGCGCTACGCATCTTTTCACACAATTTTATTTCCTGAAAGCAATGATACGTTCTCCAACTCGTTTTCTTATTTATTTATTTTCATTTTCAAATATTGTTAATCAGTAAAAATTAAATAACTGGTTTAATTTTGTACAAGTAAAAAACAAATTAAATGTAATACGAATAAGGATTTTATTTTTAAAAAAATGCGCTTTTACCCAACGGGGGCGTTTTAACCCAATATGTCCTGTTTTTCTGAATAAATTGTATGTGTTACAACGTAATAATACGAATTGTCATCGAGATAGTCGTTTACAATAAATTCAAAGAGAAAGGTAAGACACACACACTTTTAATTTACATAAAACATTTACATGATAAATTTTGGAGTGGCAATTAAAAGCATTTTACAATGTTTTGTAAATGTTCTAAACTGCGGTGCACTCAGCTTAATGAAAGTCTGAGTCGAAAAACCGATACGTGCGGTATCGGCTGTGCGGATATTAACAAAATGATGCGCACATCGGTGCGCAGGTACGGAAAGTTACAGTTAAAGAAAAATTAGCCACTCGTATTGTGCATCAATAAAAATCATCTATACAAGATTTCGATCAAAAAAGACAATCACAGAATATTTTCACATTTAAGGTAGGACCACAGCGTTTAAAACTTTTAACTTTAAGCATTACACACGCAAACTAAAATGTTTCATAAGCATTTCCATTTAAGCTGACTACTATAAAGCGGAGCATAATCTTTTAAGTTCATTAATTCTATCGCTTAACTTGTTATCCATTAATGATTACAATGGCTTTAATCATTATGGACCAAACTATCCAAAACCACCGAGACAATTTTCTCGGACACTGAACAATCAACAGAGAATCCACTGAAACAATCAAGAGAGAAGAAAAGGAGAGGAGAAAAAAAAAAATTCCAGTTCAGCTCGACAATTGGCCAAGGGATCGTCATGCAAAGTGCATCGATTGCACACACAGAGGCGGAGAGGTTCTACCAGCTGTCGCACGCAGTTCTTTCGAAACGCTGGGGAATAAAGACATGCACGTGACACCCCATGGGGCAAAAGGGGGGAAAAGAAAAAAAAAGATGTCTCTTTCTTTTTTTCTCCTGACGTGTTCATCGAAGTGAAAGAGTGGGACGCGCACGCTCATAATGGACGAAGAGAAACCCCATTGTTAAGGGTGAAGTAGGCAGAGGGTGAAGTGAACAATGATGCGAAACGATAAAAAAAATGCACGCAAAAAAAAAAAAAAGATAGAAATTAAAAGAGGGATGGTGCTGAAAAGAGTCATTAACGATGATGTTGGGCATTGGTCTTAACCGCGGGGTGGTCCTCCCCCCTCTTTAGTTCTTTTTTTCTTCTTCTTTACTCCTTTCTTTTTTTTTATTCGGTTCTAGACAGGCCACGGTAAAATAAGTACGCAATTGGAATTCTCGTTGTGGTCAAGGCGCCTGGTTGGATATTCAGAAAACAATAAAATTTTGGTAAGAAAAGAAAGTTAGAAGAAGGAAATCATTTGCTAGGAAATGGAGGTTATTTACAAGATAGAATGTTTTTAAGAAAATTTTATTTTCGAGCAACTGTTGATGCTTTGAACTTGCCAATCAACTTTCTTTAGTTCGCCTATTAGGAATATTTGATCATTTTTTTTTCATTGTTAAGGAAATCTAATGAGCAAAGAATATCTTCACGCATCACATATGCATCCATAAATACAATAATAAGGAATAAAACAAAACACGAGCAACATATATAACATCTCGAGATAATATATGGACATGTAAATATTTCGGAGCAATAATTTAATTAAATGTTGATGAACAGAAGAAAAAAACCAGCATAGAAAACCTAATATAGAGTATTAATGTATTAAACAAAAAAAAATTCTGGAAAAAACTGAAGCAAAAAATACACTACCAAAAAATATGGAAAAATAGAGTTTTACCTAACATATAATTCAAATTTTGAAATCATTGTTCCTAATCAATTTGAAAGCCTGATCAGGTATGTTTTGAACAATGGGTTACAGCAAATCACGCACGTTTTAAAGGAAACAAACTCCATTCTATTTTATACTTTAACTCCGATAGGGTTGAACATTGGAAACATAGACTGAGACATCTCGTACTAATAACCCCAAATTTTTTTACCCATTTAAGACGCGAGCTAATAGTTGGCAAATTCATAATGGTAATTTAATTCTGTGCTAACAAGGTTTTAGGTGATGTAGAGGTGTGGAATGAAGCGTCATCCTGCTGGAATATCCAGTGACGACCTTGTAGGAAACATATTGGTTGTGCCGTTGAATCAGAGCGCGTCCCATACCGTAATAGAACAATCTCCTAGTTGCCGACTAAAGAAAGAGCAAAGTTCGATCCAGAGGTAGTGCTAATCACGGGCCGATCTATCTGAACAATGCAAATTGAATTTCTTTTCATCACTGAAGAGAACAGTTAACCATTCATCTTTCCAATACATAAGTTTCTTAGCTCAAAGTAGTTGATCCTCTCTCTATGATGTGCTTTGAGCATTGGTGTTCATGCCGTACACTGCTATAAGCATGACATTTGCTTGCTTGCAAACGGCAAAGAACTGTAGATCTGAATACTGGAATTGCAAGGTTGTTGGCAATTTGACGAACAGACATTTTATATTGGAAGCAGCTCTCAAAAGCTGTCTCTCTTGCCGACGAGATGTTTTTGGTCTCTCTGTACGCTTCCTTACTGCAGACGTGACACGTTGCGGTAAAATATTAAACATACCAAATCTATTCTCTTTCTTCTGCATTGCATGTGCATTGAAATTTCCAAAATCTTCATACACCAAATTTCAATTTTATCAGCCTGTGAGAACTCAGCGAAACGTATCACAATTAACTTCAAATTAAAAAAAATTGATTCGTCTTTAATATTCCACAGCAATTACGTCACACGAAAGATTCTTGGAATATGCAAATTTTCTGATTCTGAAGTTGTAATTCCAATTTCTTATAGTTGTGCACATACTTTAGGGACAGCACATTTTTTTTATTGATTCACGTTTATTCTTATTTAATAAAATCAAATTAAATTTTATTTTAGCTATTTAACTTTTATACTCATATTTTATACGCTTATAAATACATAAATTATTATTTTTAAAGCCCATGTAATCGTACTTTAATCGTGACTAAAAAGCAATAGTCCATATATTTATGAAATGAAGTAATTATAACGTTATTAGAATGCCAATAATTTTTAATTAGAAACTTGTGTTTTATAAAAAAATATATGAATACTTGTTCTCACATAAGTACAATGCATTCTGTAAAAGTAAATATCTTACCGGATAACCAAGTCTTGCAGCACGATGAAGTTGAGTTTCTCCCAAAGCCTTGTTCACCATCAAACGTTTCATTTCAGGCGGCATTGTCAATGTATATTGAGAATCTTTTGTCTAAAAAATAATTTCAAACACTTATACACTTAATCATTCAAAATAAATGAATTAATATTAAAAAGAAAGAAATTCTTAAATAATTACCATTTTCACAATGAATGTCAATCGAATTAAAGTATACAAATATTGTTCTATAAAAGATATTTGAATTGATAGTCAAATACAATACTCGAAACTTCTGAATAACGTTTCAAGACAGCAAGACTTTTAAGAGAATTTTTTAAACACGGAAAAGATTCAATTCTTATTTGTTCAACTAAAAAAAAAACCTCGCTAACTGACTGAAGTCCAAAATACCTAAAAACAAAATAAATCGCTTAAAATACGATTTTTTAATCACGCTACTCGTACTTGGAATCAGAATTCCAATAAGTCTAAAACAACAGAAAATTTCAAAAATTAAATAAAAGAAAATATTTCGTTTGTCTCATAGCGATATTCGATTAGATATTTACTCGAATCAAACTGACCAAACACAAATTGAAAATATTCTGTATTCTTACAAGCAAAATAATCTTTATAAATTTATTCTTTTGGTTGTAAAACATAAATATCGTTTGTCTTGTAAACAACGATTAGATATTTATTCTGATGCCAAAATATAAAATGAAAATTTATATATCCAAAAATACAAATACGTAAAATAAAAAATCGTCTGCTGAATTTTTGAATTCGCAAGAAAAAATTATAGATGTAAAACTAACAGTTCTAATGTTTTTAAAATCTTACTATTAATTTATTTTACTTATTTATTTAGTTAATGACCATTTGATGTTATAGTTGAAAAAATAATTTATTTTATAAAACTTCGATTTTTTAAAACTTTTCTTAGGCTGAACAGAAACAAAACGAAAATAAATAAAAATGAAAGAATTTATTTACCTTTGATAAAGATTTCTCTGCTTGCGCCATTTTGCTTTTAATTCCTTTTTTGTTCTTCTGTTTATATTCATATACCACTTTGCCATTCTTCTTTTTCTGTACAACCATCTTGCCAGAGAGGCTCTTCCTTTTGATGGAATGCCATTTGTACACATATCGTCGGTGGGCCCACCTTAACGTCAATTGAGACAATAGCTTCCGAGTATATCGTACAGCCAACTGTCTGTCAATAGCAGCTCGATCAGGAACTACATTGCCCGTTGTTGCAAGCGGTCTTCTTTGCAGATAAATTCGAGATAGCAATTTTTTCCTCAACTTTCTGCGCGCTCTTATAGCGGCCAATCTGTGTATCGCAGGATCTGAGGGTATATCGATGGTTTGTGATACGGCGTTGGAACAGATGGGCAATACAGGAACAATTTTTGGAGACCATGCTGGTTCAGTTGGTTTGGATGGGGACTTAGCTGGAACTAAAAGAAAGGAGAAGCAATATTTAATACTAAAACAAACAAATATGAAGAATTTACAGAATTGAAAATCATTGTATACACAATTACCGTAAATGAGAAAAAATTGCGCAAACAGTTATACCGAATGTTGTAGAGACAGAGCAATAATAACGTCCATAAGAGACGTAATCGAAGTAACAAAAATTTAGATGCGGTTAAATATGTTATTACGTTTAAGATTCAGCGGACACATCTTTCCATTTAAAAGAAATATTTTTAAAATACATCAGAAAATCAAAAGGAAATAAAGAAAGATAGAAACGTTTACTTTTTAAAATTATTTACGGTACAAGTTAAAACCATCAAAAAACTCAACAGCGAATATTTTAAATGTATAATTAGAAATCTAAATTTATGAAGGATCAGCATCGCCTTCATACATTTAAAACAGTTGATACTAACGAGTTTTCATCATCTAAATTACAAAACAGTCCAAAATAAAAATATTAACACAAATATAAATATCAAATTAATATTCCATAAGAAAAAGACATAGGAAAACAACGATTCTTACCTAAAACTGGAGACTTGGGTAATTCACGGATAGCAATGTTATCTTGAGACTTTTCAGGCACCTCTCTCCACAAAGGTTTTTGGCTTTCTTCTTTTACCTGCAAAATACATGATTGTGAATTTAATTAGAGTATTATTAAAGCCAAATGCCATTTTGACAAACACATACGTAAGAAAAAAAAAGATGGATAGAAGAACAGATAAGTCTTACCTGACTGGCATAGTTGAGAGGAGGTTCTGCAATGAAAGTGTACGGACATTCTGGGGCCTCTGACACTTCATTGACAAATGCCGCAGGCTGAAAAGATAAAATAGTGCGATTGAATTTATAGAATCAGTCAAATCAGAAGTGTCACAAACTCTAAGCATTATAATTGAAATGCATCAGTTTTTTGAAAGAACAAAGAGTATTTAAAAACAATATATAAAATCCGAGCATTAAAGACTTGTATATTTGAAAATACAGGAAGGTATTTGAAATTTGTGCACAATGTTTTTTTTATTTGCAGCGTAATTTTTTTCAAGCAGCAGATCCTTGATTTTATTCGAATCCAAAAATATTATTGGTTGACAACATCTTCGTGATAACAATGACTTAACTGTACTTTATGATTTTGCTTACCTATTTTCCACCATTTGTTTTTAATATTCGTTTAATGGAACAAGATGAGATCCGGTAGTTTAAACTCAATGAAAAACATACTAAAAGAATAGTTTATGTACATCAAAGTATAACTTGTGTGCAGTATTTCCTTTTTAATAGAATACATTAACTAAATAGTATTCTATGCTTATAAATGTAGTGTTTTATGTTTTGAAATAACCAGCTGGTGATTTACATCGTGAACATCCGAGTATGAATATTAAAAATAATTTCACAATGAAAAATAAATGCTCTTAAATAGTACTTTTCCTAAAAGATAAAAAATTATCTAAAACTTAAAAAAGGGTGTAAAAATACATTTTGATTTCGGTGGATTGTAAAAGCGAATAGAAATTCTAAATGGAATTAAAAAGATTTCTGTGATAATCAATATGAACATTACATAATGCACAAGTCATTTCACTTTGTACCGAACGTTTTAATTACAAATATATGAACTTTATTAAGAACCGGAAACACGTATAAGTTGGTGGTCCAAATTGTTCCGTGTAAAAAAAGATCATTAACCCAACACACCTAAAAAAGTGATTCACAGTACTGGTAGTTTAATTCATTTTTTCATTCAAAATCTTTTTTCAAGCACTTTTTAAACCATGGAAAATTTTCCTAGAAAAAAAATGGCAATCCCCCTCCCCCCCTAATTTAAAAAAATTTCGTCCACCCCAATTTAAGAGCGAAAAAGGAAAGAAAAGAGAACCGCGACAGTTTAAAGATTCCGCCGCTGCATTCGGAAACAATTACGAGTGGAAGGCTCACCTTGTGAAAAACCTTCTCGCTCGTTATACGCGTTTTGCGATTCTTCTTTTATTTCTTCTCTTTTTTTTTTTATTTTATTTTAACGACCCAGTCGTCATTTATTATTTATTTTATCACTTCGCTTTTATCTCGTGCGACTCGCTTCGTTCGCCGACGACGGCGAAAGCCTGCCTTTCGGGACCGATTGCGAATTGAGATTCAGTTTTACGGTTGCGCTTTAATGAATCGAACAGAAAAGATGTGCACTTTTACAGCGGAATGAATGTTCTGTGATACGTAACCTTTATTTATTTCGAGCCACGCAAGAAATTAATTCCGTAAATTAAAGATGCATCAACTGTACAAACAAATAAATGAGTTACGAGAAGGTAACCCCTGATACATTAAATATTGTCATAACCCAAGCAAGATCTTGAGTGATTTTAAAAGCTGTTAATTTATTCAGTAAATCGTGATTAAGGAGCCCCGATTAAAGGAATGTTAATTTCTGAAGACACGGTTAGGTATGTTCATTCATTATTTGAATTTCTAAGATTTCTTTTTCCAGGTTAAATGATAAACAACAGAAACAAATATAACTGAATTTTCTTTTTGCCGGTCATAGACACTTGAGAATCTTTGATAAAGAGCACTGTTAATAGATAAGTTTTTTTTTTTTTTTTTTTTTGTATGAATGTAAAGCTTTTCCAGATTTTTAAAGCATATTTTTAAAGACTTCCCATAAGGAACGTTTGCTATGATTATTAAGAAATGATATTCTTTTTCTCACATTTTTCCAACTGAATATCACTTTAAAGGTTGATAAATAGGCAAGATCCCTTATGGTAAGTTAATAATATTCTCCGTAATTGAGTTATCTAAAATATATGTAACAAGCCAAAGAAAAAAAAAATATCAGAGAAATCAATTTACAAAATTCGTTAACGAATACCAATTTACAGAACATATTTTAGTGTTGAACGCCTATTTCTCGGGACTCATTGTGTGTCCTTTCCGATTCTTTGTCATAAAATTACACTTTCAAGTATTAAACTGGCGTTAAATAATTTTTCTAAAATACCTATTTAAATATGTGTTGTGATTATTTTGTATCCAGTTCCTTAATTTTAATAAAAATTGAAAAAAATATTGCGTTAAGTATAGTAAATACTGTGAAGTGTTTTTCCCCCCTCCATTTTCAAGAGTAAAAGTCTATAAATATTACTTAATAGCCATTCACTGAAAACTGAAATTATAACAAGTACGTAAAAATTAAAATCAATAAAATTAATGAGGAGTTTTATTACGAATCCATCTTATATTTATGGTACAATAAAAACAATTTACAGTTTTGGAAAGAAGTCACCAAACGTAAATGCAACTAATAGCAGCGTCATTTTTGTTTTCACAGCAATTAATTTAATTCGACATTTTTCGAAACAGAATATAAAAAGTAATTTATTCAATTCATTCATTACCATACTGCACTTAATTTCTCCTTTCCATTCAACACAATTTACACAGGCTGATGGATTAATTTAAACCTGAATGATAGTTTGAGTAAACATAAAGTTAATTCTTTTCCATTTTTGGAGATGACGATGCTTCTCCATTTAATGCTTTAATAAATTCAAAGTTTGATCTGAAATATTAGGATAATAATAATAAAAGCGTGTACGAAATTGCTCTACAAGCGATTTGAATGCCATCTTTTCAGAAAAATTAAGAAAGGTAAGCATATTTGTAGGGAAAAGTCTTTAAAAGAATTCTTATACATAACTTAAACCTAAAATTTGGGAAACCAACAAACAAAATTCACATATTGCATGTAATTTTCGCTAAGCCAAAAAAAAAAAAAAATTAACCTTTTCATTCTAAAGCACAAAAACAGTAGCTAATTTAAGCAGGTGGAAAACACTGCATATATTCTCTTCATGAACAATTACAACCCGCGAACACAGGACGAATCAAGTGCAAAACATTTCAAGCAGCTTGGATTGGACCTAGAAACGAGCACATTGCACTAGAGACAGGTCCCCGCACGGAGCGGAAAAAAGATCCGATGCGTAGTTTCACGGAAGGTGGGGGAGGGGAAAGTGGTGCAGCGGGAAGTGAAGTGGCACGTCGTGTGGGTGACGCGGGGAGGGAGCTCTCTAGACACCGATGCCTGCAAGAGGGGTGGACCGAAAGATCGATCACTCGAGCCGACTACCCCCGGTGAGTGGCGGCCGCGGACTCCCGTCGCCGGAGCCGCTGATGAATAGCGCCTTCCGCCGTCACTAACCATTGCCAGTCTCAGATTTGGCGACGTGGACGGGTTGCCGCGCATTGGCGACGCATCGGGTAAAGGTGATGAATGCTCTCGCCATATGTCACTTCGGACTGAATCATGCCATGGGTTTGTTTTTCTTTCAGTTGGTGGATTCCCCCTCCCTTCCCCTGCCGATTGTTTCCGAGTCCAAATGAAACGTCAGTGCTCGTTCTAACAGCTGAATTTTACGCGATTTGATCAGAATTCTATATTTCGAAAGAATATTGAGTAAAAAAGGACCGGGTATCCAAAAAGAAATCATGGACTCGTTTCTTAAAAGAACATTTGGTTAGAATTATATAATAACATATATAATTATTCTCCTTTACGAGAAAATTTTTTTTCCCATCAATTTGATTACGTGGGGTAAAAATTTTAATGGTACGGAATTCAGTATAAAAAAAGGCAATATCGATACATTTTTAAATTTCGGCAAAACAATTATATACGTACAGAACTACTTCTATAATCCGGACTCTTCACATATCCGACTCGCCGTGATTCGACAGTTTTACACAGAAAATTATTTTATAGTCTTTGATTCAATAGCAATCGATTCAAGACAGTGAATAAGAATTATTTCAAGATAATTCTTATCTTATTCAAATCTAAGAGTTAAAAGCTCATAATCGCTGAGTACTCGTCTACATTCGACGATTAGCTTTTTAAAATTCGGAGCTAATCCATTTCAATTATAAATTCCTCGCACGTATATCAAACTGATCAATGACAAAAATCCTTCCACTCGCAAACAGTGCAAAATTAGGAAACAAGCCGAATAAAAAAAAATTAAAAACTAACAATTCAATTCGCATAAGGAATACATTTTTATCATCCAAAACTAATAACAACAGAAGCATTGTACGGAGGATTTTTCTTAAAGTTATTTCGATTTTAGGAAACATTTTTATCATATTACTCTCGTTTTTATTATTTCCTAAATTAATAGTACAATAATGTGCTTAGTACCGATGATTAACTATACCTATGAAGAGGAGTTTTAGAATTTATAAATAACACATTTGAAAAAAGCAGTAATGTTGAGCTATACTATCTCTCTCTCTGTCATAACTCAATTTAAATACCATATAAATTTTAAAAGTAAACCATTTGTATTATTAAAAAGTTTAAGTTGGCACATATAAGACCTACACCGTTCCCTCTTACCCCTCCTTTTTTTTCAAAACTTTTTATAAATTTTTCACATTTTTGAGCTTTATATAAATAACAGCAGTTGTTTTTCCAACAATACTCTTGAAGTGAAAGTGTATTTTTACCCTTGAGAACACGAATTATCAATACCAAGACATTAAAATAAATATCATGTACCAGTGTAACATCGATAGAATGTCGAAAATCACCCTGTATGCTATTTACCAATCCCGAGTTTTCCCATCAAGAAGAAGGAACACGAAACAAATAAATAGACAAGACAAAAAAAAAAAAGGCCTCGCCTATCGTCTTTTGACACAGCTTCAGAGCTAGTAACCGTCGATGCTGAATGCAGCTGATTACACCGACAAGAATTATCAGCGCGCCCGTCAAAAGCTCCAAATAGGGGATTTCGTCTCCCATAATCTGGAGTGCAGTCACGTGTGGTGATAAAGAATGAAGAAATATCGCTCTTTCGTGGGCTTTGTTCCCTCACGCGAAAATTGAAAGTCGCGCAAACGGCCATTTTTCACGGAAACCGATAGCTCTGACGTAAAAGCTGAGTAAACGGATGATGTGTGAAAAGTGCACGTTTCCTCGAGTCAATGAAAAACAGGAAGCTTTAAGCTGGGATTCTCGGACAGTTGGTTTGGACTTCAAACCACCTGTTTTGGGTTAATTAATGTGCATGCGCGGCGAAGCGTCATTATTGCACTAAGAGAGGTATCGAAACTTTATCAATTTCAACGATATCGAGGAAAACGTACTTTTTGTAACGCAGAATTAAACAAAAAGGCGCAGAGGGTTTGAGATACAAAGACAGATAAGCTAAACCGTTCTACGAACCAGCCTAAAAACTTACTACATGGTAATTCATCTAAAAATGCCTACAAACCAGTTTCAAGATTAATGTAAGACGTACACACTCGCTCTTAAAAAATACTGATATTAATTTAAAATGCATCTTTCAATAGGCTTTTCTTTATGTATATTGCTATTCTTTATTTTGTACTGAAATTACCGAACTTCGGACAAGTAAGTATTCTTTGGAGTAAAACTGAAATGGGGATACGCTACGGAACCAAGATGATATTTGTAAGCAAATTACCTATTACGCACAGCAAGGACCTTTTACATTAAAAATATTCTGAGGTAATCCTCGTTGTCATGAAGTTTTTTCGAGACAGTGCTCAATGAAGAAAGGTTTTGCAAAGCGGATCTTTCTGCATACTTTTCATCTCGACATTTGTGCCTTTTTTTGTTTACTTACGAGTCATTACAAATAACAATTATTAATTAACCGTTATTACAAATTCATTTTAATATTTTTATAATTTTGTATAGAAAATTGTCTTTCTAACTAATACTTTTTTTTCAACTTTTCCAAAGCTAGATACAGTAGATTTATGACAACTTGTAAAAATAAGCTTATAGAATAACAATTATATTCTTAGTTACCGCATTATTTAAAATTATAAATTTGTCCATTCTAAGTTCGCAAATAACAGATTTAGCCACTGAATATGTTTTTTTTGTGTGAATAATTATTCAATTAAATAATAAAATAAAAGTAAAAGGTAACATGATAACGAAATAGGAAATGTATTTATATATTCATTCACTCATTCAATTCATTTCGACTGGAAAAGGATAATCAGAAAACATTTTTTTAAAGTGTTCGGATGGTGATCATTTTGTCTTGTGCATTTTACAATTTTTACTTGTGCAATTTACAATGCACTAATACATTTTTCAAAACATTCACCAATTGTTGATCTCAATGCCCTAAATTTTAAAATTTTCTCAGAACAAAAAGTAAACTAGGAAGCTGAGTTTGCTTATTAAAAACGTAAATTTTTTTAATTCGGTGATTGTAATGTTAAACACACAACAACGATTCATCATAAAACGTATTTGGAAAAAAGAAAAATAACAATTTCATGGTACATAATCTGCGCGTGGCTCCATTCCTCTTGGAATTATATGACTGAAATCATTGGCGATACGCATAATATAAACGAACATATTTCGCTACGAACTTTATGTTGATTGGTTAAAGTCTGATAGTTTACTGATTTATTCAACAAGGCAAGAAATAACAGTATTTATGTGAAGCTTAATTACTTAACACGTTATTATATCATGCAATCAATGAATCGATTTCTTTTATTTATTCGCCTTCAAACATCTAAACTCGACTCCTTCAGTTCGACAAATCATTCCGACTAAAATAACTTTCCGAACTGATCCCAACTTTTTCCTCTTCCCTTCACTCGACGCAGAATTTAATCCGTCTCATCGCAAGAAAACGATCCTCCAATCCATTCCACTAAACACTTAAAAGTCCGAACAACCATCACAGCAGCACGCGCTCAATCGTCCCCAGAACCGTCAAAAGGCGAACGGCGGAGGCTCGAGTTAAATTATTGCGTTTTATTTTTGCAATTTTCTCCCTCTCCCTCGGCGCTGGGGAGCGGTTTGTTGGGGGGAGGGGAGAGCGAGGGTATATAAATCAGATTAGTCGACGCCGTTTCAATCGCGAGCGCCGCGGACTCATCAGCGAAAACGCTTTCGTTTCGTTTTGCCGCTGATGGATTGCGGCTCTCCATCGGAAATGTGTTAATGTCGTCTCCGAAGCAGGACGTCGGAAATAAACATCCAATTAGAGATCTGAAAGATTCCGGATTTCGAGTTTTATGAGGAGGCGATTAACTCGCGGGGAAAAAGTGGGGATTTGTTCGGACTTGGCTCTCTCTTTTTCTTATTGTGTCAGGTTAGGTATACAAAGTACAAAGTTAATTTTTCTGATGAAGTTCCGATTCGAATTAAGAGTCGTGTTGGAAATGCTCGATAACTATTGGCGACTGAACACAGTTTTGAGCAACGATCAAAAGACGAAGATGATATCTAAATTAGTACTACCCACAGTTCACAAAGTTTGCAACCTCTATCAATATAAATGTCGGAACGCTTTTGGATATAAACTAGCGAGCAACACAAAACAAGTGTCCTAACTAGATGAAGATTATATATGGCGGACGTAAGTTTCATAATTAGAACTGTAATACAAACTCGACGTTATTTCCAACTACTTTCTCCCTTTATTTCAGACTTTCCGTTCTGTATTTCTTCCATATTGTTCAGATATCAAGGCCTGGATACAGAACATATTACATACATGATATTTTTTAAGTCTATATAAATCATGTTTAGTGGAATCGTTTTTGAATGCGTTTAATGTCTCAGTTTGTACACAGCATGCAAGACGCAATTACCAAAATATTCATATCAAAATTCATAATGTATACCAAATAGAAGAAGTGTAGGGTTAGTAACTTTGCCTTATATAGTACCTCTAATCATAGATTACTGTGTACTGTTATGTGTTCTTTCTTTTGGTATTGTGTCCGTGGATCTATTTCATGGTTAAAGATGATAGAATACATGTTAATAAACCAAATCTTAATACATGAATTAAATACAGAAATGTTTTTGAAATGTAAATATAATATTTGTTCTTGAGCGACATATTTCTCCAGATATTTTCTCTTTACATCTTTAGCATTAATTTTACGATGCTTTCCTGCGCAACGAGCATAAACAACAATTGGTAAGAAATATATTGCATTGTTTTTGTAGCACTTATGCCGCATTAACACGACTTGAAGAGTTATCGACAGCACATTTCTGGATGTTAAGTTTTCAAAAAGACTTCAGGAACACTTTTTTTTAAAGATAAGTATACATTACGAATGTCTTGTCATTTTAAAAGTAATGCGAACGTTTACCTAAAATGTCAAACATCTATTTTTCCCACGAATCTGAACAAACGTGTTTAAAAACATTTCTTCTAATTTGAAATAAGTTAGGTTGGTAATAATTTCATGCCGTAAAACACTTGTCTCAACTAATTCTAATTAATCTAACACTAAATTTGTACAGTCTATAATTTAATTCGTCAGTTTGACGGATCACTAGAGTTAATAGGGTTTCACAGCATTCTCACATACATCTTCCTCAAAATAACATATAATGATTATACTTCTTCTATCTATGACGAGTCAGACTAAGAAGTAACGTCAGCATTACACGAGACTTACTATATAATTTTAGGCTGTACCTTATCGAGCCATTTTGATTTCACACTCAACAGACACGAATCCATCGTGTGTGTCGGTCAACCCCGAACCTCACAGAAGAGAGATGCTAAAAAAGAATGGAGAACTCGACGGAGCGATGCAACGATCCTAGAGGCACCTCGCTGAAAATAACTCTGTTCATGGGGTCGAAAATCGATAGCGCCGATGGCTCGAAACTAAGAATAGAGGGGGGCACGATGCACAAAACAGCTTTCGCTCCCTCACCCAAAACAGGACGCGGGGGATGGGAATAGCGTGTTCGCGTGCACGATCCCTAGTGCACGCGGCCTGCGCATTGATTTCCAATTGGCTCTGCGTTGCACACTCCCCTTCTCGTGTATGCGAGAATCCCGCTAACCCGGAATTCACTCGATTTTTTCCCCCTCTTAAACTACTTCCGCCCATGGATGGGGGGTTGTACCTGCCGCGAGAACGTGACTAGGGGTGCAGACCCCAAGGGGTGAAGAAAAAATGGAGAAGGTGAATAACCGTGCTCCCTTATGACCTGCCTGTGTTGATTGCTGCCCCTTGTAAGATAGGATATTGAAGTAAGATAATTTTTAGAAAAAAAATATGAAAGAGAATAGTCCAGATTCAAACATTTTAGAAAATGTAAGACAAAAAACTGGAGTTTATAGTATTTTCAATTAAATTATCTTATTAGTCATAAGCCACGATTATTTTGTGTGTGAGTACGTAGTTTCGAAATAAACACACACGTATGTTCGAAAAAATATTAAAAGCGCACATTATTAAATATATCAATACATAACTTTGAATTCTATAACATAATTCGAATAACATAAATGTACATTGTGTCTATCATTTAAGTTTTTGTTGTTGTTACTTAACTTACAAATTATGCAGCAATCATAAGTTGGAAACGAAACAAAATGCTTATTTTCAGCAGCGTTTGAAATTTTAATATAATAATCAAAATTCATTAATTCATCAGATGTTTTATTTCATGAGAATATATTTTGAATACTCAATCATGCAATAAAATTTCTTAAATAATAGATAAAAGAAATTCTTACAGATATATATCCATTTTGAAGAAAATCAGTTATTTATATAATGAGTAAATTGAAAGTTGGTTAATAACGTGCAGTTACAGGGAATTTAAACCATGCTGTGTTAATGTCATAACGTTCTGTAATTTATACACAACCTAGTATTTTATATTTATTTTTTAAGAAAATATTCTCATAGTATTATACATTGAAGATAAATCTTCAACGCATTAAATGCGTTTCGAGAAATTTTGAGGGAAACCTCAAGACCAAGATGATCTGAGCCATCGAAATCAGGAAATAAATTTTTTTAAAAAAGTTTTGAAGTGAAATACAAATAACTTCGAGTGGGAATTTTCAGATTGCAAAGCAAAGCAAAACAAAAAGCCCCAACCCAGATAATCTGGAAAAATCCCGTCCATATATAAAATTTCGCTTTTGCTTCCCGAAGATCTAGTTTTAAAGGTAAAAAAGCAAAGCACACCACACGCCGATGGAGCTTTAGAAACTTTCAATTTTCCCAACGAGACGGCGTCTATCTGTCCAAAGAACCCAAACCATTGATTTTCGATCGGATTTTAGGCTACCACCCCCTTGCCTCATCCGGAAAAATCCATTCCTCAGGTTTCTTTTGTCTCCTGAGCAGGATATTTATTTCCTTTCCCCCCTCTCTTCTCTTTTGTTCTTTTCCTTTTTTCCCCCTCTTTCTCTCGTAGTTTTCGAGGGGTTTCGTTTGGGGAGTTCCAATCAGCTAAGTCTTTCGGCCTCCGGGCTATTGTTTTCCAGAACTGAGATAATTAAAAACGTTTCGCTGAAAATTTAGGGCTTAGGGAAGTCTTAAGGTATTTTTAATTTTCTACCACTTTTTCTTTCTTTTTTCCTGTGAACCCGTTCTATTGTTCTTTCATTATGGATTGATCCCTCCCTCTTAATATTTTTATTTTTAATAGTTTTCTAAGGTATTCCTTTCCCCTTTTCTTCCTGTTCTAGCTTGGAGTTAAACCTCCTCTTCGACTTGTAGATCGAAGTTAAATAACTTTCTGTATGGACTGAAGGCGTGCATCGGTATGCGGTATACAATCAAAATAAAGTTAGGTTTTTTTTACCATCGTACTATCATTTGCTTTAGAATCGTCGTACAATTTTTTTGCTTGAATTTTATTTATTACCGATCAACCATTGGGTTTCATTTCAAAGTTTATATGCATGGTCTTCATTCAAATATAACTTTTTTTAAGTACATCAGTATTGATATTATGCGCATATGCATACAATTTCTTGTCCATTCTCTTTTATTTCAATGCTGTTAATTTTGTTAAAAAGAAAATTCCAAAAATCCACTTTTTCTCTTTTGTTTGTAAAAGTAAAATTACCCACCTTTTCTACACTAAAAGGAAACAAAAAGTAACGAGACTTCTCATTAATATGTACGATATTTTTGCATTACACACCCACGTTAAGTCGCACTTTCTAACCAGGGTGACAGTTTTCGGAGAAAAATGAAATATTTCACTCCAGTGCTTAGAAACGTCGAAATAAATCCTACAAATTTAAATGCAAAGTAAATGGTATCCGATAATGAATGCCAAATATTTTATTCATGGCGAATTAAATGAAAGACAACTGAAATCTAAGTGATCACTTGCCATTTCATGCGCGTCGTCTAGATTTTATAGATATTTAGATAAAACTGAAATTCAAATTATAAAAGCTAGATTGTTATCACAATTTCAATCCATTGTTTCGTAAAATGCAAATAAAAAATAAGTAGGTTTCATTATGACTTTTCTTTGTCTTCCAAAAAAGATAGAGAATAAAAACGAACATTAAATTAATGTAATGTAATATGGGTTTTTATATCAGATAAAAACTCTTATCTCCTTTTTTCTTCTTATGCAAAACATTGATTTTTTTTTTATGAATAAGCAAACCATTAATTTTTTTTAATTAATCGGAATTTCTAGTTGTATAATTTCTTTGAGTACAAAAACAGAGAAGTAATATTTCAATAGATCTTATACTCCTATTCTACTTACAGTAAAATAAAATCTTACCTGAAATGAATATCTGGGCATCGGAGAACTGAAATTTGAAGAAAGAATTCGTTTCTTTGCGTTTCCGTTGTCTTCGATGCAGGTTGGCCTCTTTTTATGCTTTAACACATTTGATGGCGGGTTGCTAATGTTATCCGATTTAGACACTTCGGTTTTATCCTTATATGTTGCACTGAAAGATGTTGTGCAGTGTTGAGCAGTCATGGGAGTACTAAATGCAACATCAGCCATTTCATCTCGATTATTGTTCACCAGACTCATCTGAGGACCGATAGGGAATCGGTAATCGATACTGAACATTGGCAAAGGGGTCGCGGTGGTGATCACATTTGTTGGTACCTCTTTGGTAACAGAAGTTGGTATTGAAGTCATGGGATCGATTCCAGCTGCAGATCTGATGAGAAGGGACTGCAGAACGTTGGGAGTGTCCGCATAATCTGGTTCACGGTGGATCGCGGCCGCCGTCGGTAGGCAATTGGATTGCACGGGTTTACTTGGACGGTGAGTGCTGGTGACCACAGCAGTCGAAGTCGCCGTGACAGAAGAAGTCGTGGGTTGTGGCAATGGAGCGACAGTAACATTTGGATTAGCATGAGGTATCCACTCATTGTGGGTCTGTAGACTCAACTGATGCTGAGCAGGGCGATAATGACTAGAGTAATGCGTGGCACTTGGAGTCAGATGATGAGTGGGGAGCTGAGGTATGGGTTTGGCAGGTATCGGCTTCGGAAAAGCTAGAGGAGCTAAGGCATGCTCACCATTCATAAAGCCCATGGGCACTCCATTATACTTTGATGTCGAGTGAGATGATTTCTTAGGTGACTTAGAAGAGGAGATTTTAACAATCGGGACCTCTGAAACAGACTTTTCAACTTGGTGCTTGTAAGATGGCACTGGTATAGGATTCGTAGGGTATATTGTAGACGGTATTTTAAGCGAGGAGTTTTCTGATGATGCATAAGATGATTTTATAATAGAAGCCGCAGAATAGTCTACCGAACTGGATACGGCAATGAGAGGAGGAGGACCTTGAGGACTGTGTACAGTTGTCACAGGATCTTGAGACTGTTCGACAGAACCACGCAATTCTGAAGGACGAACTGCTTCAAGGAGGGGTGGCATTTTTGTGATAGGTATTGATCCTCCTTCGCACCTTGTTGCTACAATGGGAGTAACAGATGTTACTGTGGTTAGCGCGTCATTACCATTCAAAATCATACCACTATGGCTATGTTTCAGAGGAGAAATGACAGAACTCTTATGAAAATTGTAGGTGTTGGTTTCTGTTTTATCTCTTTGACTATATTTAACCGGGAATTCTTCATTCAACATCATGGAATATTTTTCGCTGGCTTTCCTGGCATTATCATGTTTTGAAGAGTGTGAACTTACTTTTGGAACGTCACATTTTGAACTTTCGTACGCATTCGAATTATTAGTTTGGCTATCTTTTAAAATATCTTTGATACTACCAGACGATCGGTGTTCCTTGGAATAATGAGACGAAGATTCTTTGTGAGAAGTTTCCTTTTTTTTAGGAACTGAAAATGCCGTCTTGCCACCTGTCGATACAGAAGGTAATCCTGCGTTCCATATTGTTGAGCGGAAACCGGAATGTTGATGCTTATCACGTGATGAATTGACTGTTGTTGGTTCTGATGTAGTGTGAGTGGTACAAAGACTTGATACCGAGAGTCTAAGTTCACTACAGGAAGTTGTTGAAGTCGTCGTTGTAGCCGTAGTGGTTGCTGTCGGACGATGCAAAAATGTTAATCCAGGTTGTGGAAAATCACAGACTTTGCCTGTTGCAGCCGATGCTGGATCTTTGGTAGCGCATCCCATAGGACTTCGAGCACACAATGCAGCTTGAGATGGTGTTTGAACACAACAAGCGCATGGCACAGAGGACTGCCCTAAGCCAGGAAGAGAACCTGACGTGCAACAAGTATTATTACATTTGCCTGTCGTTGGGTGTTGGAGATGTTGCTCTCTTAACCTCTGTATATGTTCTGCATATCTTGCTGCCTCAAGACCAGGTGCAACAGCAGTCACACCATTTAAAACATTCCTATCTGTGGCAGCACTGGTAGTAGGATTCCGCAAAGATGTGAATGCTCCTTTATCTTCTGTATACAGCGAAAAGGCAGGTAGCATCATAGGAGTAGGGAGAGATGGAGCATACAGACCTCGCGTTGCCGCAAGGGCTGCAGCGGCTTCTCGCTGAGTCAGTCCATTTCGTAGGTGCAAAGGCAAGTTAGCCGGGTCCATGTATGCTGCCGCGGCTGCTACGGCCGCCTGCTGTTGTGCAACAGCTGAATTCCGAGCAAAGAAGGCCTGTTGCTGTTGCTCAAGCCTTTCCCGCTGTTGCAAAAAATTTGATATCATCTGGTGATTAGCCAGTGAGGTTGGCACGGCAACTCCAGTTGTCCTGTCGAAACAAAATGGTGTTGTAAGTCCAGGTACTACTGCCTCTGCCCCGTATCCTAAACGGTATAGGGACGGATCCAATAATTGTCTGCCCATGGTAGAGAGAGTGTGGGAAGCTGCCAAACTGGCAAGTTTTCTATGATCCAGCATCATCAGTTCTTCAGCATCGGCACCGCCGGCGGCAGCGTCAGAGGAAGGTCGAATGGTCTTGACCGAAAGGTCTAAAGGGTTTTCTCGGACCACTGGCACCTCCAAAGGGTTGGCCCGCGGATCAAATGGTCTCACTGAAGTAAAGAGAGGAGGATAGTACATAGCGATAACGAAGGAAAGACGATCTTATCCACGCATGTCGTCATCGGTTCTCTTTCTGCAAAAAAAAAGATTAAAACTAGTTATAAAATTGAAAAAATTAATTGTGACAAAAAAAATTGAAAAATATCATCATAAAAAAAACTAGCGTTATAATTCGATTATGATTGATTTCCAGTTGTTAATTTAATGTTTTCGAGTTGTAACCTTAATTCAAAAGCAGTATAATATAATTTTTAGAGCAATTACATCCACAAAGAATCTTCTACAAAAAACACAGTAAAGAAAAAAAATAAACCGAAAAAACGTAACGATCACGAAATACCATTAACAACTCGCTATCGAACAGCCAGGAAAATGAATAAAATAAAAGGTGATAAAAATCACTGAATAGGACTTGGGTGCCCTAATAGGTCAAAAGAAGCGAGCAAAATTCCTATCGCTTCTTAGTCGACATCACATTCTTTCTCCACTTTACGAGCATCAATCAAAAGGATGTTAAATTTATGTTACGGGCCTTTTATGACCGTTTAGAAGCATTTTACCATTCAGACAACTCTCATTTCGTTAGGAGTGCGCAACAGGCATTTATTCTTCAAACGTTGCTGTTTTAAGGAGAGCGATGTGTGTATCTTTCTTTTCTATACTTTCCATTTTCTGCCGTCGGCAACAACAATGTAGAAGGTAAAACATAATTCTGTAAAATCTGAAATGGATAACCATTCTTGACTATTATGGTTGCGTATAAAGTTATAAAAGAAATACTTTTTACATTCAAATCATAGTCACTAGAAAAATGAAATAATAATTCGTCAAATATTTAATAGATACGGAAAGTTACAAAGTTTTTTATTATTATTATTATTATTATAAAATATTTATTCTCAGTCAACATAAATAAAAAAAAAAATACTTAATTTAAAAGTTTAAAATAATATTAAGATAGAAGCACAAATATATTGTGATGGGAAACAGAATATTTTTTAAAATTCCTTTTTCTGAATTATTTCAAAATAATGCATCTTTCATTAAGAACGGGAGGGATAAAAAAAGGAAATTTATTAAAAAATAATGTCAAGTTATATAATAGAATACAAATGCAGAGAGACAACGTATTGTAAGTTATATATATATATATGTGTGTGTGTGTGTGAATTCAAACAATCTAAGACCATTTTAATAAATCTCCTTGCAAGGTTTTGTGTTTAACTGAATGAAATCGCTACTAAGATGTTTACTGAATCGAAATTATAAGATTGATTACAGAAATTATTTTACGAAACGTTTTTTTAAAGCTACAGATTTTTTTTTCGTTTTGTCAAAGTCTTGTTGAAAGGCGTACTTCATCTTCAATGCCTGTCTTCCTCAATTAAAAATCTGGAACAATCACTAATAAATTGATAATACATTTAAAGACTGTGAAGCCAATGGATTTAAAATTCATTTGGCTTGAATCTAACACAAAAATGGAAATTATTAATGTATTTTCTTTTATATTTAGAAAGCAAGCAACAGATTGTGATAATTCAAACTCATCCCAATTGTATAAAGCTATTTCATTTTCGCCTATATATACAAACTACCAATGATAATTCCACACGACCCGCATCGCGAACACACTCACCTAAATCTAAAACCAACATAGAGAAGTCCTTTCTTTATTCTACAACATAACAATGATATTCCACGCTTTCTAGAGTGATGCTCACATTCCGGGGGCTTCGAGAAGCGAGAGGCTTCACACACATGTCCCCGCCCCCTAAAAATAGAGCCTCTTCCAAAAAGGATGCAGCAAAATAATAAAACACAGAAGAAGGGATAAATGAGTCCGCATCCCCCTCCCACTGACCCCTGCATAATTTATAACCAGGCCGCAAAAAGACAACGCCTGTCTTATCAGGAACGCCAAGCAGACAGACGGAGAAAGCCCTCCAGGAAATTTCCCTCATCTTTATTTTTATCTCTTCTCTCTTCGGGACTTTTTTCTCTCTCTTTATTCTTTTTTTCTTTATATTATTGTTTTTGTTTCTCGCTATCTACCACCGTCCGTCTCGGAAACGGCGGTCTCACGCATCGCCGATGGAGCGATTTCTCCTTTTCCTCCCGCTCCGTCTCTCTCCCTCTCGACAACCCATTTTTTTCTTTCTTCTCTTTCCAATTTTTCTTCTTTTTTTTCCATTTTCGACCGTCGAGATTTCGGAATGAGAAAGTTCTGTGAAGCTGGAAGAACTACCGTGGAAGAAAAGAAAGAAAAAGACGTTTTTTCCCCCTTCCCCCGCCAGAAGGCGTCGGTAATCTGCGGGAGTTCGTCAAAGCGTGGAAAAAAGTCAGGCAACCGCGTATACGTCGTGCGGTGGCCAATTTGTTTAATTCGCCGAGAATTTTTGATGGGAGCCGATTGGACGGCAGGTGCCGGGTGTGGTGATGCTTCAACCTCCCTTCCATTCGGGAAAGGAACGTCGTCGCGATGAAAGGAAAATGCAGTTGTCGGGAAGCGATTCTGTTGAAACAAATATGATGAAGACCTCAGTCGCTAAAGGTTAATTTTTATTCATACATTTCATAGAATTTATTTTTTACAAAAACTGTATCTCAGAAATAATCACTTCACTATGAGCATGTTTCGTGCGTTTGACATCGAAAATGTGTAACGACTGCTTTTTTTTTATATTAAAATGCGTAAAATCTCTAAAAATAAAGACAAAAAAAGTAACGTATTAATGCTTTCTTTGATGAATAATATATCATAAATAAGATAACAGATAGAAAATTTCATAAAACTAAGCGTTACAAAAACGATAAAAGATCTGCATGATAAACTTAAAAAATATACATGGAAAAGACAAAATTATTTATCGAATGAGAACCATCTGCTTGTTAAAACAATAAAGGTATAAAAATAAAATTACATAGATTAATGTTTTTTAAATATGAATGTTCGGAAAATGTCGAAGAACACCATAACTTTTAGGTAAATTCATCACAGATTCAACGATAAACGACTTTTCGGCAAATCACAAGCAACACATAAAAACTTCTACATTCAACACCGATAGAAAGCCATTGAGATTAATTTGGTCATAAAATGATTTTGAATGAAAGAAAATTTTAAAGTCTGTTAGAATTATAGTTTTATATCATACTGTCAAAATTCGACAAAGGATCAAAATCATTCTCATTGTATGTTGATTAACATCGACAATTTATTCACAGCAGAAATAAAGAAAAACTAGCTGGTACGAATAGATTCCCAATTCAAATGAAGTAAGATTTCAAAAGTTAAAAAAACCTGGGGGATTTATTACATCACTGTTCTTTTTTTTCTCGTAACACATTTAGAAACCACATCATTTACAACGAAATGACCTGCCATAGAAAGGAGACACTTATTACTCACCGCCCGATACAACAACGTTTTTTTGTTTTGTTTATTTTCTTCATGTTTGTCACCCACACACCTGCTTTTCCATTGCAATTATTCCAGTTCTTCCAGCGAAAGGCAATCTCTTGTGCAAGACTCTTGCAGAACCACCAACTGAAAACTCGCCTCGCATTTTAAAACTTCACTCTGATCTACCCTCGAAGGGGAATAGTGCCAGCAGCATTTTTTTTTTTTTTTTTTAAATCCAAGCCATCTGGTTTTGGCTGTCCGCTGCTTGCGATAGGATAATCTCGACTTTATCTACGGCAAGAGGCGACGCCGCAAAAATCGCCCAATCTTTTCCGTGTCTTGCGGTTTTTATAGAAACTGTCGGTAACGACTTTTTTTTTCCCTTTTCCCCACAGCAAGAAAACATCCCAGACGCGTCACCCCATTTGGCGTCGCTCCAAAGAGGTAAAAAAGAAAGGGTGAATCAATTCCATTCTCTCCGAGAGTGTGTCGTACGTGTACGCAGCTGTTAGATCTCCTGTTTCCTAGCTGATCAATGATAGCAGGCAAATACAAGGAACTCGAACCAAAGCCTCCGATCGACAACAAAGGATTAGATGCAATTATGACTGCTGCTTTAAACCAGTGGAGCGTTTAGAAGTATTTTCGTTTCGTCCTCACTTGTAGAGCGTCGTTCACCGGCATTTATAGACACAGCTGGGTTATTTAGAAGGTTTCGCTGTCGAAAAGTACGCGCGGACGTATTGCAGCGGCAATTGCCAAATACGAAGTAGTTTTATTGCTTTTGTCTTCTACGGAGAAACGCTAAACTATTCCGTTTCTCTGCATAATGGAGTTTGCTCTTGTCATTGTGAAAGAAGCGAACTTCAGGAAGAATTTGAAATACATTTAAAAATTCGAATGCAAAAGCTTATTCACAATTAAGAGATATCTAACGAAAATTCAAAATTTCCGTAATTCACGAACGTGTTTCGTATATTTATCCCTGCAGCTTACAATTATAACCGATTCAATAAGATTTGGAATGAAACTTTAAAAAATTGTACAATTTCAGATATTTTGCAAAAGCAATCAAAGCAAGATTTAACACACACATCCTGTTACAATAGCAACTTTATAAGTTATTTACATTTTATTTCGCTTTATTCCTTTAATATTTTATTTAGATCGGAAAAAATAACAAACACATTATCCCTAGAGATTTAGAACTTTGCAATTTAGGCTCAAATTGGATCACTAACACGCGATGATTCTCGCTGAATTTGTGAAAAAACAATTATATTACAACTTATACTTAAATACTGCGTGTATCGCGAATCTAAAACAGATAAAAAGAAATCTATAGAGAAGCCAAAGGGCGGAAGCAAATTATCAAAATAACTAACTCTGGAAAAGATTATTTCAATCCAAAACTTTACAAGCACAAATTTTACAGATTTTTTTTTAAAGGTTTATGTTATGGATATGTTTCTTAAAGAATTATACATCATAGTAATATACAATCATACAAATAAAAACAGTCATTGTACAATTTAAACGTCACAATATAACGTTGAAGAGAAATGGAATTCTTACAGTAGATTAATTAATTTCCGAAACCGGCCCTCTTTTATAAGGATGCTGAGTCATATAGCAACCGCAGCAACATTCTAACCTCTAGTCTCAAGTTGTACCCTTTTTTTTCCCCTCTGTGAGTACGATTTTTTTTTTTTTTTTTTTTGTAATTATTGTTACATTGAGAAGTAATATAAGGTTGTTACTGTATTGTGATGTGTTAATAAATTTTCTCTTCCATAAATAGAAAACGGAAATGAAATGGGTAAAAGCAAAGTTAAATGTTCTCTCACTTTCTCTTTAGACATGTGTAGTCTAACAAAATCACTCAATTATTTTTTTTATAAGAAAAATACGCCAATAGAAGAATAGTAGTGCATTAGTGATTCCTTCCCACTCATTTAGCGAAGTGTGATGTTTACTGCATTCCGTATAATTTGTACAATACTCGCACATTTCGTTCTTTCTAAGAATATATTTCAGTAGTAACAAGCCAAAACAGCATCTACCGAATAAGCAATTTTTATAGATACAAATACATTTCAATAAAAAGTATGACCACAAATAAAATAATTAATCTAGCTAACGATAATCAAGACTATTCAATTAGAGTAATAGTAAAAGGAACAAGCTGTCTCTCCTCTTCACCAAATCATTTTTAAAAATAATTTTCTTGAACAATACGTTACTCTGTTTTAAAGAGAACTTCGCTTCCCAATTCCCCCTTTGATTTTTTTTCACCCTTTCTGCAACCGAAACTCTCTCCAACAAGGTGCGTGGGAGTCCGACGCAGAAAGGGTAACCCGACCAGACAACAAAGTTAGCCGAAAGGGGTTCGGGACCGCATAATGTATGCAAATGAGCCCCTCGTCAAAGCCGCCCGCTAACGGAATAACCTGCACACAGCGCCCGTTCTTCTCGCCGAACAAAGCCGACCTTTCAATATCCACCGAGGGGTAGGGGAAGAGAGATAGGCTTGCGCAACCCCCCTCACGGCGGCAGAAGCTAATTATATGCAGGTCACATCGACCTCTCTCTCTCTCCATGTTATATCCTCATTGATATGCACGCGTCGGACCCAGGCTGGACGAAATTCACTAAATGCTGCTTGCTGCTGCCTCCCCTCCTGCTCGCTTCGCTCTTCTAATTTGAAACCGCGACAGCTGGGACCCACGGATGGTTTACCCCTCGAGCCCTTTTTGTTCGGGTAGACCCCCCTACCCTGTCATTCGCAGAAGAGAGCGTTTTAATTGGTGTTTGGGTCTCTAGAGAAAGAGATGTGAAGTCTTCCTGTCAGTTGCGTAAGTGAATTTGATTTTAGTTTTGTGTTGTTTTGTTTTTTCGATGTCTAAAGGTTGGATTGAGAAGATTTGATGGAAAGATGCTGTGCGTTACTTGATGTCTTCACAAATATACGTGCATGATTTTTCTGAGAGGAACAGGTACTCTTCACAACTAACTTCTCGGTGATCTTAAAATATTTTGACATTTAAAAAAGAATAAGCCAATCTTATAAATGTAAATTCTATTGATAAATCATAAAAGCGACTGTAAGAACTTTCAAATAATTCTAACATAATAATTTCAGAAGAACTTCGACATAGTTAAATCTAAAATCGTTTCAAGAATTTGGTTTCATAATTAGATCATTGTTTAGCAAATGCCTGTATTACAAATTATGCAAAGAAAAGTTTACTAATCTAATAGGTATTTGAAATCAAAACTTCTATGTTATAATAGTTGTTTTACAGTACAAGGTTTATTCTCTCTCTCTTTTTTTTTTAAATAGAAAAGTCAAATATGTTTTCTGCGTAAAGAATGATCACTGAAGTTAATACGCCCATAAAAAGCACAAATATTTCCCCACAGTCTAGATTTTAGAAAAAATTTATTTCAATGTATACAAAGTAGTGCATTAGACTTATATTTTTAAAGTAAAAAAAAGCACAAGAAACAAAATTAAGCTTCTTACATGAAAATTTTAAGCAAAGTGTAACATAATACAGTTAAAATACAGAAGACAACTTATACATTCATTACATATTTCATGTTTGATGTTCAGTTCAAAAAAAATGTTCATTCTACTATTCTTATTTCAGATATTTCATTCAAGATCTGGAGGGAAAGGGGGAGGGGGAATGTAATAACGAAGAAACACATACGTATCTCTTCGCCATTTTCAAGCGCAAGTATTAAAAACTTTGCTATTTTCATCTTCCTTTTTTCAAACGAATTAAATAAAATATGGAGATTATACATCGCTCAAAAGAAAGCTTCGTCTAAAAAAAACTTTTCAATGGTCATTCACTTAATAACACTCAGATAGCATTGCGTTGTGGCTATTCATGTTCAGCGCCTCCAAATTGAGGATTCTAACTATTTTGAATGTACTAGAAGGCTTTACCAATATTAAAATACTTTGCAATTCGACAATTTGAATCGAATGTATAAGAGTGGTAAGATAAAGATTTTTAAGAATCCCCGTAATTTTATAATGAATCCATTCCAAAAAAAGCAAACAATGGATAATTACAATAGATGCATTACTTTTCCAGATCTTATATATATAACAAAAATAATACAAACAGAATAAATGTTATTTGTATGTCACTTATATTAATACAATCTACTTGCTCAGACTATATTTTAAGGTAAAAAAAAAATTCCCATTCAGTTTGATTACGTTGTATATTTTGGATTAAGCATATTTGTTAATACTAAATTTATTTCACACATATACATTTTCATAATTCTGTTTGTTTCCAGTAATTTTTGTTCACGTGTGTCTATCTCTAACATGAAAAGAATAAAGTTACTTGTATTGCTGACATACGGAACACAAACAGCATTAAACTCATTTCAAAACCCAATGATGACGTTTAATTCATGCAATCGATTTAAAATATTTCATTTTTATTTCTTTTTCCTCTCCCCTTCCTTAAAAAAGTAAATGTCATGAGTCATTTTGTCTCAGCAGTTTGTCTTTTGGCCTATCGGCCTAAAAGTTGGCCTCATCATTTGACCGGGAATCAAAACAGGACGCGATCCTGAAAGAAAGCTCCAAGTCCTAGTTGGCAAGCGAGAAGTCCTGAGTATAACAACATTAAATATAACACATTCGCCTCGTTCCATCTAATTTAACTGTTGACATTTCTAATTGATTTCAAATGTGACAATTATCCGACTCTAGTTTCCTACTTAAAAAAACGCGACAGCAATCTACAGTTAAACCGCTATTCTACCATGGAAGAAAGAATTTTATCCAAAATTCGTTCTTGGATATAAACAGAAACGAAAAACAACGATCAACTTCACGAAAGAGAACTTGAAACTGCCATCGCGCACTGCAACTACGCCCCCTTAACAATCGGCGTCGCGAACTGCTTCGGGGGAGGAAAAGACCGCTTTTCGAGAAGACGACGACAACCCCTCTCCACTCCGCTCTTCTTCCTTTCCTCCGAAACGAACCGAAGCTCGTCATCGAAGAATTCCGTCACGCAAAACGGAACCCCCCGAAAACGTTCTGGATGGAAGCGTCACCAACAAAAGATCACGACCCGAAGCGCATCCCGAAACAAAAACGAACTTTCGTACCCGAGCGTCTCGTACAATGACTTCATTAACTATGTGAGATCCAATAGCGTTTTTGCGGCACGTAGCCTCCACGAATAGAAAAGGGCGATTGTCCTCTCCCTAGCCTCTCTCTCATTACGATCTCGTTCCCAAGATTCGCATCATTACAGACGCCTACTTAGGGCAAGGCCCATTTCTCGAGTGATGTCTCCATTTGGACACGATTTATGGCCTTAAATGGGGAAAATAAATCTCGCCAGCTCTGCAAACTAGCCTCAAACTCATAACTTCAAAAAAAATTTCAGAATATTTTTGTAATCATTTGGCAGTTTATTTTTTTTAACACAAAAAATCTATTGCAAATTATAATAAAAGGTTTAATATTTCTAAACAATAGCAGTTAACAAATAAGAGAGGAATAACTTGTGTCAAAATTACTACGCAAAGCAATTAATGTTCTGAATCTAAAACACTGAGGATTTGTCAAACAAAGTATGTCATAAAATTTAATTTCAATAACACCGAAACTATTCATCTATATATTTTTTAATATATATAAATAAAATAACCCTTTTAAACTTTCAGAAATAAACATTCATTTTACACACACACTAAATCTAATTTTATTTTATAAATTTCTTTTCAATCTTATTTAAATGTTTATTGCAACCCTTTCCTCGAGCCTTCTGTTTTTAATACAAAAAAAAATCTAATTACTTCAATGGTGAAACAGTAATAGGGAAACTAGTGCATAATGAAACGAAACGAATGAAAAATTTCACCAAATTAACGCACATAACTATTACATGAATAGCTCCCTCTTCTTTTTTCAAGGGAACCGAATAACTTTAAAAAAGGGGACTACTTAAATAGCCTCAACCGATTTAAAATTTAGAAATCTATCATTACTCTCTACTTATGAATTAATCTGATATGAAATCTTTAAAAATAAGGTTAAATGCATTTGAAACAATTGATCACATTCAGTAATGCATTGAAATTTTATGAACGAACTTTTTTACGGTTTTCAATGCTTCCAAATGTTGTAACACTTATTTACATCCTTATTAACAAATTCATGAGGCCGATACCAATAAATGTCGAAACTGGTGATACAGAACAGATTACAAACATTTACAAAGCAAAAGAAACAAAAACGTCAGAATACCAATCATTTCAACAAAACCGAAAATAATTGACACTGCTTTATATATATATATATATAAGACAATGCACGTAACTTTCAATCCTGAACAGACAGCTTTTTTCATTAGCAAAAAATGATGCAAATCCCGGTTTCGGTCAATTGAGAGTGAGGAGATGGGGAAATTAGTTTCGGTTTTGGTGAATTAGAGCCGCTCTGGAAGAATAATGAGCTATTGGGGAATGCTCCGCGCGATTCTCCCATCAGAAAAATCTCACCACCTCTTTTGGAAAGAGCACACACATGTCAGAAAGTAACCATTACCGCCCCGAAAAACTTTTCATGATGAAATACGACTCACGCTTGGTTTATCAAACATGTTGATAAACCTAAACGAAATCACGTCTTCTACTGAACACTTGAAAGGTCGAAAATCAAAGACGGTAAAAATTTACTAGAGAAGACTTTAAATAAATATCAGAATACGATGGGGAAAGGTTTTATGAAATGTCTTTCACTGGACGTATTTTTAAAATAGTCATGGTCTAATTGATGGGCAGCGTCAGAGACAGATATGCAAGCCAAAAGATACCCAAGTTTTTATTATCTTTCCAATATTTAATTAAATGAATTTCACTGCTTTTGAAATTAGATCTTATACATTCTCTCATCAGCTCTAAAATTTTTTTAAAAATATGTCTGTGTGTGAAAAAATATTAGAAAATATGCGTGTACATAATATAGTAATCAATTCATAAATCCCTTCTTTTGAAAAAATGTAATGAAAATTAAATCAGCATCACAATATGCAACCCTTTAACTACTTCATAATGTTTATACTATCGTAATTAAAATTTATAATTCATATAATTTTTAACAGACGTAATTAACTAAAGTGTCTCACAAAAAAAAGCAAATTTATCGTAAAGAATTATATTAGAAAGCAACAAATGGCTTTGGAATGGAAAAATTAATACATATTTTCTATACAGAACTTTTATATGATAAATATCACGACACAAATCTCTACTCATCTCTTTTCAGATAAATATTTTGTATAATCTTAGTACCAAAAACTAAATGACATCGGCAGACGTCATGATGAAGAGCAATTAATTCAGAACTAAACATAAATGCCATAAAAAGGCGGATTAAAAAAAAACTTCATTTAAGACTTCTTTTTTGCCGAGTATTAGGGAATGAAACGCCATCTAGGACAAATTTTCCAGAAAAAAAACTTCGAGTATTAATGAATCAAAATTATTATATTCCTTCAACTCTTCAACAATAACGAAGGCTTAAAATTTAGAAACATTCAATAAATGAGCGCCTGTATCATCTGTAACGAAAAATGATTTTTTTTTTTACTTTTTATGTTTGAATATATTACTCCGAAAAAGTATTTTAAGTTCTGCTCTTCAGCATTAGGCGAAGACAGTTTTAACAATCACGCACAAAGGGTTTTAAACAGTTGGAAAACCCAACACGCCTCCTACATTTTCTTTTCCGATTAACCGCAGCGCTGCTTCTTCCTCTGTAAAAGATCGCGCGAGGGCCATTTCCTTCTGCGATATCCCGACTGCATTATTCCAGTGGCATACACATTCAGCACTCACAGTGACGCGGCATGAGGAAACATCCTGTGTAGCTCACGCCCACAGGCCACCTCATTTTTCATTGCTTTGTTTATTTATCGTCCGTCCGTTCTCGCCCACCCTTCCTCCACAGAGGAACATGTACTCTGCACGCATAATGCATAACGACGACACTCAGGAAACTCCGTGGGGGTTCTCGCCACGGCATGCTTACGTAACCGTAACAGGGGAGGAGAAAAGGATTTAAAAAAAGAAATCAATTCTTTTCGTGAGCATGTGGACGAAGCTGATCTGGAATAATAGAATTGTTTTAGTATTTATTATATTGGGGAAAGGAATACGCGCAAAATAGTGTTATGCTGGAAAATTTATATATAAAGCATATGCTTTGTTACTCGTGCTGGGCAAATGCGTCTGGTTGTTTAAGTATTTAAATGAAAATGGAAAGGAAAATATGGGAATGTTGACTTACTGATCTCACAAATTTCGACTGTGAATAATATTTATCGAAATTAATTTCATTTTCTGCTATTGTATGGGGGGCTAACTACAAAGATATAATAAAAAAAAAAGGGTTAACAGTATAAATTGGTATAAAAGGTAAACACTAAATGCAGATAAAATGAGTATTACATTAAACTGCACTAGAATATCCAGCATTAATCTTCAGTCACAAAAATTTGAATAATTTTAGCAATGGCATCGCGTGGGAGGGGAAGGGGTGCAGAGAAGGTCATAGCCCCAAATAGTAGGGAGAGGCCGAGCTGACTAATCCTGTCTACAGCAACAGACTATGGTAATTAGATCAGATAACGGTACTGTCATTTGGACTACGTTCTGCAGAATTTCAAGATAATTGGGCAAGCGGAAGTGGTTCAAAATACAGTTATACGATTTGACCCAAAACAAATATACTTACATCTATGTGAAGTGTATTATGTCCAGTATTCAAATAAGAAAGTAAATTTCACTTTTTGAATTTCGAAATGGATGCGGCCGATCGCGATCCGCTATTGCCACGTTACAAATGCAATTAGTGTGTCCATTTTATTTGTCCTTGATAAACTCATAGACGTAAGGTTAAGCAGGTGACATTAAATTTCTTCAACTTTTTTATTGTTTAGAAGAACGGTGCAGCTTTGAAACTGTTTATTTTACACTTTGAAAAAGTTTCACGTGACCTAAATTTGTGAGATATTGTAAAGTCAATTTTATTTGTTTTATACGATTCGTCGAATCTATAGGAGTGCTAAGATAAATGTTTGTTTTGTTTATTTTTAAACTTTTCTATGACTTTGCGGTTTTACCAAAATCAATTGTTGTTTATTCATTTTAAAATAAAAGCTATAAGTAATTTAATTTGACACGCGCAAAGCATTCATGATATTATTTATTATTTTTTATAAATTTCTACAAAGGGCGGCAAATTTAAGATTCGCACCGGGTGGCAGAAACCCGCACTACGAATAGGATAAGCATAACACTGAATATAGGATAAAGATTTTTTATGACATTGAATATAAGATAAAGATATTTAAAAATGTGGTATATCTCTAAGAAATTTTAAAAACGTAAAGTTTGCAACAAAAAATAATTAAAAGTCCGGTTCTCTGGTGAAACCTCCTTCTGACAAGAACATTTATTTTTGGTAGACTAAGTACTATTAATTTATAAATGTCCATCTTGACTAATGTAGCGACATTATCAAATTTAAATTCAAGATCATGCGAAAAGCCTGAAATGAGAACCTTT
Source organism: Nephila pilipes (assembly GCA_019974015.1). Classification (NCBI taxonomy): domain Eukaryota; kingdom Metazoa; phylum Arthropoda; class Arachnida; order Araneae; family Nephilidae; genus Nephila; species Nephila pilipes. Next base: position 929,365 of record BMAW01023678.1, on the reverse strand, counting down.
ACACCCACACCATTTTGAGAAGAAAAAAAAAACACCTCACAAACAAAACCAACGGTTTGAATATTTGAGTAACGACATTGTTAACTTTTATTTTTATAAGCTTATTCCGTTTTCATTTATTTTTTTTTTATTTCAAGTTACATCAAATTTAAAAAATTCACATAATTACCTCCGCAATTTATAAGCACTTATTTTTTCACAATATATAACATTAACCAAATTAAATAATAATTCAATACAATACGATACTAATCTAATGCGTTTAATTCAACGACGCTTTTTAAAAATAATTTTTTTCCAAATCTTATCAATTTAAAACACATTTCATTAACTACAGAATTTACATGAAAAGATTTAAATCTAAGCACAAGAATGAACAAATCTTTTCCCCGATGTATCTACGAGAAAAGTAAAGAGAACTACTACAGAAGAATAAAATGTTCAATTTAAAACTAGTATTCAAAAAAAAATTCAGAAGACTTGTGATAAATAAAAATACTGCAGTATTAACAGCATACTCTGAGAATTCACTGACACACACAATAACATATTTCAATACATCACTCATTTGAATTCAAATCAATACATTTCTTCTTGCAACAGAAAATTCCACATTTCACTCTATCACACTTTAATGACGAATGGATTTCTAACTTCAGATGTTCCCGTTCGCTTAGTGAGAATTTTAGGAGAGGGTGTGTGTGTGTCAGCTTAGGTGTTCTCGTCACGAGGTTCAAATTTTCGAGGTCCGTCACCAATAGCCCTCGTGTTGCTTCTAGAGTGATGTTAATAAAAACCAATTAATCTAACTTCAGATATTAGAATGAAAAATTTGCGTTTCTAAAAAACAATGTGTAGTAAAAGAATTTGTGTCGTAACCGCACGATGTTGACTCCTTTTTCTAAAATTGTACCGCCCCCCAATAGCATGGGCTATTCGCAAATTTTCCCTTCGATTAACATCAGGGGTTTCTTTCAGATTATATATTTAAGTTGCCAGCTTTTTCCCAATCAAATGAAACGAGATGATGCAAATGAAGTACATCAGAAGTGGAGTGAATTGAGATAATATCAAATACTATATAAGCGACTGAGAAGCGAATGGAAAGAGAGGTGATGGTTATAAGAACGATGTTAGTGTGAAGTGCGCGAAAGTTTTCTGGTGTGAATGGAGCATTTTCTGAGATAAGGATTCAACGCTGTCGGAGCAATGGAAAGAGATACTCGCGTAAAATTCCAGTAAGCGTTTTCTTGGATATATTACAGAAGTTGTTAGTACTAGAGGGGAAAAAACTGTTGAGAGAAAGTATCCCCCTGATACGAGGCGTAAATTAAGATATTTTGGATATAATTGACTATTTTAATTAATCGGTCTGTGCTTGGACTTAACTGAAATTTAGATCTTTTGATTAAATTTGAAGGTGACAAATAAGACGGATAATAGAATACCGTCACAACCCGATTACCAAACTTTTTCATTACCTTAAATTACAATTTATATAATCTCTATCTTAAACTCTTAAATACAGGTGTATCATGTCTCGATTAATTAACACAGTCACGAGTTATGAGTCTAAGCACTTATTTATTTATGATTTAAAGGTATTGCTCTCTATCAATTTATGGTGCCTCAACATGTTTACTAACAAGATTTACGTAAACATCAAGCTCACCCCGATTATTCGGATCCGAGGAGTTACAGCGAAGTTTTATCTTCAGCTTCTACAAGGTAGAGTCGGGTCTTAGCTACAGCAACATTAAATTAAATTCATACACGCACAAGTATATTTGGCGCATTATTCAATTCCTTCTCACTCCTGCTTCTCTTCTACTTCATCATATCTTACATAACCATTTTTCACGATCACATTTTCTCTTCATCACATTTCTTCTTTACAACTGATTTGCTCAGATCACGCTTCATTAGATTCGGTGGTGTTTCTTTTTTTTTCGTAATTTAAATTTTAAGAATCCATAAGGTAATAAAAAGAAGAACGCGCCTATCATTCCGAATTTTTTTTCCAAAAATCCTTTTTTTCAATACTTGGCGATATTTTCTCGCTTTGGCGCTTCAGTGATCGCATAAGCAGATAAACGAACAAACGAATGAAGTTAAAAGAGGTGCAGCCGGTACTTTACCCCGATCTACATAGCTCAAAATCAGATGACCGCTTCCAAGAACACAGCCCAAGCCCTTTGACACGGCGATCGTTTGGTGAAATGTTTATGCAAATCGAATCTCTGGTAGGACAGGACTTCGTGTTCGAATCGAGGTTACTCCGTTCCAATGTCATTACGTTTGAAATGGAATGCTTTTTAAAAAGAATTGATGCCGCAGCGTCCGGGTGCCGAGATAGGATGACGAATGGATTGTACAGGGAAATGTTCACCAAGGCGCGAAACAAAATAAGGAAGCTCGGTAAATTTAGCAATAAAAATATATTGCTAGAACCAAAGTTTGATTGCTCAAAAAAAAACAAAAACAAAAAAAAAAAAAAACCTGAATAGAATACACATTCTGCTTTAGGGCACTTGAATTAAATCATTCCAAAATGAGTCTATTGGAATTCAGATAAACTATGATATCAAGATAATAAAGGATATAATTATAAGTCTTAATTCCGCAAGTTTAATGATAAAGTCTTCATTCAAAATTGATATTTAAGTGGGATATACAAATGTGCATAAATAATCAATTTAATTGCAATCGATTTTCCTATGAACAACCGCACGGAAATATTCATGAATAAAGATGCATTTAACTCGTACATATGACCTTGCGAGAGTTGCATCTAAATTTAAAAAAAACTGTGTTAATTAATGATGGATTACTTTGCGGCGCAAGATACTATAGAACATTATGCAATTGGAGCGAAAATATGATGTTTCATATTTTCATAATTTATTACTCTTACAGACTATGGAAAAAAAAAGGCACAAAGACAACAGCAAGGATTACTCTAATTTTCCAGCAATTTAGTTTAAGGCAAAAAATGTTAATGTAAATAAAAAAGGAATTTTAAAAAACAAGAATAGACTACAGAACGAAATCTTTCTCATCTTTATCATCCACTGATCATTTAAAAGACAGATATCTGATAAAATAGTTTTACATGAATTCATTTTGTCGATCAACATGATGAAACCAGAACTCGGTGCACTTGTTTACAGTTCCAGCTCTCTGCTTTCTAAAGCTGAAAACGGCAGTATTGCAGTGCGATCAGATGTGACAATGCGTGCCAGGCGACGCCGTCTGCGACGGCTTAGAATTCCTCGAGCACTCGAATAAACTTATCGGAGTTTGAAATTTTCTTACGCTCGATGGAATGATTCAAGAAAAAGTGTTGATTTGTTAAGCTTTGTCCTAAATTGCTAAATGCTTTCAGATGACAACAGAGTTTCGTTTGTGAAAATTAAATAGCAAATTGTTGCAAGGAGTTGATATGAAAAAATTATGTTAACAGAAAATACTTTTCTTGTTTGGTACTGTTAAATATAAAAATTTGAAACAAACCCAAGTAGCAATCTTTTAATAAAATGATTAGAGATAAAATGATAAATTAGGAAAAAATTAAATATATTTTACTAATTTTTTTAACGAAATTTTTCGTTCTAAGGCAATGGATGCCAACTTATATTATTGAACTATAATAATGTAATTACATTAATGGTGATAGTAAAAAAATACGGATACCACTCGTACAGAAAACGAATTGAATGCATGAATATTAATCAATATAGTTTCTTGTGAAAAATGTTTTAATATATATATATTCGAAAAAGGAAGAGTGCAATAGTCTCAATTTTGTTCAGTGAACAAATTTTTACTACTAGTGGAAAAATTATGGTTCAAATTTTTACTAAAGTATCATTTCAGTTAAATCACATTAAACGAATTTATTTGTAAAATGTTATGTTATATAATGCTATGTCAATATTATTCAATTAAAAAGTTATAAATATTGATTTTTAAAAAAAGTCATGGCTAAATTGCTACACTATCATAGATACGCCATATTTTCAAGTAAAACCTAAATTTATTACCGGGAAAAATTGTTAGGAATTCTAAGTAGTTTTTTTAAGAAAATAGTTGAAGAGAGCCTAAAATTGATCAGTATCACAGTATTCGTACAAGTCTGAATCTGGACAACTTTTTTTTTACATAAGGAACTACGATACAATAAATGCCAAGTGCATCAAAAAAAATTCGAGTGAATGGATAATAAACAACCACCACTTAACCGAATCGCGCCATTTTCCAAAAAACGCCCTTTTTCTTACTCATCAACCGACAAAATGATGACTTGACCCCCCGCATTTCAACCACAACCATCGGGACCACCCCAACACAACACCGTACATTCCACCACCGAAGTTCGCAGTCGGTGTGCGCGGCGACAGAATTGCAGGATTGCCGCCGGCGTGGAAAGAGGTCGCCGTCGATAGAAGAGCCCGATAAAAAGAAACGAAATAAAATAAGAGCAAAAAAATAAAGGAAAGAGACGTTGACAGACGGACTAGATAACAATGCGTTTGCGTGCGGGACTTTGGTTGAGCGCGTGGGTAAACAGAGATCGCGCAATTTCGTAATTGGCTGTTTGCCCGCGGGCTTCTCGTGAACGAGGAAAACAATCAATAGAAGTGTGTGCGATTAGCAGCTCCCAATGAGGAATACCAGGTCGCTGCTGCTGTTGGACGAGCTATTTGTTTTAGTGTGCGTCATTCCACTTTGATGAGGGAAGACTCGTTCTTCGCCAGAGTCTCTTTGTGATTAGGTTGTGAAATGGAAGGAGAGAGAGAAAACAAGTGTCGAGCTGGAGTTGAAATAGTTAACTGTGTGAGTGTGTATGTTCAAAATCAGAATCCAAATTAGGCGCATCGTTTCACACAGTAAAAAAGTTCAAATAATAATATAAATTCACGTGATTACAGCACATACTAGAAAGGTTCAAAAAGTACCTGTGTTTGAAGTCGGATAACGTTGTTAAGACTATTTGGTGTTACTATTGTGTGCTGCTATCAGTCAAACGGCGCCAAACACATGTTTGTTTCTTATCTTGTAGATACAAATGTGACGCAGATTCTCGAATTAGTTTTGATCGATGTCATTTCGAGTTGTCAATGTTGATGAAGCTCCAATTCATTATTATACACAGAGAACCGAGCAACATTCGAAACAATGAGTTGCTCCCAGTGAATCAGCTGCGAAGAAACTGTCTCGTCGACCGGAAAAAATATGTCGAGATCTTTCAGAATGCGAAAGGCGTCCTAAACTTCTTAGAAAAAGGAAAGATGATCATTGGAGTGTAATAATGTGTTTGTGAGATGCCCATTACAAATATCCCCTTTTTCATTCCCAACACGGGTATTTTTTTAAACCACCCTAGTAAACACGTGCAACATTATGTGACCTAAAAATTTATAAACATTTAAAAAATTAGCAATTACTCGCCCTTATATAACTAAAGTTAAAAATCATCAGGCTCTTTGAGTGCAAAAGATAAAGTTTGAAACATATCTTATATTCTAAAAAAAATTAATTGATTCAAACCGAAATAATAAGTACATCAAAACATATTGCCTCACTTTGTGATAGTGAAATATAATTATAATATAGAAATGAAACACGTTTTGCCTGAAATGTGCATATTTGGGCTCAATTATTTTAACATCAGGAAAAAATGACAGTAGATTGAAGTATATTTGCATTTAGGGAAAACATTCATATGATTTTAAATTAAAACGGATAAAAAAAAAGAAAAAGAAACCGAGCTAAAATAATGTTTTGTTAGAAATGGAATTAATATATATATATTTCAAAAACGATAAGTATTTGATTATTTTCGATCTATCATAGAATGAATGAATTTCCCTCTCTTCCCACGAAACCGTTACGGAAACTGCAGTAAAATGTGTACAACATAAACACAATATACAGAACCATCATTAATTAAGTATTAATTTCAAAAGCTTTTATCAAATAAAAAAAAAAGAAAAACATGGAGTTGCTTGAATCAATTAACACTTAATATTATTCAAGAACATTGAAATTTCGGTATCTTCAACGATATTCGTGAAAACTCATACAACGCAAAAACAAGAGGAAATTGGAAAGTGACACGATATACGAATTACAACGACACAAAATTAAATTTTTAAAAGTAATATGAAATATACACATTTTTTTTTAAAAAAAAAAACACTAAAATTACTTTTTACTATTCAGTCATTTTTAACTAGAATCCACACACAAATTCAAGTAAAATTATTGAACAGTAGCTATATATCCACATAAAGAGATAAAAGTTTAAATTCATAATTATCGATTACAAATTTACGTTCCGGCATTAAAATAATGTACTATTGATAAACGTTATTACATAGAAGTATGAAAATCGGTTTTAGCAAAATACATTAATGCAGATTCACTACATTGATTATATATAACAATTTATAGGTTTCAGAGTAAAGTTTTCAAATCATATGAATTTTGAATGACGTCAAACAAAGATACAAAAAATATATGACCATTACCTGAAAACCCGTTCATTCCACACTTTTACATAAGAGAGAGAACTCGGAGAGAAAAAAATACTGCGCATACAAGGCTTGAATGCACTAACTACTTTCCAAACCGCATGCTTCGACCGATACTACAGCCTGTGCGCTGCAAAAGACGGCCGACCCAACACGAAAATCCTCTCGGCTCTCAAAATCACCAGAGCGAGGCGAGCGGCGGACGCCAAATCCGAAGGGGCGGACTGTCACGAGAGAAAGAAAAAGAGAGAGAAAAAAAAAGAATCATCCCTCCCGAACAGGCCTCTTCGGGAAAAGAATGCTTTTGGCATTGATCGGCGAGCACTGCACGTAGGGCTCGTTACCCGCGGCTTCTAATAAACGGCACGGAGGGGAGGATGGAACAAAAAAGAAAAAAAGAACAAGAGCCCGCTGGAGAAGTGTGGTAATCTCTTGCACCGTCTGCAGCGGTCATGTGACGCCCCTATCTCCCGTTGGGGGGGAGGACAAAGCCGATGGATAAGAGGGGGTCTCCTCCTCCTCCTCCTCTAATTTCCCCGTCACTCGCGAAGGGGGAGTCGTTATGAGCGCGGGGAGGGTGCAAACGACTTTCGGAAAGAGGGGGAAGAAGAGGAATTTTAGAGGTGGTGTAGTAGAACGCTTTTCCTTCTCACCTTCCCCTAGGTCCTTTTCCTGGTCGAGGATGTGTCATCGTTCAGACGTGGACACGGGTGTCGGATGATATGCGAAAAATCTTTTGGTCATAAGGAAGGGAATGTTCGGAAAGCGTGCGTCATCTAGAATAAATGGGAGAGATGAAGCGTTTTGCATTCGCAAAAAATACTTGAGGAGATATATGGTCCGTATAATATGGATAGTCTAGAGTTACTCTATTCCCTCAGTCATATATTTCTGAGTAGAATAGAATACTAAAAGTATATCGATACAAAAAGTCGTGGATATTAAGATTTATTCAAAACAATTTTACGTGTTTTGAGCATTTCCAAAATTACATCGTCTGTTTGAAAAACAAAATTTTTAACAAACATTTAGAACTACTTTTACACACACAAAGAAACCTTCACCCTCTTATTGAAAAGATATAAGAAAAGTAGAATTTTCAAGCAATATTAACAGAACCTTTACGTTAAAAAAATATTTGTTACTCGATGGCAGAAAACTATCCAGTTTAAAAAATTTCGAAGCTATATTTGTTTTGAAATTTTTAATTTATATAGGAAAGAATTCAAAAACAGTTAAAAAATAAATTTAGTTATAAGTGCGTATTCCAATGTCATTCCATTCAAAGCAGAAGATATTAACAGGTTACATCTCAATATTACTTCAAACGTTAATTTTTGAAAAAGAAATGGATAACTCTCTTCTTACTTTTTCTTACAATAATAAGTTTATTAAATAGTTAAGACTATACAATACTGAGAAGAAAAATTTATTCATATTCTTTAATTTTAACAAAAATTTCACAAACGATTTATTTTGTAAACAACGAGTAATATTTGCGTAATAATGAAACAGGGTTACGGCGAAATAGTTCGCGTTCATGATATTTTATAGTTCAAGATAGGAATTATTAAAATTTTATGGATACTTCTTAGACGCATTACTTTCTTTTTATTATAATAATTAGTGCTACTTAAATATACGAAATACTATGACGCTTGTTTGTCTATTATAATTTACTAAGTGGTTTTTAATAGGCTAGACGAAAATAGATTTAAGGCAGTAACTATTACAGTGATTGAGAGCATTTAATCTATTTTGTCTAAATGAAATCTTTGGAGTCTCTTTTCAGTTTCCTAATATATATTTTTATCACAGATGAACTTTCTGGTTGCATTATTACTAATTACGTGCGAGACGGTACAATTTTATGCGTGAACTATAAAATTATTGGATAAGTCTCAACATGAAAAAAAAAAAAAAAAATTCAAATTAAATAAAAGAATGGAGAATAATTATTCAAAATAAATGCTTGATGACGTATTTAACATAGTATTCGAGCAGAATTTTTATTATCATTTTTCCCCCGAAATTTCGATATAACAAATCAGATTTCTTTCTTTTTTAATAAGAAGCAAAAGCTTAGCATTAATTTTGGAGTTAAATTTTTTACATCAGTTTATCAAACAATAAAATAAGCCCCCAATTTTTTTTTTTTTTTTTTTTTTTTTTTTTTTTGAAAAATCGGAACGATACAGTAATTGTTCAGTTACACATGACGCTTTGAAGTAGGTATGGATTCTTTCGGGAAAAAAGAACAAAACCATTTAACTTAAGTTAAAATATTCGAGAGATGCTAATATTTTATTTTAAAAAATTATAATTTTTCTCATTTTTGAAGGTCCGTGGACTCCCTTTTCAAGTAAGTTCGGAATCTCAAAGTTTCTTCTTTTTCTTTTCTTTATCATTATCTATTAAATCTTATTAAATACATACATCTCAATTTAACTATAAATTATGATAAATTAAAGTGGGGAATGCCATACGAAATGAGTCATCGCGTCAGTTAATGTGTTTAATATTCGGCGCATAATATGAAAATTTTGAATGTTGGATATGCTAAATAGACAGCGAGAGAAATAGTAGTATACTTTCGCAATATACTTCCCTTCTTTTAGACGAGAGGACGTAAAACATCTTTTAATTTCCTGAATTGTATTATGAGTAACACTATTCGGTAAATTTAAAGGGACACAAACTTGAAATAACGACTAATTATAAATGCTTTATGTTCATGCGAACAGTAAAATAGATAGTGGCTATCATTACAGTAAAAAAAAGCAACCACGATATCGTTTATTATTGATTTAGAAAAAATATTTTTTTTAGGACGTATTAGAGTTATCCACAACGAAAGCTACGCTATGTGAAAAAAATTTCTTAAGTGTAGCTTTTAAATTTTGAATCTTCGAACGAGAAATTTAAGGCTTTATCTGCCTATTGTTAGAAAAAATTCTCGAAAATTAAAGACTTGTTTCAGGTATATAAAATGTTATAATTTTAATAGAGGTTCATGCACTTATGAAACACAATTTTACAAGAAGAAAGCCTTAAATCTTAAAAATACTTAACAAATGCTCAGTTGATGCTTTTAACATGTAAAGAGAGAAGCTCATTTGACTGAAAAATATGGGAGACGATTTGCACACAGGAAAGAAATGAATTAAGTACTAAAGTAAAATATGACTTTTTCTACTTGTTAGTCAAGTCAAAATAACACAGCAGTCCCGTGTATTTTGGTAAGTAAAAAATATTTTTATTCTTTACTTTACTTTACATGTAAAAAAAAAAAATTGAAAATTCAGATCTGATTCTCCAAACTTAGGTAAAATTAATGTTGGCACATGTTATGAGACAAGATTTTATTGACTTAAAATCTCAATAATACTTCGAGGATATATAAGTTCCACACATTTTACCTGACATTTAATTAGAATTTCACTGTACTTCTAAAAGAACATTCTATCTAATTTTTTTTGGCATACAAATTACTTCGTTCTCATTTGTTTATTTCGATATGAAGTGTAACTTGATTTAAGAATACATATCCAGTTTTCTAAAATTTAATATGTTTCCAGCTTCCTTTTATACACATATATATAGGATAAACACATTTTAGAAATTTGATGCTCAAGATTTCTAAAAGTAAAAAAAATCGCCTTCAATCTTCATCATACGCCTTTAGCCCCTTAACGCCCACACATATTTTCAAGTAGCTAACACGACAGAGTGATTGGTAAAATTAATGGTATATCCATAATTTTGAATAGGTTTCTTTGTGTTCATCTCTCTAAAATAATGTCACTCTAAAGGGTTTATTTTCTTAAGGCATGTAAGGTATCATGACTCCGAGGTACTCTAGGGATATTTTTCTTTTCCATGGGCATTTACTATCCTTAGTAAACACCATTGAAGGGCCCCCGGGATACTTTAGCGATCCTTCTCTATTTTCGACCCTCCTTGTCAATCCTTTGTAACTTTCTTTCCTTTTTCAATCGTCTAGATCACAGAAACACGTTGTTAGGCGCAGAATGGCAACATCAGGCTCTTCCGTCATTTAACTCCGCCGTCACTCCCACTAAAATAGCGTTTCTCAAACTGCAGAACGCGTACATGCCTGGGGATATGCAAAGGCTTTCCAAGAGGTAAAAAAAAATAAGCAACCTAAAGAACAAATCTATGAATTTACGAATATCCTCCCTTGGAGCTACATTCGATCTTCGTTTCCAACCTAAGGATTCGGCGACAGAAAAGAGTTTGAAAATCCCTGTTCCAGGCCACAATTTTCCTCGCGTTTCTCCTTTCGTTCCTCCAAATCAAACACACCTTCGCGCTCACCCTAATGGACCTTCCGACCGAAACCCATTCCAACCTTGACACGCCACCAAGTGACCACGCAACGCATTCGGACCTTGGAAATGAGAGGGAGCCAGACCTTAAGTGGCACTCTCTCTTTCTCCGCAGATCGAGCGAGCTGATATGCAAATGCCGCTTCATTAAGCCGCTCACACGCGATAAGGTCTCCTCGCAGATGCCGACAGAATGGATGCCCGGGGGACAAAACCGACGACGGAACAAAAACCGTGACCCGCGACGCACATTCGGGATTTTCCGCCTGGCCTCGATTGCCTCGCCGCTCGGGGTACATCGGGAGACATGACGAAAGACATCTGCATATGCGGAAAGTGTTTCCGACTGAATAAAAAAGAGAAGGTTTAGTGATGGATGTCATGATAACCTACTTGTGAAAATTATTTTTCGATTAAATAGAAGAAGCTTTTTTTTTTTTTTAAGGAAAAATCAGTTTTGGAAAGAATTCAAATTTGCTTTACATTACATTTTAAATGTGTTCCTTTTGTTGAGAGTTTTGAAACTACGTTTGTTTGTTTAAAATTCACCGTTAGTCGTTCGCAAAGAATGTTTAATGTGTTTTATGAACGTCAAACTCTAAAGAAAACTTTTGAAATTTAGAGGAAAACGGGGGAGAATTTTCGGTTCGCGCGCGAAAAAGAGAGAAAGCACTCACTTTACAAATTACTAAAACAAGTCTTGAAACAGATACGTTTTTATTAAGACGTTGTGAATGAAGAAATTGTCCTTTGAAGGTCTTGTAGAGGCAGTTTATGAAAAATAGTTCATAAAATGCAACTCGTAAAAATAATTTTACTTTTTTTTTTTAAATGATAGTTTCGATTTCGAATCGAATGCCAACATATATCGCTCAAAAATTATTCAAAGGAACACACACACGAAAGAGCAATTCCGAAGTAGCAAAAAGTTAAACCAATATATGATGCAAAGAAATATTCAAATTTTTGCGGGGAAAGTGAAGAGTTTGATCAAATGGCGAATAAAATTTTATTATAAAGTTTGGAAGCACAAAAAATCTCATTGTTTTATAAATAAAAAAGGAGTTTAATTTACATACTATTTTCCTTCAACGTCTTGATTTCTAAAATTTCGGAAATAGTCTAAAATATTTCCAAAACAGATTGGAATGCTCCTTTTCTCTGAATTTATTAACTCAGAACTTTTATTTGTTTGATATTTTATTAACTTCGCCCTTAGAAGATACAAAAGGACAGTAGGCAAAGGACCTCATAATTTTGAACCTCGTTCAGGTGACGAGGTTGACAATTGAACCGTCACCTCTCTCTCCAAACTCCACATCAAACCAACTGGAGGACATGGAATTTGGACAGATTTAAAGTGCATCACGCTCGTTAGATGGCAGGTCTTAAGGGGCATCAGAACTCGAACGCACGACTCGACGACACAACATTGGAGACGCGAATTCGCTGCCATGACCACTAGGCTACCACGGTCATTTATAACTTTAAAATGTTTTCTCAAGAGAGCTACTAAGTAAGAATTATCTCAGTTGCATCATTGCGGTATAAGCAATAACCAATACCTCGGAAATTTCAGTCATAGTGTTTTTTCTAAGGCTACATGTAATTTAGACATGTTCGATGTTTCGAATGATGAAGTCCTGAATGATAAAGACTAAATAAAAGATTAAAACTACAAAACATTATCGTTTTTATGTGACAGTGACAGATTTTGAATTTAATGTATTTATAATAATATATCCACGTGACAAAAAATTAATTTTCAGAGTTTTCAATAAATCATAAGCATTTTTTTTAAAATTAAAGAAATATATTTCATACGATATAGGGGAGGTGAATCCACTCAACCAGAACAGTGGAAGTTGTATCTATGTTTGAACCGATTAGTAAATAGAATAAAAATTGAATTTTTGGAAAAAAGAATGGAAAACTAACACTTGATTGCACTGAGTGTCATCAATCGTCGATATCTCATCCAGACAATTTCCTCAAAGGCCACGTGTGTATGTAATCGTCTGGAGCCTTTTTTGGGGCCGACCCATCTCATTCCCTGCAACCACCTACCGCAGACGACTGGGTGGGGCAGGCGCACGTGAAGGGCATACTCAAAAATCCCCGAGTGTGAGAACGGTTGTCGTCCGCACAGGGATGCCCGAAAATTTCAAACGTTCCCACTTATCGGGGGAAAATCGAATCAAATGATTTAATGAACAATAAAAAAAAGAAAGGACATATAAAAAAAACAAGGCAATACTCCATATTCGATGGAATTGAAACGACGAAGGGGGAAAAAAACTATTGAGGGGACTTTTTAACACGAATTCGATTATTTCTCATCTTGATATGTAAAAATAGAAGTAAAAGGAATTGAAAGAATTATATTTATAAAACTAATTAAAGAAAACGATTTCATTTCATATAATATAAAAATTAAGGCTAAACTTTCTTCATCGAAGAAACATTATTGAAAATAAAAAATATATAATATTAGAATTAGAATAATATACAAGAAAGTCATTTGTTCGTATATTAAATAAATAATAAATTACTTTTTGATGTAGCTAAGAAAATAACTCGGATGTGTTCCGTCTTAAAATTGCCAGGCTCATATATTTGAGAAGCGTATTAAATATTCACAGCATTGTAAAAATGGAAAATAATTTCTCAGTTTAAATTTATTTTACAAAAAACACAACTAACGAATAAAATAGTGATATCTGGTATAAAATAAGTCCATAAAGCAGGAGGAAATTTATTTTACTGAGTGAAATTTTGCTTTATGTCAATGCAAACTACGCTTCGTTTGTTCTTCAAAATTGCAAATTATATTGATCAAATTTTTATACTGATAAACAAACTTACATTGTTTTAAAGAATCATATTCAGTTTATCAGTCTATTTCTTAAACAAACGCTTGTTTTCCATTGACAAATGATCCTTCTAATAAGATTTAACGGCCTGTTTATGTACATTACTTGGTCAATCAAGTTATACAAATTCAAGCAAATCAGTGTAGATAAATTCCGAACTAGTGCAAAGATAAAAATCTTCTATCCTCATTGGTACCCCAAGTTACAGAGGGTAGACTGAAGAAATGAAAGGATGACCTTTCACCTGGAAGTGAGGTTCAGGTACAACACCAGGTGGATCCCCTTTGATTGAAAAGCTTAAAGAGTACTCGATCATAATATTAGTCTTTTGACAGAGATTAACGAACAGGTGCATCCAGTTCAGAGAAGGATTTAACAATTTTATCAAAGATTTTCATTATGTTACACATATTTCAATTAGTCAAAGAATGTCCTTCGCTGATTTGTAAAAATCTCTATTTCGTCATGTTTTCAAATAACGTTTTTAAAAAGTACGGGATAAACTGTATTTTGAGTATGAATCGAAATTCGTAGATGTCGATAATGAATTAAGAGACGAGTTTTGGTGATTCTACAAGAATATGATATTTTATCTCACTTTCACAGGCTATGTGATTTTATAGACAAATGCGCAAATGAAAATATTCAAATCAAATTCGTTCGTATTAAGTTTGTCTTAAAAAAGTAATTAAAAAAACTATTTTTACTTAATAGAAAAAACAAAACAAAAAAAAAAAAAAAAAAAAAACACTTCGGACTAAGAATCTCATTTCGTACGTGCACTCTTACATTTTCAAAAATCTTAATTGATACGTAAATAAAGTGTTCCTTCGAGTGAATGATACAATTCAGTTGTGAAGAATTAAAAAAAATTATATATTTTATTTAAAACAGGACTATTGACTCTTAAAATTTATGTTTAAGATTTTTTTTTATTTAAAATAAAGAACACATTCTAAAAATAAGGCGAAAAAATAAAATCAGAGTTCTATTTTAACGTAAATTCTTTTCCATTATTATATTCCTTTTAGCCATTCTCTTATACATAACTTATCAACTATTTTAAAGTGTGTTTTAACAGTTTAATACTAATATGGAAGGCAGATTCAATAAAAAAAAATTTAAAAGTAAGATTGTCAAAAATGAAGGCATACTATACCATACATTATAACACATAACTATATATATATATATATATATATATATATATAAAGAGAGAGAGAGAGATGAAATTTTACTAGCACATTTGAATCAAAAAATTTATTTTATTTTTAAAAGAAAACATTCTTTCTGCTAAAAATAAAAATAAAGCATTTGAAACTACGATGGATTTATGAATTTTATGCGGAAAAATTATGGTTCATTGGTTTTCGATAAGGGAAAAAAACTTACTAAAAATATTTACGATTGTGAAAATAGAATAAAATTAATATTAGAGATCGTTTTGTTTGTAGAATAATTTGAATAAATTTAAAAATAACATTTTTTTTTTAAAAAAAAGAAGTTTAAAGGAATAAAATTAGTTGCATAGTATTTTTATTCACAACTGAACGAAATTATCTTTTTAATCACAAATGACAGAAGAAAAAAAGAAATATGCAATAACAATATAAAATTATTAGATTTAGATTGAAAGAAGAGAATATTAATTACTACAATAAAAAGTAATTCGACACATCGGAAATAAATAAATAAAAAAGTCACACAAATAGTTAAATAGCCATTTTTCTGACTAAAGACCGA
Organism: Nephila pilipes; assembly: GCA_019974015.1. Taxonomy (NCBI): domain Eukaryota; kingdom Metazoa; phylum Arthropoda; class Arachnida; order Araneae; family Nephilidae; genus Nephila; species Nephila pilipes. The sequence continues at coordinate 913,864 of BMAW01023678.1, read as the reverse complement.
ACACATTAAACACCAATCATGGGAAGAAAAAAAAATATTTGGTACTCACTAGTCAGTGACGGGAGCAACTTCCATATCATTCGTAGACCAGCAAAATCGTAAATAAAACAACACGTCAAAACGTGCCAAAAAGTCGGCGAAACTAACCTCGCAGGAAAAATCTACAGTAATTCCAAAAACTGATACCGTCCAGGATGAACAAAAACGACCACGAACAACAAAAACTTCTCTCTCCGAAAACTTACGCAACGATCGCGAAAACACTTGTCGGAAAACCAAACCGATTCCGCGGCGCAAAACTCCGCGGAGTTTTCTATCGGAAGTTAAGCAGACAACACACCGCGTACGTCATCGACTGTTCACTCGCGAAGCTCTTTGCCGACTGTGATGGTAGGGTTACCGCAGCTGGGCATTATTCGGATGGGATTTCAACGTCCCGCCACTGTCGCCAAGGGATGTTCGCCAAAAAATCCAATTCTCCGCCGAGCACACGTTGCGAAATAACTGCTCCGCCACGGATAATGACGTCGTTCGTCGGCGCGGTTGCGGCTCGCTTTATCTTTTAGAGATTCTTTTTTTGTTGTTGGTGGTAGTGTTCGTTTGGCAATTTTCGCATCACGTGCGGTTGGCTTCGCGTGCGACGAATGCGGGTGAAAGCGTTGGGTTTCAAGCCGTATTTTGCGCCTACGTAGATAGATCCTCTGGCTTCTTTGTCTGGCAAAAGAGCACCTGGGCCATATGGTCACGGCTGCGATGGCCTTAGTTTGGTGTCTAGATAACGTCCGGAAATGGCCGGCGGAGTGCTGCTGTCTCGAATGGGAAAATTTGGAATGTTGTCGTCGCACCACTGCTGTTGCTAATTGTTTTTTGCACGCACGTAGGATTTAGTTCTGGCTGAGTAATTGACTTCTATTAACGCGTTCGCGGGAACATAATAAGGTCGTTTCTCCCCTTCTGTTTCTAAGTGAAATAATTTGCGAGACGGAGCTTAAAAATAAATTGTTCTGACAATTAAGAAAATATTGGATGTTTTGATTCCTTTCAAAAAAGTGAAATATGTAATTCATTTTCTATTCAAACATTTTATTACGATTTGATATTGATTTACTCTTCGCAAGAAAATTTAGAATTTGAAATTCTGTGTTATTTTCACACTTTTTTTTTTTTTAAAAAAAAAGTTCTTATCAAAGAAATATCCTGACAGTTCTTTATCGTAAAGTCGGATTCGCATCTGTTATGAATAGATTGTTCTGGGAAAAAAAGATATTATTTAGGCTTGCAAAGGATTAGAATTTCCATTTTTCTCTTTTCCAATTTCTTTAGGTGATTCTAAGAGCGCACTCAGGACAAAGATATGGAAGATTGATTGTTGAGGCATATATTAGTGGTTTTATATTTTCTTAGTCTTTAGTTCTCGACTTCTCACGCATTATTTGTTTTATCATGCATTTATCTGAAATATTGTTTACATTTATTTATCTGAAATATTGATTACATTTATTTATTCTTTGACAGTTTAATTCTCAAAAGAACTAGTCCTTGTACTTTTCCAACGTTAATTATTATAATAAGAAATTTTAAACGCTGCTAATCACTTCAATGATGTGAATAGTTGGGTTTATTGCATTTTATATTTGTGTGTATTTAAAATAGATTTGTAAGCAATATTATCACCAAATATAAACTAATATTACGAATAAAATGATATTAGATACTTAATTTTAACCATACAGCTTTATTTAAAGATGATAATTAAGGGAGTATATATAGAGAGAAAGTTATAGAATAGAAAATGCCTATTTTTTCAATTTTTTTTTAATAAATTGATATTATGAATAATTTAATTGGAAATTTTTTTGTTTATTGCTTTAAATCACTTAATAAGATAGTTAATTAGTTATTTAATAATAATACACACACTTGCAATCATTAAAAAAAATTCAATAAAATATTATTTCCGGAATTTGTAATGGATATAGTTACGCGTTTTGTTTATTCTAATTTTATTACAATCAATATAAACATGAAATTTATAATTAATTGAATATGTTCCTAAAAAAACTCAAAACACCAGACCCCAGAAAATAAAACTTTTGTAACCAATTTTGAATCTTTCCAGAGCATTATATAATTTTGAGATTTATTGTGTTGATGTCAATGGGTTTTTTATTCCACATTAAAAAGAGATTCAAGATAGGTTAATAATTTCAACTAAAATAATAATATAGTCTATTTATTAAAACTGAAAAATACATTTCCTGATATTTACGAAATTTCTACTTGAGTTTCATTTTGATAATATAATCTCCCCCCCCCCCACCTTGTCCCCTTTTTTTATCTTCTGGTTCGTTTGGTAGTGAAATCGAGTTATATTTGTTGGATGGTCTCATATTGTAAACTTGTTTGGAGGAAAGATTATCGCTTGAAATAGTAGAGGTGTTTCATATGTTTAAATAAAATAAAATTCAGAATACTTGCAAAAAATGGTGTAGATTATAAGCAAAAATGGATCAGTTGGAGTTTTTTAATGTCAACCCATTATAAATCGTCAATAACCAGTAAGACTACCTTAATTCAACTTTAAGGTTATTACGACCTCTTGTTAAAAAATCTACACCGCTAACATTTTCCAGGTCGGAAACTGCCTTTTAGCATTATGTAAATTAGCATGGATATAACATGTATAACAGCATATGTTTATTGTTTTGGGTGTTTAGAATATATGAACATTCAATTAGTACGTAATATTTTTCTTTACTGCTTAAAGTTATTTGGTATTGAAATACAAAAGGTAAACACTTTCATAACTGATATACACTTCATAACTGCGATACACTTTCATAACTTATATACTGGGTAATAGCATAAAAAAGAGTTGATGATTCTTTGTAACATAGTTAAGACATAAAAAAATTGATTAATTCACTGTGGAATATAAAAACATGTTACTCTCTGTTCGTTACATTGTATTTGACATGATATTAACATTTAAGTACTTTTCCATCTAAAAAAAGTGGTTTGCGTTTGAATTTTGATCTTCAACAGCAGGCAAAAACAGATTTATAAATAATAATTCGAGATAAAAACCAACGGTTTTATATGGTGGCAAAGTTTATTAAAAAAAATATTGAAATATTAGTTAAAAATTGTCGCAAATGTCTAAATATTGCATTGTTAGGCAAGTAAGAACGATTCCCTATGTTTAAGAGCTCTAGCTTGATGGGAAATTGGTTCAATTTACTATCGAAAATTTGATGACACTCTGATATACACACACCAAGTGAAATACATAAAAACGTTAAAACAAACTAAAATTAATTCATCCGGTAAATTAAATGGTTGGAATGCAGTTTAGTCAAACCACTCTTGGAGACAGGAATTATTTGGCGGTATTTTACCAAATGTTGCTAAATTGGTCCGCTTCGTGGACTTAATGTTCAGACCAAAAAAAAAAAAAAAAAAAATTGCCAAGTTTGACAATTTTTGAAACCGCGCCAAGTGGTTGAGCTTAACTGCATTATCAAAAAAATATATAAGTTAGTTAAAACTTGTCGTAAATGTCTAAGTATTGCATTGTTAGGCAAGTAAGAACGATTCCCAAAGTTTCAGAGCTCCAGCTTAAGGGGAAGTTGGTTAAATTAACGATCGAAAATTTGATGACACACACACAAGTGAAATACAGAAAAACGTTTTAATAAAAACAAAACAAGAAGACATTCGTGAAACTATCATAAATAAAAATATTACTAATGCTTCAATTGAATAACAATCTCCTGATCTTTCCCTTTTAAAACCAACTCTTTGAATATTCAATCTGACTCTCCGTTAACACGTGATAGATGGGAATCATGGTTACTAAACTGCGAGTTAAAGTATTCATATAAATAGAGTGAATATTAATAATAAACAATCAGGAGATTGTCAAGATTGGTGATTGCAGCCATCCTATCCCTTTTCTAGCCCCATTCCTTTACTAATATTAATCAACAGGCACAATTTATCCTCAGTTTTTGACCATCCACGTAATGTGAAGTCATTTAGTTTCTCTGGCAATTTCTGTTTCTCTTGCATTTTTTCGAATTCGTTCGATAACATTTCCCCCTCGATCATATAAACCATTCTTTAGTTTAATTCGACAATATTTTTAAGCAATACACATTTTTTCGATATTGTCGTCCGTGCTGATAATAAGCATTAATCACTTATGCTAGAAAAAAAAACTATACAACTTTTAAAATTTGACCAGTGCAAAATAGTTGAACATACAACTAATCTCACTGCCCGCGAGATCTTAAAAATAATCTCTTTCAAAAAAAATAATCCAAACTGGAATACTAACTTTCAGAGAAATACTAATTCATATATACATGGTGTGGCTATTAAATAACAAGTCTGATTCTGAAAAAACATTTTATTTTGATTTCATATGTATTTACTTATTACCAACTTCAGTATTCACCTTTCTTCTAGCCCTACATTGCGAATCTTCCATTGTTTGAAACAAAGCTGGAAATCTGTCAGCACCTTCAGCACGGGGGTCGTTTTTCTTTCACAGCTCAACGAACTCAAATGTTATTCCTTTTAACATAGATTTCACCTTATGAAATAGATACAAATCTCATAGCTCAAGATCCGGTGAATAATGCGGATGATCTAACACTGGGATGTTGAACTTGGCTAGAAACCTCTTGACAGACAATGTGGAATGAGCCAGCGCATTGTCTTGGTGGAGAACCCACGATTTGTCTTTCCACATTTCAGGTCGTTTTTTCCTTATTCTTTCACGGAAAACGGCCAGAACGTGAAGGTAGTAATGTTGATTAATAGTTTGACCTTCAGGAACCCAGTGTAGGTACACAATTCTATGATTATCGGGGGGGGGGACATTCATTATTGCTTCGAAATTTGATTTGCTCATTCGAGTTTTTTTTTTTTTTTTTAATGCTCTCGGTGAAAATGGACTCTTCCAGTGCATGGATTGGCGCTTCATTTCAGGATCAGAAGTAAGGAACTACATGTCGTCACACGTTGTTATCCTTTCCAGTAAGTTTCGGTCACTTTCATTGGCATTCAAAGTATCAGCACAAACATTTTAACGAGCTTCTTGTGTGAGAATTTTAGGCACCATTTTGTCACACACTTTTTGCCTGTTAAAATTGTAGTTCAAAATTTGTCGTACGGATTCTTTATCGATTTCTGTAATCTCAGTAATCGCTCGAATACTTAACCAATGGTCAGATCAAACCAGATTACTAATTTTTTCGATATTGTCACCCGTACTGATGATAAGCATTAATTACCATACATTTATTTCAATAAATTATCAGTAGCGGTTCTTCCAAGTTTCACATGTGAAGTTTTCACAACAATTCGTCGTTCTAATGTTACACATTTTCCGTTGTTATGTTATCATTTTCTCGTTTGCATGGTGTGGAAGTTAAAGAAGAGAGGTGCCAGCTCATGTTATGTCCTCACCACTTGACCGTGGTTCAGAATTACGAGGTCCGTCGCCAATATCCCTGGTGTTGCTTCTAGTGCGACGTTAATAAACTCAAATCAAACCTTATCATTTTTTGGGTGAAACAAAAAAGAAAGAAAGAAAGAACTCTAATGCGAACGAAGGTAACGGCTATACGGATTTGTTTACAGAAGTGAAAGGCACTGCATTCAAAAGAGAAGGCTTCACGCTAAACAGCTGTAGATCGCTGGCGTACTTCTGTACCAACGCCAGTCTCGTTATTCAATATCATCATGACGTCATTTGAACAGAAAATTAATTTGAATTTCAAACAATGAAGGGAAAAAGAAGAATTATTATCCTACAATATCTTTGAGTGGTATCACAAGCGATTGCTTATTGAGGGAACTATAGTACTCGCGTGTTAACCGAATCCGATTGTAATTAACAACGTAATTTCTCTCAGAAAATTCCTAATCAGGAAAGGCTGCGCTCTGGATCATTAGCTAACCCGAAGTTTATGCAGACCTTGAGCAAACCCATCTCCTTGTGTTGTTCTTTTCGTTCACTCGACGGCGAGTGAAGGTCCGAATGGCGACCGACTTAAAAGTGTCGGCCTTAGGGTAATCGGGGATTTTCTCAGAAGGAGCGTCTCGAGTTCATTGAAACAAGGACAATGTCCACTGACCTCTCAATCGATCAAATGACTGGGGCAGCTAAGACCATCCTATCGTTGTGCAAACAACGATAAACGCACGATGACGAATGCTGGGCTCATATGTGAAGCAACGTTAATAAATCCTTTTATTTAGCCCTTTTAATCCTTTTGTCAGCAGCTGTTGTCCGTTTGTTGATATAGCAAAAAAAAAAGGGGGGGGGGAGGAGATCCGTTCGAGTGAATTTAGAAATTTTTAAATCGTGTCTTTTAGATGACAGAAGATAAGTATTTTTCTAAAGCGCTGTTTCGTATCTTCACTGAAGCTCCCGTGCATTCAAAACACATTCAAAACAAAGGAGGTCATTTAACTTTCTATAGAGTGTAAGGCAGAAAGTCGGAATTGTTTTCCCCTTTTGTATTAAAGTGACGAATTCCTACAGCTTCTAAAATGGAGAGGAATCATTAGAATATATACGGAAGAATATCTAGATGAAACCTTGCATATAAAAGCAGTTATATACATATATATATTTCAGTTACGACCAGTTAGGAATTGTTGATTTTTTACATCCATGAAAACCAGTTGGAGAAATAATGGGAAAATAATCGAGAGAGTTATTTAACAAATAACAGAAGAGGAACTTGTATTAATATAGAAAAGAACACCATAGAATTTTACTTTCTCCACATTTCTCCTCTGAATTATCGCAAGTATTCTTTATCATCGCGACATAAGCTTTTTCAAATCCATTCTCAACGCTAACACAACAGTAGAACTGATCGAAAATTTATAAAGCGTGTCAGATTTTTGAAATGACTGTGATATTTTCTGATAAAAAAAACATGTTACAAAATTTTTAAACGACACAAACTTGAGAAAATCTAATCTTAAGTTTACAGAACATATCCTACAAATCTGACTTTGATATCATACCTAACTGCTAAAACTTAATTTTTGCCAGTTGTTAACCATTGGAAATTCTGAATATCGAATAAATCGGAAAAGATAGAATTTAGATGTAAAATTCGTAAAGTTGCTCGCGATCCATTATTTTTGTTGCTTTCTGTATAACAGTGGAAATGATTTCTTTTATATAAGCTTTTGTGGTCACATTTCAACGAACTAAATATTCTTATTCTTAGTTGTTTTACTGTTTTGTTGACATCAAAGATAAAAATCCTTTACCCCGTGTGAAGCATAGGCAATTATATACTTCAAATCATCATATCTCCTCCCCATAAAAGGAAAGGAAAATTTGTTAAAATACGCCGCTATCCCCCCCCCTTTCCATTTCCCCCAAACTCTTTGAAAACACTCGCCAAATAAATTTCGGAGAGCGACTTCAAACCACCAGTGTTCGAAGTACGACTCTGCTTTCGTCTTCTATTAAGTTTGATGGATTAAAGTGGAAGGTGTGCTCAGTGACCGCACCAGGTTAAAAAAAAATAAAATTACTACTTCTTTTTAAGCTCTCATCCTTCAATTAATTGTTTTATTTGGGTGTGTATCTGATAGTTGAGCTGACTTAGCGGTTTATGAGGAGGAAAAAAAAACGTCTTGTATACGAGAATGAAGTAAATTCGTCAATTTTTAAGGTTCGTGCATTGTAGTTGATGGCCTTGAGGATATTGTAATTATTTATTTTTGTTTTCTTTTGTTGAACAGATAATGATTTTATTGTTGTTTTTCACGAGAAAGAACATATATTATTCTCGTTAGAAAGCTTAAGTTTTTTTTCCCCCGAACACGTGCTCAAGATGTAGCAGATTTTGCGACTTGGAATATTGGCACAAAAGTTGTCATTAGCAATTTTCCGTGATTGCTTATGTTATTACGATTAATGTATCATAAGGATATTATAGATAAGTATAATATCCGTTCGATATATCAATATCGGAATGCTAAATGTTTTGGAATTGAATAATTCCTTTTCCGGAAGAAAAATTGATTTTTAAATTCTTAAAAGATAATAATGTTCTACTTATTTGTCAGTTTTATTATCGATGCAATCGCTTAAATTTAAAATGGGTTTTTTTTTTCATTATATGCCTACATTTCTGAAAATTAAAAGTCTGAAAAGCTGAAGTATAATAAGAAATTCGTATAAACTGTGATCTTCAAGCATTCCCATTTATAATCTTTTTTCTTTTATCAGTTTTTGCAAAAAGTAAAATCTATAATTGTTTTATTTCTTTAAGATAATTTGGGTTTCTCTTTCTCTCTCTCTAATACATATTTCAAAATTTTAAAAATATTATAGGTGTCCAAAGAATACCTTATTTACTATGGATTTTCGATTTCATAAAATAGCAACTTCCATTAAAAATTTTACCTATCAAATTTTAACAACATCTGTTTGTATTAGAATTTGTTTAACATTCATATTAATGCAGAAAAGATCAAACATAATTATCTTAAATTTTCAACTAATAATGGAGCTTTGAACATTTAAGTAAATTCTGTTTCCTGGTTTTTTTTTTTTTTTTTTTTTACACTTCCATTAGAATGAATAAAAATAAAGTTTGTTTGTTTTTTAAATTTAATTTTAGACTTTTGAATTTCTTTTCGCAATCATTTTGCGAATGATAAGATTTCGCAGCGTATTACTATGAGTAATGTTATTCAAAATCTTTTTACAGAATGAAATTCGTTGTGTGTGTGATAACAGCATTGCCAAACAATTGCGTAGGACCTCCTGTGTAGATGCTTTTTTCTGAAAAGGATTAGAAAGAGAAAAGGCGAATTTCTAAGTGTTTGCTTTCAGAGATAGGGAAAGAAATCAGGCATTATGACAAGTATGGGCATGTGTAGAAGCAGGTAACGTCATGTTCTCGGAACTGTATTATCATGAATTGAGTTCTATTTCATTGACTGCAAAAAGGGGATCTCAATCAAGACAGCTGTGATAATTGCTGTGATTTACGAAAACAAAATATTTAACTTAAATTTAAATTGATAGATGATAGTTGTTATTTTTCGTCGGCCAATTTTTCACTTTTTTTTTTAATGACAGCAAAATATTTTCAGATTTTTTTAAAAATCTTTAATTGTACCTGAGAGAAGTTACTCTAAATTTGTTTCCTTTCTTCTTTCAATGATTCTCTAATGAATGTTACAGGCTATTATTATTTCAAGCTATTATTATAAGAACAAAATTTTCTTTTTGTCTTCATTCCCCCCCCCTTCTTTTGTGTGTTTTTATTCGATATCATTAATTTGAGGGGGGGGGGGGCTCCAGCTTCTTCCTTCACTTATTTCATTCCTTCTTAACGAATATTCAATGTTTATATATAACTGTTTATTTTCTATTGATAATTACTTTTCTTCCATTTCCTTTCTAAGTTTAAATTATTCACCTGTGAATTTTTAAATTTCTTTTATATTATCGGTATTTGTTTCCGATAATTTTGTTTTCCGAATTTCTTTCTGGTCTAAATTTAATATCAATACTATTTTCGTTTTTTTTTTTTTTTTTTTTTTTTTTTTTTTTAAGTTTTTAAAAAAAAAAAATTTTAAATTTTTTTATAAAAAAATTTTTTAATTTTAAAACATAAAAAATTTAAAAGAAAAAAAAAAGTATGTGCATTATCTTCAACTATCTCAAGTGAAAATTGCATTCTAGGTAATAATATTTATAATTTTTTCACCGATTTAGTAACAAAGATTCATAATAATCAAATGAAGATATATATTTCAAAATTGACAATCCTGAATCAATGACTATTTGCAAATTACACAATTTATAAATTACAAACATATGAAGAAAAAAAAGATTTGAAAAAAGAAAGAAAAGAAAAGAAATATTTTTTTTTAAGAAAATAAATATCCCTTTTGAGCTTCACTACCTCAATCTCTCACAGAAATTAACAAGTTCATGTTCCTTACGCATGTGTGCTTGGAAAGAAAATAGCCCAAATTTCGATTATCTGAAATTTCTGAACAAAAAATCGCTTATGTAAACGATTTCTCCCTCACTCCATATAAATCTACTTTATTCATTCTAAAGTTTTCGAAACAATTGCGTTCCACTTATAATAACTATTTTTAAAAATCAAACTTATTCTTCATTTAACAATGTGTGTTACGTGCACATAAAATGCAAAAATTTTACCAATTAGTAAATAATAAGCAATAATAATAATGTAAAAATACAGATATATTACCATTTGTTTATCTAGTCACAATATCATGACGGTGTCATTTGATAGCATGATGCACGTGCGATTTCAATTTTCGATTAACATAATATGAATAGAATACAATCCATTAACCGCCAAAAATTGTTTATCTCTCAAATTTTAATTTAAAAAATTCCGCATAAAATGATCAGCTGTTTCTAATTTCCTCTCTAAATTTTTAAGTCCATGTAATATATTTTTTTTCACGTGAAAATTATTCAAACTAATATTTTTTTTTCTTAAACGACTGAAAAATTTTTAAAAAAAAATTTTTTTGGCCCCAAAAATATTAATAGAGGAATCTAATGTAAATGTCAAGAAAATCAGAAGTAATGGGTGCAATTACGATTTCTTTTTATATCAAAGGGAAAAAATTATCTCTGGCAAAATTCCATTCTGGCATCAAAAAAATGTCAAGTTCGTGACTAGTTCTCTAAACCTGCTGCATCGTGAAATCAATAACTACTCTGTTTTATGCACTTTTACAGGCGTTAGTAAAGCTGGAATTTTTTTCCTGTGGTTAAAGTAGCTCTTTTAATGTGTATATGACTAAGCAAGAATAATGTCAGTTTCACCAATAGCTTGCAATTTACGTAATACTTAAGCAAATTTTAACATCGAGGATTTGACCGAATTTGAAAAATGTGTGTTGATTATGGATAATCGTAATCACACAGTACATTAAATCGCGCCATCTGAAGACCATGCAATTTCGAATTTCAATCATTTGATGAGGACTGTATCTGGACCGATTATGAGAAACGTATTAATGTTGACAAGATTATAAATTATTTTAAATATAAAAGTTTATAACTTTTTTTAATCGTACAGTATTCCTAAATCGCTTGCCAAAATTTTTAATGCTCTATATTTCAATTGTTTAATATTTTCACCTAAATTAGATATCAATAAACTCGTATAATTATACATTCAAATTGAAGAATCACTTTCGCTACTTTTCCGTTAATTGGGCACATATATTGACAATGTGGCAGTGAATGTTTATTAACGTCGCACTGAGAAACAACGCGAGGGCTATGGGTGATGGATCACGTAATTTTGAAGCCCGGTCAAGAGACGAGGAAAAAAATCTGAGCTCTGGCATCTCCATCTCCAAACTTCCACACCCCGCCAATGGTAAGACTTGGGACCTCGTCCACATTTAACGTGCGTCTACCCGGATACACGATGACTTTTATGGAATCAGGGTTCGAACCCACGACTCGATTATAACGTCGACAGTGAGGTTCGCGACTAGGATCACTAGGCTACCGCGGCCACCAGATGTCACCAAAAACAGTAATTGAGATATGTAGTGAAAATAATTTTCAAAGTATTTCATTTAATATAACCCACTGTTCGTTGAGAAAAAGAGCCGCGAAAACAATTTGCATTCTTTTTCTTTTTTTTTAATACAAAGAATAAAGCTCTTTTATTGAAATGTAATGCCATAAACCGAAAATATTTAACTGAACTCAATAGTGGAAGCACCTTTTCTTGCAGGGAATTTTGTGCACATGTTGCCGAAACAGATATGTTCTTTCTTACACTACTTCCTCTACAGATGAAAGCGATCCAAAAAAAATTTATGGTAAATCGTTACTTTCTAGAATATGTTATCAACTTAACAACCATCAGCATTGATTGTTAGAATGCCGCTTGCGGAAATTGACGACATATGATTACAATACTAATACTAGTGTTAGAGACTATATTTTATGCTGAATCCCTTGCGCCCCTGTGCTAAAGTTAAAATACCGCCCCCTTTCTTGTTATTTCAATTATTTTATAACTTGAATTATCTTAGAAACTTCATTTACGAATGGCAACATGCATCTTTCATTAATTTTTCCCTAAATGAACCTTTTTGAGTTGTGCGTATGCTCATCAATCTTACATTTCTCAATAACTTAAGTAATGTGTTTCAAATGAACATTTAAACTTATTTTACTAATAATTTTTATTTCAGTTTTTAAATACTAAATTAAACTTTTGCCTCGCTGTTTTTTTTTTCCAAGATAAAATACATAAAAGATATTCAAAAAAGACTCATTTCATTTTCAGGGTAAAACAAATTCCAAAACAAAAATGAGCTGTTTGAAAACAAAACCAATCGTTTTAAACATCATCAACAATATCACGCCTCATTATGACTAATCGTTTGTTTTGGAGACAATTATCTATACGATCAAAGAAGGGGGATCAGTCTTTTAAATCTCCAGTTACTTACTTTTGAAATCAGCTTAGAAAAATTTACCGGCTTTAACTTGTAAAGTTTATTTTAAAACCACATTCGCCAAATTCAAAAAAATTATTTTAAGTTTGGAGATATTTCTTGAATTCAATACGATTTGTAATTTAATCAATAGATCAGAATTAAATAAAGTTGTTTTTAATATTTTATTTTAAATATAACTCCCATTATATATATTTTACCTAAAAACTTTTAGTTATGTATAAACATAATTAATGTTATGGAAAATTCGCTACAATGCTGTAAAACGACGGGTAGGTGTTTAGCACGGTGTTAATAATAACAGGATAGTGATAAAAATCTGTTAAGTAAGATTTAAGAGCTTCTTCCAACGCAAGTCGAGTGAAGAGCTTAATGTTGCGTTTATTTTGGAAACGCCAGGGGGAAAAAAAGTAAAAACTCAAAAGTAAAATCACTTCACAAATATATAAAAACTGAGTTAAAATTAAATCCACTATATTTTTTGAAGGGAAAAAAAATCATCACTTGTCGGTTTGTCGCTTGTCAAAACGATTAGTAATGCTACCAAAGTTAGTCGGAAAAACTCTCAGGAAGAGGGAGGGTAAAAAAAAAAAAAAAAAAAAAAAGAGAGAGAGAGAGAAAATCAAGAAATAAACTGGAGGGGGGGAAATCTCTCGACGGAGCCGTGGTTTCAAAAACAATTGCTGTTGGCACAGCTTCATCCCTCAACATGGACGCAGTCCAAGATTCTTCCCGCTAATATATTCAGAATAAAGAGAAAGCGGGTTCTCTCTCATATTTACTCTGGGAGAAACGGAAGAATGTGGAAACTACCGTCGGGGGAAAGAAAACAGTTCAAAGGGAGGCCCCGCAATAAAAGAAAGTTTCTGGCATTCAGAAAACTTTTCTTCTCTTTTTACGTTGCTCTGGTGGCAGTTCCTATCGCATGTCGTTGGGATGCATCTCAAGATAGCAGAGAGCAACGTCTGCGTGCCTTTTCCATTCCACTGATGAAGAACGTTCTAAATAGGGGAAGCGAAGCAAGCGATTGGTGTTTTTTTTTTTTTTTTTTTCTCCTTCGATTCTCTCGTTCGAGTTTCAGTTGTTTTTTAGTATGGCTTATAAATAGAGAACTGAAGACCAATGACGTTTCGTCAGGTTGATTGCATACGATAACGTGATTTAGACTGTGACTCTCAATGATGGATCATTCTACTGTTAATTACCTTGGAGACTCTTTAGAAATCAACTTTACCGAAAATAAAGCCTCAACCTAATTTAATAAAACGTGATTACGTAAATTAGTTTGACCGAGAAGTTTAATGGTGACGGGGGGGGGGGAACGGATCTATAAGTATGCTGAAGTTAGTAGTATGGTGCTAGGAGTGAGAAGGAATTGAATTGTTTACGGAATGTATTTGTACGTGTGTCCAACGTAATTTGCTTTTGCAAGAGTAAAGATCCGATCCTGCTTGGTTGAAGATGAAGATTCTTTGGTTAAATACTTCGCTTCGGACCCGAGTACCTCGGTAAGCTTGATATTTCATATTTTAGTAAAAGTTGTTGGTAAGCTCGTTGATGGATCGTCAACTGGTCGAAAGCATTTGCCTTAAATTGTATGAGTAAATAACCGCTTAGAAGAATACATTGACTATTTTATTTTATTGGATATGTCAATGCTTAGACTTTAAATATCAGTTTAAGAAGATGAAGAGAGTAGAAAAAGGGAGACGCCGCAAGTTGTTAATTATTAATCGGACCTTCTTGCATGTCAAAATAAGAAATATCGAATTTATGTTGTTAAATGCTTTGATTTATCAAAACAGAATATGTGTTTAATGTGTTTTTAACTGAAAATAATGCGACGAGGAAATTAGATGCTATGAGAAAATTTAGTTTTCTTACAAAGCATGTATTAATATTGAAAATTTAGGGCAGTTGTTTCGCATTCAATTCAACATTGCAGATCTTTTGCTATAGTTGGTTACTTTACAACAGGCGCTTCAAATCCAGATTTCCCCCCCACACACACACTGCCGTCTGTAACTATGGCAACAACAGTTGAGAATAAATATCATTTCCCCCTCCACTTCGCTTCATTTTCTTAACAGATTTCTAATGAAAAAGAAATTTTGAGTTTCATGATCATCGTTTTTTTTTTTTTTTTTTTTAAAGTCTGCATCTTTAAAGTATTTGCTTAAAATCTGTATAACATTTTATAAATATATTGTTAATATGTGATTAAAACATTTAATTTTTTACACCCTTATATAACGGAACTAAACAACTCATTGGAACTTTTTAGATTAAATTTGTAAACGCATAGGTATTATATTAATATGTTATAAGGATATGTTCTCATTAGATATTCTTTCATTTTCAAAAAATTATCATTTTGAAGATAAGAAACTCATTCAAATTGACTTCTCATTTAATATAAAGCATGTCCAAACGCAAAGGAATTCAGACCTCAACTGAAGAGTTGAAAATAAATTCAGGGGCGATGGTACATTAGTCGCTACCATGGTAACCGATGGAGGAGAAACGAAAATGAGTGATCTTAATACGCCTATTCTAAAGTAACAGACTATAGCCGGATGCCTCATGGCTAGTAAAAAGAGTCTTGTTTGTATACCTTTAATGAATGGCATTTCCTTTTAATTTCGAAATAACATCACGAAAGTAAAATAACACTGTTTTAATTGTAAGAAATGATAACTTGAAATTTTAGAGAATTGTACAGCAATTTCCATTCAACGGTCCATCAATTAAACCATATTTCATATTAATATTCAGAAAGCTATTGACCATTACAATGTGACGATTTTATTTCAGGAATCTGTTTCACAGACTGAAAAAACCATTTTTTAAGAGTTACTCGCAGTGTTATTTATATCCAAATATTGTATCAGGTAACACGTATCTAATAGGAGACATAAAACGAGAAAAAATAGCCTTGTATCATATTTAGTGAGAGACATTAATATTCTCGATATAATTTTTGTACTATTTCCAAATAATGTGCACCTCTAGGAATATCAATATTAAAATAAACAGAAATTTTAAAAGATTAAATTAATCAATGCTTCCATACCTTTAATCGAAGATTTCATTTAAGAGAAATTGAACAGGAAAGATATAAATAATTCTTCTCAAAGAACAATTCTAATTTTATCATTTTGTTTCTATGAACTGTAGAACTCTACAGCCATGGAAAGTCTCTAACTGATCATTACTCGCAGTCTATTTTTACTGATACTAAAATATCGACTGGATATTCACATCAGCTGATACTTAATCCTCTGTATATTTAATCCAAAATATCAACTGGAGTTTCATCTGCAGATGTTTAATCCTGTGTACATTCATAAAATATACACATTCATTAACTTTGTCTGAACGAGGATTCGGCGTCTACTAGAGACCGTTGAATCCAAGTGTGAAAGTGGATGTAGGTGAAGGGATATGGACAATAAAGGGTGCAAAGCATTCCTCGTTTAAGAATGTCTTTCGAGCAGAATTATTCAATAAACCTTTTGCTAATGATGTTATAATCTGTTGTTATGTTTATACAAATATATTTAATTCGATAGTTTAATTGTAACCAAAATCTCAAACTGAAATTTTGGAAAATTACATTTAATTTGATTAAGGAATTTTTTTTTAACTATTACAGTTTCATTTGACTGGAATATAATAATAAAATTTTTAGAATTTCTCTGTATTAGCCCTATTTTGCCATTTCTACGATTCAGAAGACTCTCGGTTGACGCATGCGTACATAAGATGAAGGTATCCGTATTATTGGTCAGAATATATATAATCACTTTCAAATGTGTCAATTGCTTTCTCTTTGGAAAAATCTGAAGAAAATTTTCCATTCTTGTCTAATTAAATTACCGAAAAATCAATTTATTTTTCTTGTCCAATAGAAAATATAACGACTTTGTAAATTTGACGGAAGATTCAATCTCGTGCAAAATGTAGGTATTGAAAAGTGGCACCAATGCTTGCGCAAATACGATTTGCAAAAGGGGGGGGGGAATCTTTGCTCTGAGGGCTTGCTTTTCACGGTTCAAGTAGAATACGGCTGGTTAATGATTGTTCGCTCTAGAGTGATATTGCCCACGAACGATTGAATGATTTTTGCCAACATATCAAAAAGTTACCAGCTGATTTATGCAAAGTTTGGTACTGGCAGACGTATTGATTTTACTGTAAATATATTTCAAAATGTAATGATAATCTTTGCAATCTGACTTATAAAACAAGAGAATATTTACTTATACATACATTACACATAATTTATGCGTTTTTGATTGAGTAAATAATAATCATTTTTCAAGTTGGAATTCTGAATTTTTAGAAATTAGCTTTGTTAATAATTAAAATAATTTATAATCATATTCTTCACAGTGATAAAAGCAAAACTGTAAAAATAAAATTATGTTTTGTACAAAAAACTTATTAGGTTTATAATGCTTACATGTAGAAAAACTGCTAATCAGCAACAAAATCTAGGTGCTTTTATAACGTATGGTATGGAGAAAATCATATTAAAAAAATGGAAATGTATTTTGAAAAAATATCACTTGTGCTTTCTCACAATTTAAAGTTCCTGTGTCTACTAGCCATTTTGAATGTATGAACACACTGTTAATAGAATGAAATTTAGTATTTTACTATTACAATTCGAATTATTATATTAATTTGAATGCAATCAATGGCATCCGAAAGAGCAAAAAATAGCGAAAGCTTTTTTATAATTTATTTTTTCCTCTAATTTCCTAAAAGATTTTAATGAATACTTAACTGATTTCTTTGGATTTTTTTTTTCAGATGTTTAGAAAATATTTTCAAAAATCGAAGAAGAAATGCTATTTCACATAAACTTACATTACTTTCTGTTCTTTCGAATGCAACTTAAATAGAATCAAATTAATACAATAGTCTAGATTCGAGTGAGGGAAAAAAAATAGAAATTTCACAGGATTACCAATACGTTTTTGAATTCAAAATGGCGGGCACACGGGAATATTACGAGATTTCATCCTACAATACTCTAATAAAAAGGGTCTCATGAAATCCTCGTGAAATTGATCCAATTAATTTTTATCTCTCAGAAATTGCTTTGAATTATCCGTTTATGAGTTTTCCTATTACCATTTATTGCATATCTAAACAAAATGTAAGAAAAAAAATCCTGAATATTCTTCTGTTTAATGTCCAGACGTGTTCATTATTACTTATTATTGCCAAACGTCTATTCCCACTACTAGAAAAAAAAATCGAAGAGAGGGAGACGTCCCCCAATGACTCCCAGGAGCATCATTAAGCGTTGATGATTTCCCGGAGGAGGGAGGACGCGTGCCATATTTCAGTGGCAACTTCCCCTCCGAAAGAGATCTGGAGCCGGCTAGAGGGACTTATCCGGCTCCCAGACGAAACATTTAATTTTTTTTTAAAAAAAATAGAATGATCGTTGGAAAATATTCTATGCTGGAATGTTTATTTGGTGTATGTACGTTGTTTAATCTCTACCTTGTTGCTACAATTCTATAAAGGATTTTTACAGAAGTTATCTGGTAATTACATTTAAGTTTCGGTTTTAACCCTGGAAGTACTCCCTAGAACGTTTTACTTCAAAACTTAATATGGTGTCGCCTCTAAAGCCAATTCTTAGGGAAAATGTGCTTGTGTGAAAATACTTAGAAACTTTTTTTCTCATTAAATATAAAATGTACGAACACAAGAAACTTATGCACCGACTTAGGTAACAGTTCATTCCTATAACCTTTTTTTTTTTTTTTTTTGTCATTTTTAAGACATCCAGTTATATTACACTTCGAAAGAATCGGGAAGTAACAAAGCACTTGTAAACTATTACTCGTATAAATAATAAAGCAATCATTTACCCAAAACAACCAGTTAGTCTAGGTACGCTTATTGAATAAAATAATAAACACGATCTGTCTTTTAGTAATGTTAAAGGATAGGACAAACTCTCAGAACATTTTTTCAGATTGAAAAATGTTACAACATCAGTATCACATTAGGATTTCGTTATCCTGTAATCCTATAAATAGCAACATACCAGGGAGTAGCGTAAAGTTTCAATTATTATTAAGAAATAACTGAGGTACCTAAACAAAATTTATTCTGCATTTTAATTGATCTTCATGTAGGGTTTGGTTTCAGGAAGTCGATTAAAGCAGCTCGCAGTGTCGTAAAGTTTTAATTAATACCTAGGTTACGGTGAAGTTTAATTATTACTAAAAATAGTCCAGACAGAGGCTTAATTTTTATTTATTGTTCTTAAGACTTCTCTACATTGTTCACCGTCCTGAGAGTTATACGTGTCTCTCAGCATTTCTTGACCTTTCGATGGACCTCATTGTAGAATCTCAGCAAATTGAACAGTATCTTCTCCACACTCCAATCTGCGATTTCCTGAAAACAAACAGATCAATATTAATAGCTATAATTGACAACATTATGTACATAAGGATAAAATAATACACAGAATAAATTTTATTCATATATCTCATTTATTTTTTATTAATAATTAAAAATTTTCGCTATCCTTCGTATTTAATCATACTTCTCATTTCTAATTAAATTAATTAATGTTTCCTAATTAAAAATTTTCTGTATTGCGTCTCTTATACTGTAATGAAAATGGGCTTAAATTTTACATGTTAAAACGGGGAAAAATGCGTATTAATTTTAAAAAAATTCTAATTTCAAAGACCCAGTTTCATAAACGTAAGTATATGTTGCACCGTCATGAATTTATACGAAAATTGGAAATTTTTTCTGCCAAAAAATATTTTTTTAGTTTGGTTCACTCTTTGACATTATATAGAATCACCTTTATACTAGCAGTGTTATCACACTGTAACGTCGTGATCCCTGAATGCGTAGAATGAAGTGGTAAACCACACGGCTTAAGAGGCGATAATTCTTTATTTAACAAAGTTAAGATTAACTTGTGTTTAATCTTTTCCGCCTAGATTCTTTTTACACAATGCTAACACATCTAATTACATAGCACCGAGGCAAAACGCATATATCTACACAGCACGTCTAAACACTTATAGTTGAAAAAAACTCCAATATCTCAGTATTCGATGTAGTTCGATTAAGTTCTCAATTCGCAAGCGAAGGCAATCGCCTCCCACTTATAGCTGTAACGCTTTCTCGCTCCTTAGCAGGAATCCCCCTCCTCTTTTCTTCTTCACCCTTTTTAAGACCTCGGGTAGGTCTCTCCCCCGTCTTCCTTTTGAGTTATTTTCCTTTTTTCAAAGAACAACCCAATCAAAGAGAAACTCCGTTTTGTCCCCTGCAACACTATTCGCTCAGGTCGGACAATGTCCGTCTTCCCCACGTGCAAGTCGGTGTCGGCCGTCACACAGCTAGGCCATAAATTCCCAATATATCCATGACATGGATCAACAATACCTCACAAAGAGGATTCAACTTTGCCGCACCTGATTTTGTTCTTTATTGCTTTTAAGCTATATATTTTCAATGAATGGGAAGCTGGGAAACGAACAGGGTTCAAAACTAGTCTGTGGAGGGGTTATTTATAGCCTACGCTACAACACACACATTTCACAAGCATTTTAACATCATTTATTTATTTTATTTAAACTAAAGGTCAATAAAATAGGACAAAATGCCATTTGGTAATATCTTAAACGCTTTTACTGAAAGGATTGCATAAAGCAAATGTGGAACTCATATAGAGTTAATTAGTGATTTATTTCTGAATAGTTAAAAATAAAATGAGAGATATTGAAATTTAATCTGGAGAATATCTAAATAGTAGCTCCTTTATTTTCCAAACTTTATTTAAATATTTAAAAATAATTAGAAATGATAGAAATTTGCCTCATTAACTTAGATCTACGGTACTATATTGTTGAAAAAAATATTAATCAATGAAAATATTCACTTATTTTGTTCATAAAATGAAACTGTAGAACGATTTTGCAAATAATGAAAAAAGCCATATAACTAAGTTAAAATTTGATGAAAAGCCGAGCAAAAAAAAATCTGTTTCCCACATAAACATTTTATGGTTTTAACAGGCACAAATATATAGATAGAAGCTTACTTAAAATGCACTTTGACTCTGACTCCATATATTAAGTAAGGTAAATGAGAAAAAAATTTCATGAGATCAGGATGTTAATAGAACATATAGAAATACAACAATAAAATTATGTTTTAAGACATGGCATTTTTTAGAGTAATGCTTGAAATAGAAATCAAAATGACATTCCAACAGTTGACACAAAGAGACGTGATAGAAATACATGATGAGAATAAAAGCATAATTATAATCACAGATAGGGTTAATTATGAAAAATAAAACGAAGTCTTAAGCATTATCATTTTTGACTAAGATTCATGTGAATGACCCTAAACACGTCTATATCCCCCCCACCTATTTTTTATCTTCCTTCTAACAAGCAAGGGACGCATATAGAATTCTCCGCAATTAACAGAGTGACTCCAAATGAAGCGTAACGCAACTTGCATCCATCCTTCTAAATCTGGCTCACACTTCGAGATCAGAATGAATGGCGCATGTCACATTTAATTGCAAGCATGACGCGGTCGAACACAGAGGGAGAAAGTGAAATGCTTCTCTCGTGAATTCCTTATCTTTTCAATCCCGTATGTGGTCATCAAACTGGTTCCGAAGGATAACAGTGGAAATGTGTGATTACCGAACCATCTTTGTGTGTAATTTCTTTATTCGAAGAATGGACAATATGTGACCTCTCTTGTTGGGAAGTTTCGTATCTGTGAAACTGAATCGGAGGCAAGAATTTTTTCACCAAATTACCTATCTTTCAACGTCTCATTGTACTTTGTTGCGTGAAAATTATTTTTAAGGTAACGGATAGTGTAATGAGGAAATTTCGTCATTAAAATTGTTTTTTTTTTTTAAGTAATGAGTTTCCGAGAAATTACCGAGACCAATATATTACTTGAGAGGTGAAAACATTTTAAACATATATCTCTCAAAATGGGTTCATAGATAAGAAAGGAAGAGAATCTCGTTCCTCCCCCCATTGCGAAATAATAAAAAATCATTTCAAATGATTAATTAATTAAGTATTTTGCTTACTACAATAGTACCTCTTGTAAGGGACAATTTTGTTGGTCCCCTTCCCTTTGAAAATAGTATATGTATTCACCTCTTATTAAAGGCACCTCCAATGTCTGGAGGGTAGTTTTCCCTTATTGGAAGGTACTAATATATTTCTTTTAAGCTGTTTAATAGGAATTTTATAGCTTTAGAGCTATTTAAGAAGCGTTATTAATGACAGTTTAAGAATTAATTTTGGAGGAAAGACCCAAGAATATCCCAATACCTTGTTTACTTCAAAATATTTTATTAAAAAGCTTATACCTAATTTCTTCTTCAAGAAGAAAACTATGACAGCTTCTACGCGAGTACAAAACCTGAATATATAACGCCATTCATATGTGAATAAGTTTATCATTTAAAGGTAATGATAGTTAAGAGGACAACTCAGTCGTAGGCTTCTCTTTCGAATTAACTGCATTAATAGATTCTTAAGAATCATTAAATAAGTAATGATACACATATAATATGTAATTTTGGATGAAATCAAAATCATATGAAGCATCACAGAATGCTTAAAATTGATTTTTTACGGGCCTTTATTATCAAGCATCTGTAATCGACTTTCATACTCTTTTCTCTAATTAAATTTACACTAGATGCTGATATATGTATTTTAAACAAGATGGAAATTTTTTTTTAAAAAAAAAAAAATATGCAGCACTTTCCTCAGTATAATGTATTTGAGAAAAGATTACATCTGATGATGGTAATGATGATAAGACGTTTTTTGTTTCTGATAGACGCATTCCTAAAACATGAACAGCATTAAAAAAAAAGTATTTATAATACCGATAAGAACTTACACGATTCGTGTTCTGTTTCCAGAGAAAACTACTTTTGTCTAGAAAGGGACAATTTTACCCACAAGGAAAATAGAACATATGCCAAAATGATTTACTTGACATGAAACAAAATATGTATTGTGCATTCCGGCGTATAACGGGTACTTTTAATACAAAAAAATAAGATCGAAATTTACGGATGCGCGTGAAACATCGGGTCAAAAATGATGGATTCAAAAATGAGATTGGTTGATTGGTATTATTAACATCGCACTAGAAGCAAAACAAGAACTATTGGTGAAGGACCTCGTAATTTTGAACTTGAGTCAAGTGACAAAGACAGCGCCTCCATTTTCTAACTTCCCCACCATGCGAACGGGAGGACTCTGAGCACCGACAAATTTAATGTGCATCAGCTTTGGCTATACGGTGGGTCTTTAATGGCATCAAAACTCGAACCCACGATCCTACGAAAGCCGCTTGCCACGAGTCCGCGACTATGACCACTAAGCTACCACGGCCATTTCAAAATAAGAAACGGATGGGCATAAAAAAAAAATTAGATTTCGAAAAGGAACTAAATATTGTTTATTTAAAAGGAATGACATACTTAATGAACTTAAAAATTTTCATTACCGGATAACATGAACAATTCGTTATATCTCTTCAGGCACATCATCGAATTCTCTTTCATTTCCACCATCACTGTTTCTGATCCATCAGTAAATATTGTTAGATATATTACATTTGTCAAATGATTTTTGAATTATGTCAGATTTAATTTCATTCCACGCCTTTATTATTCACTCACACGATGTTTCTAGATTGGCACGATGCATTTGACCTCCTTTTGTGAATGTTTTTCACCTTCAAACATCCACGTGTTCTACTGTCGTTTTAAATTTCCCTTTTGAATGGTTTGTCGATACACATATCTAAAAGATGAACTAATGGTGCCGATCCACCGGGAAGAATTGCCGCGCCCGTATTACACTCTTTCATCATATAATCCGTTTAATAGTATTGGAGCATGTCCCAAACTAAAAGAATTTCTGGATTCTTCAAGGTAACGAGACGCAATTAAAGGATTCTAAATTTTACAATATTTTAGTCCATCCATTCTTTCTCGAGAATGTGAATGGAAACACCATTTGGCAAATTACATTTCAGCCCTGTGTTTCCTTTAAAAATAGTCATCATCATCATGTTTGACTCAACCGCCCAGGGTGGCCAAGGTTGCTTTTGAAAATTCCTCCAAGATAACCAGCCGTTTGCCGCGGTCCAACTAGTTCCTCTCCCCGATCACCTTAAATTCCGATTCAACAGAATCAAACTACCATAGTTTGGGTCTTCCTCTTTTCCGACTAGTAAAGGGCTTTGCAACGAAAACTTCTTTACTCGGTTATTCTCATCCATTCTAACAATATGAGAATACCAGTTCATTAATTTCACTTTAATACATTTAATGATATCAGGGTAATTAAAAATTCTGTAAATTTCAGAATTAAAGCATCATTGTCAAAGGGCATTTTCTAAGATGTCACCGAGAATACTTCTGAAAAGCGTATTGTACGTAGGAGTGTCTTATACACCGAAAAATGCTTGTAATTAATTTACTATTTATTTTTATTGGAGTATACGTCTGAATTATACAGCTATGAAGACAATTTTTTGACGTGTCGTCTTTATCTCATGGTCAATTTTGTATTTTCTGCTAAGGAGGAAAACCCTATGGTGAAGTGAGATTTTTCGTATCTGTTGTTGCTATAAGAACAGTTTTTGATCTTTTCACGTCATTTTTTTGATTTCCTATTATATTAAACATTGCTGGAGCTTCTTATTCCATATTTCCAATATGTGACCATTTTTTTTTACCATCACAGGTCCGTAGCATACTTCTGGAAATTAAAAAATTGTTGTCGATTGATCTTTCGAAATCCATTGGGAAACCCTTGTGTTTTCTCGTAAAACTAAATTATTATTCGCCATAAATTAATTACACCAACACAAAGCTACTTTAAAAGTTTTCACTTCCATTTGCAATCTTTTACGCACGCTTTAAGGCAAATAAACACAATCTGTTGCTTGCTACAATTAATTAATCTCTGACGATTTTCTAGAACCCATTTCGCGATACTTTCTTCTAGGATAGGCAATTTCATTACTCCTTTACGCAAAGCATCTTTATCATATTAATTATTGGGATTTCATTTTTCTTCCACTCATGTATGGAACTTTTAGCAACACCACACATCCTTGCTGCAGCATGATCTCCATTTTTTTTCGCAAATTAAATGACTTCATTTGAAATCAATACTGTATTTGCTCTTTTTGGCAGGACACAAAGTTGCCACTAAAAGGTTATGTTGCTACTAAATCAATTGTGCTTCGATGAAAGCAAATGCGATTTACTAAATCTTCGATATTCACCACGATCAAGGTTTCAAACAATTGGAAAAAAGAAAACATCAGACTTCTAATTTCGCGAATTAATTTCAGTTGAAAGTGCTTGTCCTGATCCCAATTTGTATTCTCCTTTTCTCAAAAATCAATATTAACAATCTTGTGCACATCTGCATTAAGTATAACCCTCCCATATTGCAGAATTATTTAGTCCCTCAAGCATTTCCGCACACACATATTGTTCCCTTATCGCTGGTCAATTCAGCACATCATTGCTCGAAAATCTGAGAAAATACTTGGAATGAATGATTTAAAAGAATCTCGCATGAACGTTTCAGGTTTCTTCGTAAAGAAAGGGGACCCTAAAAATTAAAAAAAAAAAATGTAGTTTGAAATTATAAATGCGCGTCATATGCCAGAATACTCGTATAATGTACTTATGACATAAATATTTCTGGCAATGAGAATATACATATTACTTAAATAGAAATGCACATATAATTGTGGGAATGATTCATCATTGCCGATGAATGGTAACCCTATACTTTAAGCGATCGCTAACGATTACACTGCACAGCTAAAAAAAGAGAGAGCTGTAATTTTTTGCGCCTGGAATTAGCGATCGGCGACAAGAGCCAACTGAAACACAAACACTAAGAGATAAACACTCAACGGAGACGCAGATCCTTTCACAAAAAATTCCTTATCGCGCGCTTGATAAAGCCTCAACCTCTATTAAGTTCGATAAAAACTTATGAACCACAGATAACCCGATCTCGCAAAGCTGATAATAACCTTGCAATAGTCACAACTACTCGCCAGTAAACTCCATTCAGCAGACAGAGATTTGCAAACACAATCGATTGATTTATTGTGCGTTTCGAACCTCTCGCTGACAGGACTCCCAACGGAGAGGAAGAAGATCCCACAGCGAAAACTTGTTGACCCCTGTGACGCAACTGTGCAAAGCAAAAATTAATTGATAATACTAAGAAATATAAAGTACGAATGTAAACATCTACCCATTACACGTTGCTGATGTTTGAATTTTCTTTTATCTTTTGATGACTAGACGTTGTGTTAAGGTTGATTAAATAGCGT
Source organism: Nephila pilipes (assembly GCA_019974015.1). Lineage (NCBI taxonomy): Eukaryota > Metazoa > Arthropoda > Arachnida > Araneae > Nephilidae > Nephila > Nephila pilipes. Next base: position 887,902 of record BMAW01023678.1, on the reverse strand, counting down.
TTTTTGTGAGTGCTTAAATTGCCTTCAATTTTCATACAGACAGAAGCATTTAACTCGAATTATATTGAGATTATTGAATAAAAATGAGAAAATTCTTGCGGAATTTCGTTTTCTTTTTTTTTTTTTATTGGAATAAGAGTATGCATTTTTACGTTCACTTCGAATAATGAATATGGTTTTCTTTTTTTCATGAGGACGCGGTAGCCTAGTGGTCATGGTCCCGTACTGACGGCCGGTGTTATTTTCGTCGAGTCGTGAGTTTGACCCCTGATGCCACTAAAGACCCGCCGTATAACGGAGCTGATGGCTGATGCACGTCAAATCAAATCGAGGCTCAAAGTCCTGCCGTAAGCGTAGTGTGAAAGTTTGGAGAGATAGGTGCCAGCTCAGGTGTCATTCTCGTCACTAGATTGAAGTTCAAAAATAAGAGATCCGTCATCAATAGCTCTCGTGTTGCTTCTCAGTGTGACGATAATGAATGATGTTGAAAATAATTTCTTTGAATACCGCGGAAATAGAGGAATAGTTTCTCGTCTAAAGTATGAATGCGCATGGGCTCGTGGGAAAGATATTCAGATTATATTTTAATTCTTGACCGCGAAAGACGGTTTTCTTTTGTTTTTGATGTAATTTGTTCTCTTGACCTCTGAAGCGGGATAATGATTGTATGGGTCGTTTGGAGGCCCAATATAGTTGTAAATAATTTGTAAACAGTAATTTGTGTACATAACTGGCGCTTAGAAGTTACGATAAATAAAATGGATAGACACCGCTCTCCCTCTCTTCTTGAACCTTTTGATTAATATTCACTAAGAACGATAGGTCACTTTCTTTCCTATTTTTTTTTTTTTTTTTTTAGTTTCATTTATTACAAATTGTAATTTATACAAGGAATCATTCCTATTTATTAATAATGATTTTCTAAGCAAAAAAGACTACGTTCTTTTCTTTTTCATTTTAAGCCAATATGCTGAAAACCTATGCTACGAAGGCAGGAGAAATCGGCAAATGCGTACCAGGTTTATTGTAAATCTTATGTACTAGCCCATTTTTCGAATGTGGTGAAACTTTCTGGTTGAAGCCAGACCTCAAAAATCAGAAACATTCCCTCCTCTCGACCTTAGAATTCGAACTCTAACCCACACCCAGTTTATCTAGGGGGTGGAGCTCAACTTAGCTTGAGCCACGAGGTCTCTAAATGGGCGGCGTTTTTGCTGAATACATCGTGTCTCACTTTTGAAACCAATACAGACATTTTTATTATTGAAGGGGGAAAAAAGCTTTACAAAACAAAAGCAAAATTTATGTTTAGTAAATAATCATTTTTTTTTTTTTTTTTTTTTTGAAGAACTGAATTAATTCTAATTTTTTTTTTAATTTTGTGTGCAATTTCTTACTAAAGACGAATCTTAACTACAATCAGCCCTGCTAAACATCAATGAGATTTCATGTTTCTTAAAAAAAAACATTTAGACTCCCGCTTACCTGCCATTTTGATTTCGTGGACGTAATGTTAAATCTATGAAATTTCATATACCGTTCTCCAATCTTTACTACTTAATCAATTTGAATGCAATAAAGTGCACCTTAAAGAGCAAAAAATAATGAAAGCTTCTGCAGAATTATTTTTTACCCCTATTTTAGTGATTATTTGTGAGTTTTCCAGTCTTTAAAAATATTTTAAGCTATTTTCAAAAATTGGAAGAAAAAAGTAATTCTGTAAAAGCCTTCATTATTTTTTTTTCTCTTTCAGATGTACTTTATTGCATTCAAATCGATCAAATAGTAAAGATTTGAGAATGGTAGACGAAATTCCATAGGATTAACATTACGTCCACGAAATCAAAATGGCCGGTAGACGGGAACCGTAAGTGTAGCATTCGTCACAATCATATTCTTTGCAAAGAACAGATTTCCGCCTGAATTCTTTTCCGACAGGAATTATGTCAATAGTTTTCCTTCGTACTCCTCAGCGTAGGGTCGTTGAGTGCACTTAACCATGACCTATCGCTGTCGTTTGTCTCATAAAATCGCTCGAAATAGAACGGTGGTTGACAAATCTGTGTTGAAAAAATAATCAATGCATCCCGAAGAATGATTAGTATGCACTACCACTGAATACAGTTTATTTTCTTCTTCAAAAATTTCATTTTTTTTTAATTCGGGAGAATTTTGAATCTTTCTTCAAAAATTGAGTCGCGAGAAATTGTATAAATCCATGAGTTTCACTCCAGGTTTCTTCAAAGTATGCAATGATCTCGCATGTGCCTTCTAGTGTTATAATATATATATATCGGCACTAAGATGTATCAATTGCTTTATTATAATACACGAAATCTCGGTATATATTCTCAAGAATCGTGTAACAATAACTAAAAGTACGTGAGTACGAGTCCGAATTTATTTTCCATACCTGTGTAATGGTTGTAGAAGCTCGTTTCATTCAATCGAGACTAGTTCTTGGAAAGCATGGCATAACGAATATGAAAATAGTCGTGCAAATTCAAAAATAATTCTCACTTTCAACTATGTCTATATGCAATAGATCGTTGCTTTGCGCGACATTCATTAAATGGAAAACAAATTCTCACGATACGGATGAGCTCTACGATCATTGAGGTGCATTTTTGAGATCGTTTTCTAAAGAGAAATATTAAATATTATCGATGAAAACGATGAGAATGCTAAGGGGGGGTGCACTGTTTGACATGAAATATGCCTTTGCAAATTGACGTTACATAAACGTAGTAAATATGCAAAGAATTTCTTTTGTTGTATGTACTTAAAAAGTAGATAAATTGAAAATTTTTCATCCCGTTATCCATAACAAAAAGCCCCTGCACAGCATATTTCCATTATCCATTCACTCAACCACAGCTTTTTTCGCACCCTGAATCGCGACCTGTCAAATAGCCCCGGCACAATCCACATATGCAAATCGGGAAAGAAACCTTCCCCCACGCCCTCCGTTTACCATAGGGGCGCCATTTTGACGCGTGGGTGACTTTATAAACTCTTCCTCCCTTCGCAAATGAGGGAGGGGAGAAAACAGCCCGCGGGAGAAAAGAGGCAAAAAGAAAAAGAGCAGCACTAAAAAAAAAGAAAGAGAGCTCTCCGCGCACCACACCTGATGCACCGCATACTTTACAACTTTGTTTTCCCGAGCTCTTTCCTCCCCTCTGCGGGCGAGTTTCCTTCCTATTTTTCTTTCAATTTCCTCCTCCCTCTCTCTATCCCCTGCCTGGGGAGGGAAGGAAAGACAGGGGGGGGAGGAACGAAGGGCGCGTCTCCGAGTGTCACGCACCCGTGTTCGTCCGTAATGACTGTAATCGCTCGAAAGCGGCAGCCACCTGGAACAAAGGCAAAGGGCCGCCCGCATCGCTCATCTTTCCATTTCGGGCACGTGGATGCCACTTTGGCGGCATTTATCGCTTTTTTTCAATTCAACGGTGAGGATCGGTATCGCGCGTTAACGAGGGAAACCAGCAGTTTTGTTAAGTTCTTTTATAACTTCCAAAACTTTCTTTACGTGTTTGTGCAAATATCACCTATGTCCAAAAACATATCTTCAGAAGAACAATAATGATAAAGTCAAACGTATGCAAACGCGACAATATTGGACTGCGGAGGTACTGAACTAGTTAGATTTGTAACCGGATCACGGACAAAATATAATTCATTGTTACTTTGTTGCATAGTAGAAACTTCAATTTTATAAGCTGAAGTTTCTGCGGATGTAGAAAAGGAAATCTGTCGAAGGGAAGGGGAAAGTAGTTAATGGCAAAATATTAGCAACCTAACGAGAGTCTTATATTTTAAAAAGGGGTTAAGTCGATGGTATCCAAACTTTTTCAACTTACGGCACTTTTTTTTAAACTAAAATTTTCTCACGGCGCTCTACCCTTTGTTAAAGTACGACAATTCATAAGTAAGAGATTCCATTTTACCCGTGTGAAGACGCCGCGATACACACTATGACAGCCCCTGGAGGAACCACATAAAAAGATGTTTTGATATTAAAAACCTTGCATATTTTGCTCTCTATATATTATCTCACTATTTCTTTCATTATCAGATGTATTAATTACAAAACATGATAGAGTTGTATCATTCCATAACAAATTTCATTCCTCAAGAGCAAACATTTTGTAAAAGTTAAATGCAAAGAGAAGACTATAGCCAATTTTAACTGATTTCTTACAAGTGAAATCGAGAATACACTTATTAAAATCAAATCAAAATTACCGATAAATTAGATTTGCCACGCATGATTTGGAATATTTCGGGGGGGAATCATCAGAATAATTACAGAAACATGGATTGATCAATAATGTTGTGAAACAACTGTAATGGAGACCGTAATTGAAACAAATTTAAGAACCTGTAAAGATAAATCCCATAAGAGATATCTTAAGTATGTCTGCACATATAAGCCAATGGAAATTCCTAAAAATATAATAGTAAATTTTTTTAATATTTTCGAACTTTTTCAACTCATATCGAAAAATTCCGTCTCATACTTAATTCCTCTCATTCTTATAAATTGATAATCTAGGACTGTATTTATTCGACTGATTAACATGTATATGTGTGTATACCCCAAGTATATGCAAACGATTTAAAATTCGAACATTAATTTGAGTTAGTTTTTATTTTCAACAAAGCTAAGTAACATACTATTAACAACATAACTCCTAACTCAGAATCAAAGTCAGTTGAAAAAGATGTCATCAGTTACATGTTATCTCATTCCCCGATTTGCAAGCAATTTTAAAACCTAATGCATTGTCAATGACGAAATATAACTTTAGATAGTTATGTCACTGAACAGAAAAGTTAATTCATCGGGAATGTGGAGGCTATTGCGGCTCTGAGAGAATTAATATGACTTTGTATCTGTTAACGCATTGTTTTTGATTCTTAAGTATCTTAAAACTAATTTTGTATTTGTCGAGGAGGAGAAAAAAATGAACACCGACTTCGTTTCCGGATGCTCTTATCTGAGGGATAAATTTACACTCAAGTGGCTAGCAATCGTGCTAACTTCCTTTCGCCATACGAACGACATGTGATCTCGGTTGCACAAGATCAAAACAAGCATTTGCTTGATTCTCAAAAGAAACAGTATGCTTTAAGCGATGTCTCCAGATTTTCAAGGTTATCGTTTTTAGGTGCCAATTTCTTGAAATGAAGTGTATTCAAATGTATGTGTGTGAAAGGATTCAATTACTTTTCATTTGTACCAAATAAGTAAAGCTTAATTTGTCTCCCCCTTAGTTTGAATTTTTCAAAGCATTTAAAATTACCGATTTTCAAAGAACGTAAAAGGACATAAGGAAATGCAGTATAATACGGTCATTATGTTCTAAAAACTGTTCGGCGAAACAAATTTAAAAGAAAAATAGTCCAAAAGATAGGATAAAACTTTTAAAAAACGCTGTGCTTTCATTTTATAGATAGTTTTCTAAGAAAAATGCCGTAAAATCCTAAAAATACTCCTCGCTTCTACAACTGTAAAACCTCTCAAATTTAGTAAGGGTTTTACCGAGAGATTAAAGGCAATTTATTTTTGGAGACTATTATCTTTAAGATCTTGATAATAGCTTCTTTAAAACTGAAGAAAAAACTGATTTTAAGAGAAGACTCGAAGTTGATAATTAAACCAAATTTAACAGTGAAAACTTAATTCTGTTAATAATGAAGAAACTTAAGACACAGAGAGAAGAAGCTTTCTCAGGAAGGTATCAATAGATTGTAGATAAAAGTTCATTCAATAAAAATGTAATAAGTAATCTAAATAAAGGAATTTGTATGTGAAGTATCGAATATAATATGTAAACCTAGTAGCATAGGGGAAATTCAAATGAATAATATTTGAAGGATCTTATTCTCACAAAAAAAAGGAAGTATTGTGTTGGGATTTCATAGTATTTCGATTAATAAGAAAAACAAGTAATTTATTGATAATTGAAGTTAATGTAACTCAATAGCTATTATTAAATATGCATAATTGCAGATAGATATTCATAATTTTATTACTAATCATAACTTTTTCTTTCTACGGAAGATTTTCTATTCTTGTTTAATTATAATAAAAAAAAGATATAATATCGTTCTGATGCAGTGTTATATATATAAAGAATTTCATGCGTAAATAATCTAAACAAAGTGTAAAAAAGAAAAAAATGAAGGAGTAATACATGCCAAAAATTTTCATATACTGAAAAATTAAATGAGGTTATAGCAATGGTCTTTTAAAAGCCAAGAAATTAAAGAAACTAATTAGAAATGACAATTACAAAAAAGCGTAATTTACGTAAATTACCAAGAAGAATTTTCCAATTTTATTGTTTGATAAATTCGTCTTTCAATGGGGAAGGGAGAATACATCTTGAAGAAAACACGGAATACTCAATGCTCTTCTTTAAGCCTTTTTCAAAGAAAACTTATTCCGACGTGAAGCGAGTAGAAAATCAAGTGCATAAGATTTTCGGTGATTGTTTATTAACGTTGCACTGAGAAGCAACACGAGAGCTATTAGCATTGTACCTCGTGAGGACATCGGAACTCGGCAAGAAATAACGTGCGGCGGGTTTTTAGTGGCATCAGGGCTCGAATCTACGACTCGTCGGAACCAACCGCAACCATGACCGCTAGGCTACCGTGATTGTCGGAAGGCACGTTAAAGTATCACGGAAAAGCTGGATTTTATAAATTTAAGACTGTTACGAGAAATTTTGCTGATCACAAATTATCAGATTAAAATGATCAGTTGCTAGACAATTCTTTAATCAGAACCTATGCATCAAAATTAATTTAAAGTTAATATCAAATTTATAAATAGGAAAGTTTTATTATCTAGCATGTATCACAAAGGTATTACTGTAGAATTTGTCGATTTGCCGGTCTTTCAACATGATATATCGTTTAGTTATCCTCTCACCAGAAGCAACAGGAGGGCTATTTCCTCATAAAAATTCAAATGAGCATATAAACTTAACTGTCTACTATAGTAAGGGGTAAGCATTCTGAGTAACATTATGCAACTAACTATAGAACATGCTGAATGAGAGACCGCGATGTTAATACTGTGGTTCGATTTCGTTTGCTTCTGTCTGGAGCAAGGGTTCTCAAACTTTTTCTATGTCAACCTCTTTTTAAAAAAACAACTTTCTTCATATATAGAAACTCTTACACACACACATTGTTTTCTATAATATACAGCACATAATATAATCACAGTCCAAACAATTGCTCTCAAAAAATTAACTTAAGGATAGCAATTTAACTGAGAATATGTACAGAAATTGAAGGGGAGGAGAGTGGTATATTATATTTGTGTTTTAATCATATATATATATATATATATATATATATATATATATATATATATATAATATTTGACCTGGGATTTCTTACCATCGTACAATAATTTTATAACCAACAAAACAAATATAGACATATATTTTATTAAGCAATTTTTCCTTTTTCCATTTTAGATGTGCAGATCACACCTCGCTATGCAAATATATAACAATAGCTTATTCCAATAATTACAAACTTAATTTAATAAAATTTAAAAATGGAAAAAAAATATATCGTCACCCCCCCCACCCCGAAAGACCTGTGAATATTATAGTCTATAGAAGTTTATTATATGGAACCTTTTAAGGCCCCCTTTTGGTCGACCAGGATTCCGTCGGGAATTTCTGGTCAAGAGCTACACAATGGGCAATTGATATATTAACTTGTGTTCCTGAGCCAAGGTCAAACAACGAGAAAAATATCAGAATTCTCGCAAATACCTCGTTCCTCTCATTTCAGTTTCACAATATGAGTAGTTTCTGAAGATCTGTTAAATTTAAAGTACAGAAGCCCCATTTGGCGGATACAAGCCTCGTACTCCCCATCTGTCTATAACCATACCGTTGCTCCACCAATTGGACAGGCCGCGGTAGCCTAGTGGTTAAGACATCAGATTCGTTTTCGTTTAGTCGCGGGTTCAAACCTTGACCGCCAAAGACCCACCGTGTAACCGGGGCTGATGCACGTTAAATCTGTCGGGGCCCATAGTCCTCCCGTTGGAGGGGTGTGGATGTTAAGAGAGGGTCAGTCACCAATAGCCTTCGTGTTGCTTCTAGTGCGACGTTAATAAAAAAAAACAGTTGGACAATCGTTGTCCCAAGGAGCATACGGAAGAACTTAATAGGAATGTATTAAAATGTTTGTTTCGTTTATTGACCATTCACAATTGCTTATCTATACCGAACTCAAAGGTGGAATAATAGACTTTGTTGCTGTGTATCCACAAGAAACAATCAAATTCAAAAGTTCTCGTAACACAGCCTGTACAATTGGTTGCAATCACGGTAAAATGATAAAATTGACATTTGAGATGGCATCCCATTTTAATCAATACAGGATTTGTTTTGCTTGTTTTATCAAAATCGCTCCAAGAAACATTAGGAGGGCTATTGGCATCGCACCTCTTAATTTGGAACATCGGTCAAGTGACGAGGACGACATTTGAAAGTAGGCATCCACTCCCTCTCCAAATTGCCACGCCACGTACGCGGGAGGAACCACAATACTGAAACATGATGAAAGATTCCTTCGGGAGATACACTTTTTTTGTTTACCTCTTTCATTTTCCTTTTCCACTAACTTTTTTTTTTATCCAAAGATGATTTTTTATGATTTTTTTGAAAATTGCATGATGCACTTTTTAAACTTACTTGGGTTCCTGGGTAGCGATTAGATGAGAAAGTAAAATATAATGAAAATTTTGTTGCTGTATAGCAGAGAAGAGAATTGGGAGAATCACAGGCAGCTGGTCATACGAATCAGAAGCATCTCCCTCCCTCCCCGCGCCTCTCTTCTTCAGATCACTCATAAACGGCTGTCACATGTAATGCCATCTGGTTTGAGAAAAACAAACACATTACCGTCAATCAGCGCTTCTCTGTTTAGACTTCTACGAGATGCTCGAATTAATTTCCAGCTTTCGATTTGATGTTATTATAAGACTGAGTCAGAAGTTCGTGGACATTTAGAGCTCACAAAGGAAAAAATGTATTTCCAGCAGGTATTAATTGTCGTATCTTCCGTCATATAAGCCGGTTTTACAACCAAAATAAAGTACATAGCTAGAATCACATTAATATTTTAGACTTTCGGTAAAAAATATGTAAAGGTAACTTTTAAAATGCTATACTGTATGTTAGTTCTATAACAGCAAAGTTATTGATGAAGATCGCGTAAAAACCAATAGCGAAATACATTGAACTTACAATAGAATAAATGATCACCATCCTAAGTTCTTCCAGCATTTACTGAGGTTTGATAAACGCATCATTATCATCCTAACATTGTTTTGAGTTCAGTTGATTAATATAGGATAACATATTCCTAATATGAAGTAATTCCTATAATTCGATAATTTAAATATCAAATAACTACTTGATATCAATTTAAGACTAATGTTAATCTTGTCCTCTATACTTCTCAGTGCTTTGATTTTAAAAATATACTCATACTTCAACACAAGTTATATGTTCTGAAAAACATTTGTGCAGAAAATTCAGCAGTTCTTAATCAATGTCCCTTTTTAATTTATTTTTGCATTACCCGAATAAGATAAAGACGTTACCGTGTTGTTAAAAATTATACAATAAAAAAAAAGGAAAGTCGTCTTGAATGTTTTTATAAGTTTCATACTAAAACGAAATTCTTAAGGTATCATGCGCGTGTGATTTGGAACTAATTTATGGACACGATAAGATTTTTGGAAGATCAAATCAATGAATTATAAATTTGAATGAAAACATTTTATCTCCTTCCAGTTTCAAACTCAAAAATTCATCGCTTATAAACTAATAACTTGTTAGAATTGTGTTTGTAACATGATAAATAGGCTCAATTTCATGAAGTTTAAATTTAAAATTTTCTTTCACTGGGCCACATTCATAGTCGTTCGGGGTCGAGAGTTGAACAAACCTATTCTGGATGCTCCCTTATTTTGAAATAGCGAATAGAGTAATAGTTTTTTTTTTTTTTTTTTTTCAAACTTTACGGATGTTCTAATGTAAGCAAACGGTCTAGTATGTTCACAGAAGTTCGAATTAAAATAACTGCTGTTAGGATTAGAATTAATATGGTAGACAAACACGAGAGGAAATGTTAGAGAGAGTCTCTCATAATAGAAGAGCAAAAGAAGGAGGAATAGCTATTTCTGGAAACTATTATCTCTTTATGCAAACTACTAGTTTGGTATATGCTGAAGCTTAAATTAATAGAACAGCTAGTTTTATAAAAGCCGCTGTCTAAATAAGTATCCGTTCAGAGAAACTATGTGTTATAAATATGAAATAGATTAGTCTTTAATTATGAATAATGCATTTATCGAGACAAAACTGCATAAACCATTGTTACAATGCAGCATCTAGTTCAAAAATATGGAGGGAGCTTCCTCGGCTATCGAATAAAGTTTATATAAATTCAGATTTCTGCTACATTTTTATATTTCGCTGATATTCTAATATTTTATATCTAATTACAAGGAATCTAATAGAGATTCCACTATATTCCATAGTTCCACAGCTTCGAAGAATGGAGGATATTCTAGACTATATCATTTATTGTGTGTGATGACTTCCTTTAATCCCTGAAAATCAAAATACATCGTAAATATTAATTAAAAAAAGGTGTAACGTACCTAAATCTCTTTAGAATTACTTAGCTTTACATTATGATTAATCCCACGGATAATATGGTCCTGACACTAACTTAAATTACATTTTTTTTTTTTTTTTTTTTTTTGGTCATTTGACTGTAGTTGGAAATTATGAGATTTGTCATTAATAGTCCTTCGAATGCCATTAAATAACTACAGCAGTCCCCCTTCAGAAATATACTGAAGTGACAAAAGTCATGGGATACCTCCTAATATCGTATGGGACTTTCTTTCTACCGGCGAAGAGCAGACACTAAATGTGTCATCGACTCCACAAATCAACGGAAGTCCCTAATGAAATAATCCAGCCATGTTGCATCTATAGTCATCCATATCTGCGAAAGTGGTGCCGGTGTAGCATTTTTGCATGAACTAACCTTTCTATCGTCCCATATATATAATTGATGGGATTTATGTTTGGTTACCTAGGTAGCTAAATCACATTCGCTGGAACTGTCCAGAATGTTCCTCAAATCTGTTTCGAATGATATAGATCCAATGGTATGGCTCATTGTTCCCTCGGAAAATTCCATCATTGTTTGGATTCATTAAACTCAAGAATGGCTGTAAATGGTTTTTTCAAAATAGTTGGAAATAACCATTTCCTCTCAATAGTTGGTTCAGTTCGACCAGAAGACCCAGTCAATGCCATGTAAAAACTGCCCACACCAACATGGAGTCACTAACAGTTTGCACAGTGTCTTGTTGAGAACATGGGTTTATGGCCTCTTGGGGTTTGAACAAAAACTCGAACCTTACCATCAGCACTTACTGAAATCTCGACTCATTTGAAACATTTCCCCAGTCACCTAAGGTCCAACTGATGAGTTAAGTAGCCCAGCAAAGGTGCTGTAACCGATGCCGTGTTGTTAGTTAAGGCACTCGAATCGATCTTCTGCAGCCGTATGCAATTTACACCTAATTCCGCTGCACTCTTCTTACGAAATTGTCTGTCGTACTTCCCCCATTGATTGCTGCTGTTATTAGATGCAGTAATACTGTCTACTTTACGCAGATTTCTCGATTATCTTCTCTCTATTTTATCTTCATTATCTAGAACGTCGCCCTCAAAAGCAAAACAAAAGATATTGATGACAAACCCCGTTATTCCGAACCTCTGTCAAGTGACGAGGACAACATCTGGGCTACCACCTTCCTCTCCAGTGGGAGGACTTGGAACTTCGACAGATTTAATTTGCATCAGTCCCCTACCCGGTGGGTCTTGTGGCTGCAGTAGCCTTGTGGTCATGGTTTCGGATTCATGGAAGATGGTTTTCGTTCTGGCGCGGGTTCGATCCTTAGCCACTTAAGACCTGCCGTGTAACCGGGGCTGGTGCACATTTAATCCGTCGGGGCCCAAAGTCCTCCCGTTGACGTGGTGTGGAAGTTAGGAGAGAGGGGTGCTAGCTCACACAGATGTCGTTCTCGTTACTTGACCGAGGTTCAAAATTGCAAAGTCCGTCGCCAATAGCCCTCGTGTTGCTTCTGGTGCGACGTTAATAAAAAACTAAACTAAACCCGGTCGGTCTTCAGTGGCACATGGGCTTGAGCTCAGGACTCGACGAAAGCAATGCCAGCCTCGAATTCGCGACCATGGCTATTAGGCTATCGCGGCCATATATTGATTGTTCATTTTTCCGTAATTTATGTAAATCTATATTTTTATATTGATCTTGATGAGATTTTGCACACTTGACCTTCAAAAAAAAAAAAAAAAAAAAGAGGAAGGTCTGCATGCACTCTATTTTGAAAGAACACGCCAACGAGATCAAAAGATCTCTGTTTGTATATGTTAGGTATTTATTTTCACACCAACAATTTATAAATGTGAAGCCTACTCTCCAATAAAAATAATTAAAATTGAATGATTAAAAATATTTTATATAAACTACTAAATATTCAGACCACTAAATTATTCACCTGAATATATTTTAATGCGTAGTCTATATCTATGAAAAGAAGAGTGTCCGTTTGTTTCTGCATATTTTATACAAATCTACGATTTTCTTCCGATCTTGAAGAAATGTCGCACACACGATCTTCTCTATTTGCATAAGGAGTGTAGGAAAAAAAAAGTACACATACACACAAAATATATGTTAAGTATTTATTATATCTAACAGTTTATAAATAGTAAGCATAAACTTCCAATACCAATATTCAAAACGTGAGTGATTAAAAATATTTTATTTCTCAAACTGCAAGATAATTAATTTGAATATATTTTAATGCATAATAAAGAAGAGTTTGATCTTCTTTCTTTGATAATTATATTGTACGTTTCTATGTTGTCGAAAGGGAATCTTAAAGGGTTGTGAAGTTTAAATAAGCGACATAAATTTTATTAATGCTCATATCAATTCATACCCATCAAAATACCATCAAAGGAAAAGAAGAGAATTGGTCAGAAAAATCTCCTAGAAAGAACGAAAAGCTATTAGAATTTCCGCAACACTTGAATAAAAGCAGAAGCAAATAAGAGCTTTAGGACATCTTAGAACAGGAATGATCTGCCGAGGATCTTTTTTTTTTTTTTGCATTATACATTTAATTTTTAATTTTTATTTAAATTGTTTTTTTCTGGAGATTAGGGGCTTTTTGATGGATTATGACTCTGACTTCTAACCTATATAAGATATGCCTAATTCACCATGTGCACAATATTCTGTATGCTAAGTGATTACTAATAACAAGTAAGACGTATTTGCATGTTCAAGATATATATAGAATTTTAGAGAAATCCATTAAAAATTCATAAAATGAAGAGTCGTAACAATACACATGTATAAAAAAATTAATCAAAACTCTTTAATCGGAAAATACGTTGCTAAAAATTCATGAAATCCTTGTAAATGCATTCCAATGAGCTTATTTCTATTTCCATGACCATAAGAGAACATAATACATTACCATATCCCTTTACCATTAGCTCTAGTATTTGAAATAGGAGATATAAGGAATGAAATTAACGAAATACATAATTCATGGTTACAAAGTGAAATTTGCAAAACTGCCACACATTTAATGGGAATTTTTACTACAAACTGCTATTAGGTGAAAGTACACAATAAAGAAGTACTTTTATTGCCATTTAAAGTTGGGCCTTTTATATTGCATCACTGGAGAATCTCTCCCTTTTGATTATACAGAAAATAATCTTGCAACATTACCTGATTCCATTTTCATGCCTTTTCTCGAGGACAGCAATGTTCTAATGGAAAGTCTTATGATGTTTTTCTCAGTTATTGCTAGTATTAGTTCATTGTCCTTTCCATTACATTAACTGTACAACAATTCCCCACAATACGCACTTGTAAAGTTAAATTAAGAGTTAATCATCAGTTTTGTCCACCATTCTTATTTAGTCGGATTAAATCCGTATGATTTAGCTACTTTTATTCAATTTACAATTTTGTTGTTGAATAGTGATATCAATTGAGAATATTTGATGGAAATAATTCTTTTGTTTGGTTTGTATTGATATCAAATTGACAAAAAAAAATTATTATCTCATCCACCACTGGGCTATTATCTCATCACCAATCTTCCCTAATGTTGCACGAAAAAGATTTTGAAATTCAGTTCGGCTTGACGTGCAGAAACTTTCATTATTGAGCAGGGTGTTTTGCAGTGGAACCAGGTCTCCATGAATTTAAGTTAGCTAACCGATTCCTTTTAATGGAAAGTATAAAATATTATTTTTTTTTAATACTTGAATTATTCTAATCCCTCAAAGCTTCGTGGAAGAAGAAAAAAAATATTTTAGAAGCAGAAATGCAGGCGTAACAGTGTAACCAATTGTTATCACTTTATCTGGTTGAAAGAGCATGCTCTATATTGAAACAGGCTGCATTACATGTTCTTCAGTGCTCAATTTTTGATTAATTCACCACCCGTATTTCGCCGATGTCCTTTACCTTCCTACCCCCTTCTGCAGTGCCAACGTGCACCCCCTCTCTTCCAATTACAAGAGGCGGCAGGTGCCCCGATGGCACCCTGCAAACTGCGAAGCTATTATTTCTCCACACACCCGCATAAAACAAGCCATAGGCGAACGAACTATATCCACCAAAACGAACCATTCATTTCGCTCTCGATCGATGCTTTAAATGATCTCGGGGTTTCTTTCGGTTGATTCGGTTCGTGTTTCTCTCGGAAAAATGGAGAGATGATTTATTTTCATAAAATCTGAATAACTCTGCTCTCGGTGTGCCAGATTCGGAACAAGAGTGCGAATGTTGTAGGTTGAAGTGAAAACTATATAACGCTTTTGTGTCTTGTTACCCCGTATTTGAAAGAAAAACTGCATTCTCGCTTGTACACGCATTCAGTTAACACGAGTACAATTCTCTTTATTTGTAGATCTCTACAAAGAGAAACAGTTTCAAGCACGCGTGGGAATGAATCTTTTTTTTTTTTAACTTTCATTTTTTATTTAATTTTAATTTTTTTCATTCATTTTTCAGTGATTCTTTTTTTTTTTTTTTTTTTTTTTTTGAAAAAAAAAACTATGCTTTTGATATAGAACATACCAAAAAGATAAGATAAATGTCTTAAATAGGCTTTATTTAATGTTAGAGAATAAGACCCAAGCCCGAAACAATTTTTTTTTCTGAGATAGAAAACTGTTTCAATATTTAAACTATATTCTGACTTCTTATTCTGCATTAAGAGCAAAAAATTATGTTATACTCTAGTTATTTTTCTTCTGAAATATCCATTTTGAAAGATATAGAATGTAGAATATATTTTATTTCCTAAACTTGAATGCTAAATGGATTTAAAACTTCCCAAATTAAAATGAGTATTTTTAAAATTTAAAAGAGCACAAGCTACAACAAACAAACATTGTATATGGTGTAATGGATATTTTATACAAATATTACGATAATTTTGTATCTTAAAGTGTATCCTAAATTTGGGCTCTGTTCTTTAAATTTTGGCAAATGTAGACTCCACAGAATTTAATATCTTCTGTGCTCGATCCGAATATTTATAAAGAGTTTACTTCTCTTTATGACTGTTCTTATTAATATAAATAGTGCTACACGAACGAGATATGTGCACTTAAATTATTTTTGAGTGTAAATATGTGTGATATTTTCATTCTAGAAATTAAACACTATAATTATTAATACATATTACTATAAAATTAAATTAACACACAAAACAATTAATTCGGAAAGATTTTTAAATAATCGATTTCCTGCTTCTACAAACACTTAACTATTTAGTAATGAATTATTTATACGAAAAATAATAGTATTTTTTATTTTTCACTTTGAAAGTACATATCGATGCAAAATTGCTTTTTCTCTCAGCTTCCTCTTATCATATTCCATTTCCTCTTTTTAGATCCATTCCAACAATTTACGTTTAGGACAAGTAATGAAAAATTCTGTAGAAATATTTTAAATCTAAGGTAATAAAAAAATGTGTTAAATGTTCTCATGTATCATAATCTTTAAGTAAATCAGACATAACAAATTGATGCAGTTTTATCTTTTTCTAATGTCAGGTAATGGAATCCTAATTGGAAATGATTTTCAATTTGAAAAGTTCTCTTGAATTCATACAAGCTAAATCATTTACATTAAGAAGTTCTTAATATACAGGAAGATTTATACGCTTTTGAATAACGAGACTGACGCTGCTACAGATGAAGTGGACAAGCGCCAAACGTCACCGACCAACATCTGTTTAGCGTGAAATTTTCTCTTTCGAATGCAGTGTCTCTCCTTTCTGAAAACCAATCCGTGTACCCGTAGCCATCGTTAGCATTAAAATTATTTTGTATTGTTTTGTTTCGCCGAAAAAATGATGAGCGAGCAACGAATTGTTGCGGAATTTTATACGAAACTTGGAAAACTGCTACTGAAACTTATATTGAAAGAAGTGTATGGAAATGAATGTTTATCGCGTGCACATGTTTTTTACTGGTTTAAGCCTTTTCAAAATGGCCGAGAAGATGTTGAAGAGGGCTCGCGCCCGAGTAGCCCTCCCACGTCAAAAACGGATGACAATATCGAAAAAAACCGGTTTGATCTGACCATCGGTTAAGTATTCCTGCGATGGCTGAGACCGTAGAAATTGACAAAGAATCCGTACGGCAAATTTTTTCACCAAAACAATGCGCCGGCTCATTCCGCATTGTCTGTCAAGAGGTTTCTAATCAAGTACATCAACCCAAGGTTAGACCATCCGCCTTATTCACCGGATCTTTCACCAGGCGACTTCTATCTCTTTCCTAAGGTGAAATCTGCATTAAAAGGAACAATATTTCAGTTGTAGAAGCTGAGAAAGAGAAAGCGGCACGCATCCTGAAGGAGCTGACATAAGAAGACTTCCAGCACTGTTTCGAACAATGGAAGATTCGCATGGAACATTGTAGGGATAGAGGAGGGGTGTATATAGAAAATGATAATAAGTAAATATGTATGGCAACAAAATAAAATGTTTTACAGCGTCAGTCTCATTATTTAATAGCCACTTCTCACATGTAGTAAATGTTTAATTTTTTTCACGTACGATTGTATTCTCGTAATACGAGTATTAAAGAAAAGGATCGAAAAAGGGAACATTTTTTTAAATAAAAAAAACACCCTTCAACTTCATTACCATATTTTCACTTCACTTTCCAATAATAAGCGCGAATTCATGTACATTACACATTTCTCTCAAAGTCAATATGTTTTTTTCCGGTGTAAATTGAGTTCCATTTTTCTGCTCGTATACTTTAGCGAGAAATGGATTGTTTATATTACACGTTAAACAATGTCTAAATGTTAAAGACTCATTATAATAAACGGATACATGCGTTATAACGTCACGAAACTATACAAGCTTTGGGACATTTTTTTAGTACGAGTTATTTTTGAGTTTAGCCCAGGTTCTTTAATATTTTGTGAAGACAACCTTAAGTACAAGATGGATCGGAGGCTATAGTTACGGGATTAAGTGGAGAAGGCGAATCACGAATCGTGTTACGCGTATAGGGGGTTCTGGGGGGGATCGTAAAATTGAAACAGGAACGAGAAATTGTATTACAAACTACTCTTATCTACTCAAATTAGTGCAAGCAGAATAGAGCAGTAATAGTTGAGCCAGTATTCTTGAAAGAAAAAAAAAAATGTTTCATGATTTATCCGCTTAAATTTAAGCGATTTTAATTTTATACACATAATTAATATTTAATTAAAAATTTTATCGCCTTAGTTACAAAAAGAAAGGACCTTTTTATGAATCATGCGCAGATCCCTAGAAATCAAAACCCTTCCTTGCTGCACCCTTCCCATTTCATGCGGCCCATAAAACTGCGGAATTATGCTGTTTTCTTTCCGCCATTACAGCTCCCCGGACGTCAAATAAAAAGCGGGTTTTCAATGAGAACGACTGTTATCTCCTTCTCAAGTTCTGATCTGAGTTTAGCCACTGCGAGTCCTGCGCCGATAAGAGGGTCAAGCGACCCTCTACCCACTGAAGCATCAGCTTCTGCGCACACACGATAACGTCCACGACCCTATCCTTTTTCGAAGAGCCAAGCTTCCCAGACTGCTGCTGCTGCTGTTCTTTTTTTTCCCCATCTGCTCGTCAGCTACCGTGGCTTCTGTTTTTCTGGGCTTGTTTTTCTACGGCTTCAGTTTAATTTTCCTCAAGCGCAGCTGATTTTCTTTTACTTTTTTTTTTAATATTGTTTGTGGCTCGAAAGGGTGAAGGGCAGAGAAAAAATTTTGAAAGAAAAACGAAAGACATAACAGGTCTTAAATGTTCGACTTGTTGTGAAGTGCTTAGGGTCAGTGATTGTTTTCGTAAAATGGAAAGACTGGTTTGTTTGTTTTTGTTTCTTTATCGCCCACATGCCATTGACGGTAGGAATTGTAATCAATCTTCCAGAGATGTGTGACCCGGAAAAAAAAACTATTTTCCCAGGAAATAAATTTTTACTCAGTTGTGTATTCAGAAAAACCTAAAACTTTTGAAAGTGCATTTCATCGGGTATGTGAAAAATGATAAATGTTGAAGATAGGTGTTAATAAATTTGAAATAAGACTTTAAAATTTTTTTAAAACCTTCAACCTTCTTCTTCTTCTTCTTCAAAAAAAAAAAA
>BMAW01023678.1:695454-868663 GCA_019974015.1 Nephila pilipes | reverse complement strand
AAAAAAAACACCCTTCAACTTCATTACCATATTTTCACTTCACTTTCCAATAATAAGCGCGAATTCATGTACATTACACATTTCTCTCAAAGTCAATATGTTTTTTTCCGGTGTAAATTGAGTTCCATTTTTCTGCTCGTATACTTTAGCGAGAAATGGATTGTTTATATTACACGTTAAACAATGTCTAAATGTTAGACTCATTATAATAAACGGATACATGCGTTATAACGTCACGAAACTATACAAGCTTTGGGACATTTTTTTAGTATGAGTCATTTTTGAGTTTAGCCCAGGTTCTTTGATATTTTGTGAAGACAACCTTAAGTACAAGATGGATCGGAGGCTATAGTTACGGAATTAAGTGGAGAAGGCGAATCACGAATCGTGTTACGCGTATAGGAGGTTCTGGGGGGGATCGTAAAATTGAAACAGGAACGAGAAATTGTATTACAAACTACTCTTATCTACTCAAATTAGTGCAAGCAGAATAGAGCAGTAATAGTTGAGCCAGTATTCTTGAAAGAAAAAAGAATGTTTCATGATTTATCCGCTTAAATTTAAGCGATTTTAATTTTATACACATAATTAATATTTAATTTAAAATTTTATCGCCTTAGTTACAAAAAGAAAGGACCTTTTTATGAATCATGCGCAGATCCCTAGAAATCAAAACCCTTCCTTGCTACACCCTTCCCATTTCATGCGGCCCATAAAACTGCGGAATTATGCTGTTTTCTTTCCGCCATTACAGCTCCCCGGACGTCAAATAAAAAGCGGGTTTTCAATGAGAACGACTGTTATCTCCTTCTCAAGTTCTGATCTGAGTTTAGCCACTGCGAGTCCTGCGCCGATAAGAGGGTCAAGCGACCCTCTACCCACTGAAGCATCAGCTTCTGCGCACACACGATAACGTCCACGACCCTATCCTTTTTCGACGAGCCAAGCTTCCCAGACTGCTGCTGCTGCTGTTCTTTTTTTTTCCCCATCTGCTCGTCAGCTACCGTGGCTTCTGTTTTTCTGGGCTTGTTTTTCTACGGCTTCAGTTTAATTTTCCTCAAGCGCAGCTGATTTTCTTTTACTTTTTTTTTAATATTGTTTGTGGCTCGAAAGGGTGAAGGGCAGAGAAAAAATTTTGAAAGAAAAACGAAAGACATAACAGGTCTTAAATGTTCGACTTGTTGTGAAGTGCGTAGGGTCAGTGATTGTTTTCGTAAAATGGAAAGACTGGTTTGTTTGTTTTTGTTTCTTTATCGCCCACATGCCATTGACGGTAGGAATTGTAATCAATCTTCCAGAGATGTGTGACCCGGAAAAAAAACTATTTTCCCAGGAAATAAATTTTTACTCAGTTGTGTATTCAGAAAAACCTAAAACTTTTGAAAGTGCATTTCATCGGGTATGTGAAAAATGATAAATGTTGAAGATAGGTGTTAATAAATTTGAAATAAGACTTTAAAATTTTTTTAAAACCTTCAACCTTCTTCTTCTTCTTCTTCAAAAAAAAAAAATTAAGAAAAGGTCTGAAAGTTTTTTTTTTTTTTTTTTAAAAAGTTTTTTTTTTTTTACACGTGGAATAAGTTTTATAAATAATTCATGTCATTGAAATCCCCGAGCAGAGTCGTAAAACTTTGCTTTACCAAATGTATGTTTGAAAGATTCTAATGCTATTTTATTTTATTTTTGTTATGTACGGAAATGAATTGTTTTGGGAGTGAAAAATATCCCACAAAATAAAAAGCATACATACAAAAATTTGCTTTAATGCCGAATGTACTTCTAACGGTAACACATGTAATCCAGTAAGTTCCAGTGATGTTCGAATGGAGTTGTTAATGCGAGGCTAGATTTCATGGAACGGTGTTTTTTTTATTTCAATTAAAAACATCGCGAGGCCTTCGAAATCAGCTGATGGAGGAACTTTGGTGAATCTGGGTGACTTGGGAGAGAAGAACATGAAGGATTAATTCAATCCTAAAATTCAACCTTTCTGTTTTCATTTCCGTGTGTGTCGTTAACAAGAATTTTTAAATAAGACTTGTTGATAGCTTGTAATCTGTTTTTATTTAATCACTATATTATTTTCAGTTTAAGAAGTTATTTTAGAGCAAGCATTTCATTGTACCTTTTTTTTTATTAATGAATATTTTCCTAAAATATATGCTACGGTTTTATAAATCAGAATTTGTAAAACCATACTTCGTTATACTTTTAACTGTCATTTCAGTTATACTTTTAATTATATGTTTACTAAAAATAACAAAAGTTAAACATTGGCTCTTAAAGTTTTATCTGCTATAAAAAGAATTTTTTTTATATAGAAAAAAAAAATTTGGACGGGAAACAAAATATTCAGAGACTAACTAATGTACACAATCTTTATTTGGTATGAACGTGAGGTTCGCTCTTATTTCTAGTTTTATATTTTTTTACATTTATTTTCAATCAATTCTACTTCTTCCAGGAAGCCCGCATTCCTTTCCTGAAATTATTCACTTCTATATACAAAATGCTGAAATGAAATGTAGCTTAGTATATAAAGACATTTTTGAACGTTGCGAGAAGGAGAGATTCATAGTGCGTTTTGCACTTTTGCCTGTAAAGAAAATATCGCCATCCGCCAATGGAGCCGACGTGGATTTAACTCGCAGCCTGCCGAATTTAGACTTGGGTAATTTTCTAATTTCGTGAGTTTTTAACTTGCGTTGGCTTCTCAATTTTGCCAACTTTTCACGTTTACCTACAGTTGAGCCTTGTTTTTTTGTTGTAAATCTCAAATTGAGAACATTTTAGTTAAAAATAAAAGAAAAGAAAACTATTACTGCTTTTAATCCGTCTTGTGTGATTGTTTTGCTTCATCGAACTTTGGAATCATTTAAGGCTATAAGAGTTACAATAAAGGATCGAAGTAGCCGCAGAGAATAAACAGGGTGTTTCGAAACTCAATGGCAAAAATTTAAGGAGTGTTTGAAAACATCTGTAATTTTCACCCTACAATGCATAGGCGAAGAGCAAGCTGTAAACCGCTAGACGACGCTGTACTGGAAAGCATAAAACGGAAGTATTCTTACACATCGTTATTTCTACCGTGGATTTCAGGAGGCATGGCGACGTACAGTAATCAAGAAACGGCCATGAAATTGCTTGTTTATATGTTTTCCATCACCCCTTAAATTTTTGCCCATGAGTTTCGAAACACCTTGTATAAGGTATGAAATCTGTAGCGGATTAATCGAGCCTTAAATTGTTCTTATGGACTTTTACAGACAATGTTGAAGAACCTGGACTTGGAAATTATGTAAATTGACATTACTATTTATATTAAAGAGTAGATAAAGTTGGGTGATATGGATATAAAGTGCAAGAACAGAAGGTTTAAGGAAATAGAACCAGAGACTGGAGGAACTAATTATAGGAGATTGGACGAAGAATAGTAAGAAAGAGAGTTTAGATGAACTCGGATTCAAACCTGACTGGAATCTACCTTTAAAACTATTGCAGCTAAATAGATTTGCTGGTTATTTTTGATAGTGAATTCGCGAAGATTAGCTCAACATACAAATATGGATTGTTGGATCATTATAAAGAGATAATAAATAACAGTTCATTTCTGCACTGACTCTTCCCTGCGGGAATTTTAATTAAATTAAAATGGTTCAAATACAAAGAAGGGAAACCAGAACGTGACAAGTTTATTTTGATTCGGTTTCATTTATTATTATTTACTTCATAGCAGAAGAATGATTATCATTGGTGAAAAATCCAGTTTATCACATCCAATGCACTCGCTTTAAAATGATACTCTTATAGGACCCGAGAGCTTGCATACACACACACACACAAAACTCCATCTTTACTTTCTAAGATAATTAATTGGATTAGATCAAAATATTTCCCATTTTCTTTTTCTTGGCAGTGAATCGCGCAAATTATACATGACAGAAAAAATATTTCAGTTTAATTATCCAATTTAAGACAAATACTGACAAACCTTTAATAGATATAAATTTATTTTAAATTTTCTTATACCTGAATTTTTTTACTACTTACGCACAGAAGAATGTGTGTGTGTGTCCGTTCCCTCTCTCTTTTCGAATTTGTATAATTTTATTTTTCCAGAAAAGATACAAGTATAAAATAACTAGAATATACTCTGATTTCCTTCATATTCAAAAGCGTATAAATACGATAAAAATTATATATTGTAACCAAACTTTTTCCAAAAGATACCTGAAATATCACTTTATACAACGCGTATACATTTTAATTCACATTTTTATATTCAGATCTGTCCTGTTGCTACCTACCAAAATCTTCCTTGAAAATCCAATAATTTACAACACATTACTAATTTAAAAAAATAATTATATGAGGAATGACAATAAGTAGGAATAATTTCTCAAAATTTGGCCGTTGCGTAACAATTTATGAAGAAAAAACAGTCTTATAATCTACTTAAATTGGAGACAAAAGTTTATGATTATGAAAACCATTCCCGTAGAATCTCGAATATTTATTCATTAGAGTAGAATAATAGTATGACATAAGTAATCTCACGCTTAAAATACTCAATTCAATATAATCAAATGTACCGGAAGAGACATCTTCTGCAGAGGAGTAACTTAAGGTTAAAATGAAAAGAGTATATATTACAGAGCAATTTTGAATTTTATCTCTTTTAAATAGCATGTTCCAGTATTATATTAAGCTAAATTATTTCACCCGTTTTTTAGTAAAATATTCATTTTATAAGAACATACAGAAAAAACATATATGTATACTCATATATAGACATTTCTAAGACAAATGAATAAGGGGGTCGTCACAATGTGTACTATATATATGTGGGTGTGGGTGTATACATTATAACGGTTGTCCTTCATTATTTATATATAACACTCTACAAACATTATATATATATGTAAAGCAATTTACTTTTAATTATTTTTATTTAATTAATTTTTATAAAGCAAGAGTCGAAGCCAATTTTACTTTTGTAGAATTATTTTATTGTAGCGGAGAGAGAGACCATTTTCACACGGCGGGAATTACACAACTCCGCCGTTGGATACAAATTATGACAGCAAGAGAGCGCTTTTTGCTGTGTTTTGATTTTTATATCAGGGAAATTTCACTATAAACGTCAGAGATCATGTGGTCTGGAGGGAGGGAAGTGTAGACTTAAAAGTCTGGTAGGGATCAAGTCTGTACCGTGGGAGAATGCCCACTTTACAGATTTTAAGAGCGCGTGATTGAACAAATTAAAAAGAAAAAGGAATCATATTAGGAAATAAGAATGAACACTATATTTTAAAAGAGAGAATGGGCAAATTTAGGAAGTTAAATTATTATTGTGAGAAATTAATAGGAATTAAGTTAAATCATTACACACACACACACATATATATATATATATATATATATAATTCAATTTAGACATTAATAGTCAATAAGGTCACTAAATCTACTTTTGAAGAGACGTCAGAAAAAAAGACAACACAGTTTATTATCTTCACAGAACATATAAGGTCACTCTCTCGCGAATTTCTAAACTCGCTTATATTCTATCTTATAATTAAACAATGAAGTCAATTTTCCAACTCACTCGCACCGAGTGAGACACTCCTTGAATACAGCAGATTTGACTCTTATTACTCCAACAAAGGGTCATTTCTAACCAATTTTACCGAAAACAATTAATTACAATACATTTCTATTTATAAATATCTATAAGTCTGTCATTAACATCTGCTTCTCTCCTTGTTTCTTTCAATCCTATTTAGCTTATATATATATGTATATATATAATATCACTATCTCTAATTCAATTCATTTCTCTTCTCTAATTTTCATTTAATTTATCCTAATCACGTTTCATTTCGTTGGAAAGGAATTGATATTTTATGGAATTCAATGCAAATTACAAAAAGCTACTGCCGTTCTATTATTAAATATCCGTCTAACGAAGATAATTACATACATCGAAAGCTGTCTTGACGAAGATCCATATAAGACCCTGCCCTCTGAGATCATAATTAACTAATCAACTTACTGATTCCAAATGCATTATCTTCCGGTTCTTTCTAGAATCGTTGAATTATGTAAAAAAAGGCAGATTTTCCAGAGATCGAAAGAGAAACGTTCCATCCGCTTGCCCGAATGCGTGTGCTACACGCTCGTATGATTAGGATATTTTGCTTCAATATCTGCACATATGAGTTTATATGCATAAAAGGGCTTCTACGGAAGGAAAAAAAACTATTTATCTTTTACAAAAACTCGATCTCCATCCTAACTTCATTTTAATCAACACTAAACGCTCTGATTACTTTTTAGGATTTTAATATTACTTTTAAATGACAAAGATATTCCATGATTTGATTTATATGTTAAGGCTAAATATGTTAATCCTGGAAAATTTGCGTGAATATTACTATTAGCTGAGTATTTTATAAACTAATATAAAACATCAACTCTCAGCATCAGAAATTATCAAAAATTGGCCAAAGAACAGCTTTTTTTCCCTTGATCATTGAGAAAAATTTAAGCAGAAAAAAGAAAACAGAAGACACAATTTTGTATCGACTTCCGGTTACAAGAAAGAAAAAAGTGCTCTTTCCGTTTTACGAAAACGAATTTTTTAATCGCATAAATTTTCGACACAAGCGACAGGACTTTCAAAAGACGACTCATCATGCCGTTTGTATCTGAACATAAAAACGCTGACAATGGTGGGAAAAAAATAAATGCGAAAAAAAGAAGAAAAAAAAAAAGATTTTCACGAAATTGATGATGTCTCGCCCATTAACGGCAACATAAAAACTCCCTCATTCTTTGGGCGCATACCGATCTTTTCCGTTGAAATTCCGTCAAGATTTATTATCTTCAAGAAGGAGCAGAAGTAAAACGGCTAATGGGAAGAGTGAAATTAGGAGAAAAGGGGAAGATAATAAATAGAAAGAAAAAAAAAGAAGAAAGAGAGAGAAAAGAAATCGTAGCAGAGAGAGTGAGAGAAAAACAGCATATGCGCCTGCTTTTATCGGTATGGCACGATCAATTGGTTTCGGGTGCGTCACCTTTCCATTAAGTCTTCGCAATATTGCGGAGTTTACAGCTCCGTAAGAAGGGCTTAATCATAGCGACACAATTAGCTAGCTGGCTTTCCTGCGAATGGATTTTCGTATGCACTTTTTTTTTTATTCGTGCGTTCTCGTAAGCACATTGGCGAAAATTTTCATTTCAAATTCACCTTTTTTTTTTCTTCATTAAGCTGTAAATGCAAAGAAATGAAGCGCCGTGTTGCTGAGGTTCAAACGCTACGTAGAATTCATTAGAGAAGCGTAGGAGAGAGAGGGGGGATGAAAGAAATGGGAGATATATGCAATGCAGAGCGAAAATTAGCTAATCACGAACTACCCGCAAATAGCAAAATCTTCAGAGTTGATACTCCCACTCCCCCCTCCCGGCCTTCCTTTCGATAAATGAAATGGAAAGAGTATGAACAGAGAGGTAAGAGTAAAAAAAATATTAAAAAGCTAAGTTTTGGGCGTTTGATCTCGAAATTTCTTAAAAGTGATCGAGATATTTTAATGGGTTTCTTGAAGCGACTCCCCAAGGGCACTCATCGTAAGCGGTTGTGGATTTCGTTTTGTGCATGAGACATTTATTTCTTTCTTTTTCTTCTAACACGTCAGCTCTGTCGTAATGCGTTTTCTATACAGTAACACTTTTCCATTATAACTTTTCACGGATGGCTGAGGTATCATAGTCTATTTATGTAACGTCAGAGATCTTAGATAAACTTCGGATTAACTTTTCTTGTTGAGAATTCTTTTGGGTTTATAAATAAACAACCGAAGCAATGATCTTAACCCCTTTCATTTGATGACAGAATTATAACTCACATATAAAAAAAATGTTGCGGGTTTGAACTCCGATTTAATTCAAACTGCGAACATTTTTCTTTACATGATAAGAAAATTTTAGAAGTGCAGTGATGACTCGAAAAAACCCGACACCAAATCTCTCTAATCCAGTTATTGTTCTAAGCCAATCCCTCGAAACGGAAAGTATAAGCAACTAAAAATATTTCCAAGCGAAAAACGTTGGATACCCTGATTGATTGATTGGTTTTATGGGATGTAGGGCAACAAAGGCTATTATTCCATTTGGATCCCCTAAATGTAACGATTCCCTCACTTGTATTGTATTGATTTCTTATTTGTACCACACAATGGGTTACAAACGACACTCCCGTAATTTCGAATGAGGTCAGATAATGCGGATGACAGCTCAACAAACTTCCATTTCACATTCAATCGAGTGATCATGGGTTCCATACAAGTTCGGAGCAGTGTTTTTTAAATCGAGTCGTGGGTTCTAGTGCCACTGTTGAAGATGCACGTTTAATCTTTTGGGGTTCAATATCCTTACTTTGAAATAGTGTGAGAGCTTGGAGAGAGAGCTGCCAACTCAGATCTCGTCCTCGTCACTTGACCGTGGTTGAAAATTTTAAAATAAGTCGCGATAAATCTCGTGTTGCTTCCAAGTGCATCGTTAATAAGCAATCAAGCAAAATCTTTTCTCTTCAGGGCCTTGAGGCATAGACAAATTTAGTGTGTCGCGCACCTCAATAAATTCATTCGAAGATGGTCGCTGGAATAAGAATCTGAATCAGATACACCAGCCCGTTACAGTGAAATCACTTCTCTATGAGAAAGATATTCGACTTAAAGAACATCTTGCGCATTCGGTATCGAAAATGCTGCTGGAAGATGTGTTCTGTTTCGTTCTCAATTACCAGGGGGAAATGAGCTTACTGCCTGTCCAATATATTATGAAATAAGGAAATGAATATGTATAAAAATTAATTCTGGGCAAAGCTAAGATATTTTTTTTTCTAAATGCAAAAAAAGAAAAAGGTAAATAAAGGAAGTCGAGGCTGTAGGTTTGAGTTCTGATTCTACTAAAGATCATCTGAAAAGCACAAAAAGGATGCTAAACATTTAAATCGTTCCTATATGGCATGATGTGTAGTGATTGTTTAATACCGTTGCTCTGAAAAGCAATACGAGGGCTACCTGCGATGGATCTCGTAATTTTGAACATCGGTTAAGTGACGAGAACGACACCCGAGCTGGCATCTCCCTCTCCGAACTTTTACACCCAATCAATGGAAGGACTTTGGAACGATCAGATTAAGCATCAACCTCGCTGCATAGAGGGTCTTAAGTGGCCTCAGGATTCGAACTCACGACTCGACGCAAAAAACGCCAGCCGCGAGTGAGCGAACAACATGGCTAGGTTACTGGGTCCTTAACATATGGCGTAGTGGGACATCTTGGTGACTGAGGTATCATTAGTGTCCTTTGAAGAAATAGCGAAGTCCATTACTTATAGCCATTTGTGTTTGTCTTAAAGTGAATCTAATTCAAACTAACTTCAGCATGAATAAACATCAGGAAGCTCAAATGATAATCAGATAATTTAATTACTCAACTCAACGTGCACCAGGTGAGAATTTTGTCCATAAAAAAAAGTCCATTTCAAACAATATTTGAAATAAAAACTAACTATTAAAAGTTATCTACAATAAAGTTAATTTAAAAAAAATATTCTTTTTGATGTATCTTCCACCACTGTAAAAATAATTATCACGAATCCTTGATAAACTACAGAAATATTCCTTGGAATTTTTTTCTCAAAGATTAGGAAATAGGACTCATGATAAGATTTTTTTTCTGTAAGAAAAATTTTTCGTTTAGATATCCGTTTACAAATTTCATAGAATATATAAAAACAAGAATCGTAGTTTATTAAACAATTACTTTCTGTTTAAACTAATCTATTTTTCGAGCAAAATAAATCTCATATTTCTCTATGATTTCTGATAATATAAATAGAATATCTATTTATTTCTTTTTGTTAAAGTACAAAAATGCGTAGTTATTTAATGTTTTTCTTTTTTTTTTTTTTTCTTTTTTTAATTTTAGGACATATTAATAAAATATTATTAACAAGATACAAAATTATCTGCCTGCAAAAAAAAAAGTTTTCCCACTTTGGGTTCTGTTTTTGTTTCATAAGCGAAAACAGGGAAAATCAATCATTTGTATGCATTTCCGCTCTTATATATAAACTCTCTTTTAACACGACTCTTAAAGCGGTTCTTTCAGTTGATCATAAAGCGAATTAAAACGAAGCGAACGCTGACCGCAATGTGGCACCGACCCCTCGGCATTCTCCCTAACAAGCCGACCGTTAAAAACAGCACACACGCATCGCCCGCAACGGTTGCCCCCCCGTCAAACGACAAGGAGGTGAGAAACTCACCCCTCCGCCGTCTCCTTAGCGAAATCTTTATCATCCAAGCCTCTTTGTCGATCGCCGACTTCTCTCTCTCTCTCTCACTGCTCTTCTTTTTTTCTACTCTCCTTCCCTATATTCTTTCTTCTTTTAATGCTTTCGCGAATATGATGGTTTGTGTTTTTTTTTTCTCTCTTGCTCTCACTCTTCGAAGACCTACGTTGGTATTTTTTTTTTGTTTCTCTCCCTCTCTTTCTCAGCTCCGTCATCTTCTCTTCTTATTCGGAATGAAAAGCGAGGAAGGTTTTTTTTTCTCCTCCATCTTTTTTTTTTACCTCCTTTATTATTTTTTCTTGCTCTTCCCTCTCCTTTGTTCGCATTTACAGTGGCACACATAGCAGCTGATTTTGAGTCCGTTGCCACATTTTCATCGAAGAATTTCCATTAGGCTAATCTTCTGAGGTAGGATTTTTCCGTCTCTCTCAGTCTCTCCTCCCTTTCTTTTTTTAATTCCTTAAGCATATTTTTGCCTTTCGTTCTTCCCTTACAAAACATAATTTTTTGGGGAAAGGGAATATTTAGGAGTTATCGACGTTTCACTAGCAATGTTAACTTGAGAAATTTCTATCGTAAGAAAATATTTGCATCCCTTCAACAGAAATGTTTTTATTAAAACATTTTTTGCTAGAGGTATGTAATAAGGATTTTTCCCCCATGTTATTCCTATCATTTTCTGAATAGCAATTTTATTAGATTGTGCTATTATACTCGTATGTGTCTTTTTATAAGGAAGAATGTCACATACTTAACAACTAGCTTCTTAAATATATAAGTACATCCTAATAAGGGACTTCCACCGGACCAGACACTTTGTCCCTTAATAGAAGTGCCCCTTAACAAGAGGTAAATACATATACTGTTCAATGGGACCGGGACCAAAAAAATTGTCCTTTAAATAGAGATGTCCCTTAAAAGTAGAACTACTGTACTTCTATAAACAACTCCGCACTCTGATGAAATGCCCAGAAGTCTTACTTTTTCACCCAATTCAGGAGACTACGATAACTAAGTGGTCATAATCGCAAGTTTCGTGATCAAGTCGAACCGGTTCGAATCCTGATTCATTCGAATATTCATCGCATGGATTGAGAAGTAGGTCGAACGCTAAGTGGAACTTGGTGGCTAAAATTCTTTACGTGGTGTGGGAGTTAGGAGAGTGATATCCCAGCTCAGTTGTCATTGAACAGGGCTCAAAATTATTAAATCTGCTTCCAATAGCCCTCCTCTCTAGCACGGCGGTAACAAAAACCGAAATTCCTCTCTTTCAGTTATTTCGAAGCAATTTGGCGGTGATATGATAGAGTCGAGATCTGAATTCATCAAAAGCTTTTAGACGGGAATGTTAAAGATATAATCCGGCTGAGTTCTAAATACTTTTAGTGCCAAGGGGGGGGGGAGGGTGGATGTTTAGGGAATGAGATATCAATTAATAAGGTTGCATTCATTGTTAGCACTTCTTGACTAAAAATATTTGTCGTTAATATGCCCGTTATATCTTAGTTATCGTTTTGAAAGCTTGTTTATCTGTTTTTCAAAAGCATACCATTGATCGCATCATTCCAAACTGATTGATTGGTTTTTATATTAACGTCGCACTGAGAAGCAACGCGATTTTGGCGACGGACTTCGTAATTCTAAACGTCAGTCAAGGGACGAGGACGACACTTTAAACTGGCACCTCCCTCTCCTAACTTTCATATCACGCCATCGAAGGGACTACCAGCCTCGACAAATTCAACGTGCATCAACCCTGGCTTCACGGTGGGTCTTTCGCTGCATCAAGACTCAACCCAATGACTCGCCAAAAACCGCCGACCGTGAGTTCGCGACCATGACCACTGTGGTCACCAATCTACACTGTTTTAGGGTGCTTCGCTGATGTGTGGAAAAAGCCGCAAAAATATTCACACCAAAAAAATTTTCAAATTTATTTTTGATGATTTTTCTCGAAACTCCCCTTTTTCGCCATTTTTCTGTGTGTTTTCCGGCATGTGCAACAATTTCCCCCCAACCCCGTTTCTGCTCAAACAATGCGCATTTGAATGAGTTGTGCGTGTGTTGACGACGTAGTACAAAAATGAAAAGGCCCTGAGGCCTGAGATTTGGTACGCTGAAAATAGTGATAATGTGCACACCGATGTGATTTTTTGAATTTTGCGGTAGGTTTTTAAAATTTTAATGTTAAAATGACCGATAAAGTAGTTTTTGTCATCTTTAAGCTCTCTGACGAATACTATTTCCTTCGATTCTTAGGTTCGAGCCCTGATACCGCAAAAGATTTGCTGTGTATCGAGACTTATGCACGTTGAATCTGTCGCGGCTCCGAATCCTTCCCCTCTTTCATTGGCATGGTGTGGAAGTTCAAAGAGGGCGCTAGCCCAGGTGTCGTCGTCCTCATTTGACCGAGTTTGGAAATTATGAGGTCCGTCGCCAACAACCTTCGTTTTACTGCTCAATGAGACATTAATAAACAATCATCATCACAAACGTTTAATTGCAATTAATTCTCCCGTTTCTTGAAATGTCTCCTATAATTATTTACTTAATAAGTGCTCACAGTGTCTGTTAATATATGCTTAAAAAATAAGTGCTTAAGTTAAAAAAGTTCAACATGTCATCTCATATTTATACTTTATATTCCTCATATTTACAATATACATTTACTCTCAGAATTAATATAATTTAATTAATATTGGAATAATAGACGAAGTTGTACTATTTGTTACTGTAACATCCTATACGCACAGTCGAATCTTTTCTTGTAGACCCAATAAAAAGTTCACTATGACCGTAAATTCCCTATATCGAATTCACATTTATCAGGCAGCGATTTCCCCAAATGTTGGAAACTAGAATTTGATAGGGAAAAATCTTTGCATATCACCAATTGATTGTTTTTATTTTATCCTAAATAGCAATTTCCTCTTTACGGAATTCGTCATTTTTACCGATTTTTTCTCTAAGATGGAAGACTGTTCATTCTGAAGCGCTCATATGGAAATGAAGAAGGAAAGGAGGGCGTCTCTAAGGTCCATTCCAACCACTCTTCTGGTCTTTGAAGGGGTGATTTGAAAAGAGAATTCTTCGTAGAGGATCAGTGGATTCCTAGAAAAGGTGGGATAGCTAGGAATTGGGAAATAGGAATACTGTTTATCGGGAATAGGGTCTGTGACCGATTAATACAAATGACGGGGTGAGTGAAAGAGTGGGATTTGAGTCGGAAGATCAGGAATGCTGTCTTTCATAATCCTCATACATACGTGTAACTTTACTTTTGAAAACCTAGAAACAAAATTTCGTGGTAGGCAAATTTCGGTTCACTTCAAGCGGACTTTCATTTTCTCATGTGAGTGCACTAAAAGCATTTTTAATAACATTAGTTAAATACGATTTCAGGTGAAATAGTTAACTATAACCGAGAAATTACTATTTATCCCAGGTTTACTAAAGTTAGGTTCGATTGTAATATCTTGTTACATACACCTGAAGTCATAAATTAAAGTTATATATACTTTTTCAAGTGCTTTATCGATTCTTACAATACACTAACGCTAAATTTTATTTCTATAAGTTTTTCGCTATCCTCTTGACTTATTTATTGTATCGAAAAAGCCATGTCTTTTGAACAAGAGAAAAACATTCGATATATTTAGATAATTAACGAATCCGTTTTATTTGATGCAAAATTTAGCAAATAAAAATAATTCCAATATTTCAGTTTCTTATTAGCATAAGATGCTCGCATGTGATAAAAGCATTAATTGTGATATGTTAGATCGCAATTGCGATAATTTTTTATTTATTATTTATATCATATTCCTTAAAAGAATAGACATTTTATATATAAAAAAAAGAATATATACAGAAATTGAGCCAAATATCATTTCAACACATTTATTTCGCAATTCTAGATATTTCACTCTTTCAGTTTTAAAGAATGTAAGCTACTGAAAAATATATAACATTATGATCATGAAACATAATTTATGATATAAAGAATAATTACAGCTAATATCTCATTTCAAATTAATGCAAGTAAGTAGTTAAGAAAATAGTATTTTTCTTTTCGAGAAAATAAATTAAAAAATCACATTGCCTGAATATGCGTTTAAGGAAACAGATCGATAACTGTTTTCGTTCATTAGAAAACTATGTCTAAAAACCACAGCCCATATTCAATGGATGTGTCATCATTTGCCCAAATTATCATCAATACATTGTAGAGTTCGGTTATCTTGGGTCTATTTTCAGATACGCTTCTTGGAATCGGATTCGGCGAGGGAGTAACGAAGATTTTGTACGAAATGATACATGAATTCGAAATGTAAGAGATCAATCCACATTACAACAAAGAATAATAATGACTCATGAAACTTTACTGCAAAAAGTGACTTCGCTTATCCATTATCTCGTCAATGACACCTGCTTGACACGATCCTTCAGTTGGCTGCTTATCAACGATCAAAACCTGTTTCCTAACAGCTATCAACTCATTTTCCGTAGGGTTAGGATAAGGCATCACTCGTATTACTAACTACCGTTCGCAACCCAGATAAACGTCTTGCAACTTTTTGTGTGATAAGGCATCGGTAGTCGTAAGTCTAGGGCAGTGGCTGCCTCGAAACGAAATTGGGTTCAAATCCCGATAAGGCGCGGATGTTTGTTCGTAGAGTCCTTGTGACATCTTAAGACTGTATTGGCCAAGAGTTATTTTGGCATCCTTTGATCGCGTTCTCATCGCACGACCAAAAATTTTCTTTGTACAATTCCAATAGTTCTTTTAGTAACTTAAAGCGAGATATTAATTCATGCTGAATTCTTAAGATATAGAACAGTTAGACAGTAGTTTATACGAAAGAATAGTTATTCAGTGAAATTTTTAAAAAAAGCATTTTATATATATCAACAAAAATAAATATAATATTAGAACAGCTACCGTCAGGAGCTTACCATCTTTAGGCAAGTACAGGATTGATTGCTTATTAATGTCGCACTGAGAAGCAACTCGACAGCTGTTAGCGACGGATCTCGTAATTCTGAACATCGGTCGAGTGACGAAGACGACATCTCAGATGGCACCTCCTCCTTCAATCTTCCACTCAGCGCCAACGGAAGGACTCGGGACCTCCACAGATTTAATGTGCTTTTAATTAATTTTACACAGCGGGTTTTTAGTGGCATCAGGGCTCGAACCACGACACGGCGAAAACAACATAGGCCTGATTTCGGGGCCATGACCACTTGCTACTGCGTCCACAGGCAAGAACGGAGAAAATGACCTCAAGGTGTCCTATGGATATTTTTTTCTTTCCCATGAGATTTACTACCTTTGGTAAATACGGGTAATGTGCCCCTGGGATGCACTAGTGATCCTTCTCTATTTTAGACCCTCGTTCTTCAGCCAATTTTTACCTTTTTTTCTTCTTAGATAACAGTTTAAATAAATGTTTAGATCAGTTTAGCTAGATTTTGTGCTCTTGTGCCTTAAAGCCTGTTGCTCCCTCATTGACTTGACAAGGGCGATGCACATATATCATATAAGACGAACATTATTTGATTTGGCAATTGTGGCCGCTGTAGCCTAGTGGTATGGTCACGGACTCGCGGCCAATGTCGTCCTCGTCACTTGACCCAGGTTGAAATTTACGAGGTTCGTCGCCAATAGCCCTCGCGTTGCTTCTAGCGCGAGTAAAATTCATTTGGCAATTACAATGTTGCCGCACAAAATTAATTCTGCACAGGCATACGCACTTAAAGCATGACAGCTATACTGATTTTAACCGGCACTCAACTCATATATTCAATTTACACACAAAATGAAGAAATATGCAACATTTATGTTAAAAAAAACCAGAGAGGGACAATAAATTAATCTGATTTATAGAAACTAAAATTTAAAAAAAAAAAAAAACATTAAATGACATGAAAGGCTATTTTCACTTTATGGTAAAAACGAGACCCTGACTCGGAAAAACTTTTTTTGCAATACAAAAACATTCCAAAAAATTAGTATCATGTTCTAACTTCCCTATTGTGCAAAGGCAAGTACAATTATGTAAGACATCTTTTTTCCTTTACTTTAAAGGTAAGCATTATTTCAATTTTACCTATTATAGCATATGTACTCATGTTTATATATATATATATATATATAATTATTTCTTATTATAGGGTTAATTTCATTTTGTGTATCTGACAATTGCATAGGATAAAGGTTGGCTACTAAAAATGGTTTAACTTGAGAATTCGGTCCTTAATTTTTTGTATTGTGTTGTCATGGCCGCTGCCGTTTTTTAGCCTGATGGACATGGTCGCGGCCGGCAGTTTTCGTCGACTCGTGAGCTCAAGTCTAAAAGATGCCATTAAAGACCCACCGTGAAGCCGGGACTGATGCACGTTGAATCTGTCGAGGCTCAAAATACCCACAGTGACGTGAAGTGGAAGTTTAGAAAGGGAGGTGCCAGGTGACATTAAAACCAATCAATAAATTATTTTGTATTGACAAGTTCTCTAAGTGGCCTTGTTTTTAATATAGATAGTCTAATTACATCATCTAATTCATTACTTTTATGTTTATTAGCATATATGTATTTAATTGCAATGGTTTTACGAGTTTTGCTCGTATGTGTTACTCTTTTGTATATCACACTCTCCCTCTGTATATATATATATATATCCTTGACCACCAAGTCTTTCTATTTTTTAATATCCTGAAATGCCTTTGGCAGCAAAATGAAATTCTGTATCTAATGTATTCCGTCTCATACATCACTTTTCAAGAATGAAATAGCTGATATTTTGGCCAAGGAAAGGGCCTCCGTATTTTGAGGACCAAACAATTCGCTTACCTTCCTTGAATCTTACTGAAAAATAAAAGTTTGTGTCACCTTATCTCGTCAGTGATATCTTTAAGATACTTGATCTCGTGGATTCAATTTAACCTATGATGGATCATATGGAATAGGTTACAACAACATATACACAAATATTTTTGCATTAGTGCAAAATAATGCAGAATGCGAAAAATGTGCCCCCAAAACACATATTTACCTTAAAACAGTCTATACACTGCTTAGGGTATCCATAATTTTTGCAACTTGTTTATTTCGTGTTTTACATCTCTTACACGAGACTTGAAAATATGACGACTTGTGTTCCGTCGTTATACAATTGTCTCTACAACACAGAATATTTTTTTATTAACTACCTGAAGAGGATTGCAGTTTATTTTTAGTTTCAAGGTTTTATAATACGAGATCTCCGTTTTACGTAGTTGAAAAAGTTGCAAAATCATTGGCTTACCATTTGAATCTAGTAGTTGCGATACCTTGTAGTAAAGATCTCGAACTTTCGACCGGCATTGTTTTGTCTAGTTGTGGTTTAGAGTCTTCATGCAACTAATGCTAATCCGCCGAGTAGCGGGACTGATGCACGAAAAATCTGTCGAGGCTCTAAGTCCTCCTATGGGCGTAGTGTGGAAGTTTGGAGATAGAGGTGCTAGCAGAGGTATCGTCCTCGTCACTTGACCGAGGTCCATCGCCTTCACTCTTCGAGTTGCATTTAAGTGCGACGTCACAAAACAATTAATCAACCATTTGAATATACGACCAATAATTACAAAATGTATGCTGTATTTTATCCTACATTGATTACATAATCTGAAAGTGGAAGATATAGAACTAATGATTTGTTTTTTAAAAATATCAATGATATAATAACTCACCAGAAATTTTTTTGTAAAGCATTCATCGGTATCCAAAATGCTTAAGTCCTACAGTTAATGAATATGAGTTCGTATGAAGACAGACAAAACCAAAGAAAAAGTAAGCATTTTTTTAAAATGACACGACGCAGACAAAGACAAAGAAAATATAAGCACTACATGGCAGCCGTTTTCTAAAAAGAATTAAATATCACAACGAGACGCAAAATTAAAACGATTGCAGACGATTAACGATGCAAATATTTATGATTAATTCACATTCAATTTAAATACCGCAGTCAAAGAAATGCAAAATAATTTTAAAATGCTGTGCGTTTTTATTTTAATAAATTAATAAAAATCACTACATCCATTCGCTATGCATTGTGCATACATTTCTCTCCTCTATTTTACACAAATAACATCAACATCGCAGCATTTTAGAAAGTTAAGTCACTTCATTTCTCCCCTCTTTTTTTTAACATTTATGTCGATAAAAAACCTTACATAAATATTAAAAAAAAAAA
Organism: Nephila pilipes; assembly: GCA_019974015.1. Classification (NCBI taxonomy): domain Eukaryota; kingdom Metazoa; phylum Arthropoda; class Arachnida; order Araneae; family Nephilidae; genus Nephila; species Nephila pilipes. The sequence goes on along the minus strand of BMAW01023678.1, from coordinate 850,069 downwards.
AAAAAAAAAACGACGGAAGCATTTTAATCTACGCTTATTTATCTTTGACCCTGTTAGAGCTTTGTTGTCTTCCCTTCTGCTTAGCATTTTGCTAATGCAAAATAAATGAGGAAGTCATTTGGGAGAAATAATAAACAAATAAATAAATAAAAAAACACCAAAACTGGAAAAAGAAGAGAGCTAGACAGAAAAAGACCTGTCGAAAGCAGAAGGCAAGAATATTTTCTTTGCATTAACTGCTGTCTCCATTTAATGAAGTCCGCCACTTCCTTGGATGAAAAGACATTTTTTTTTCATCCTCTCTCCCTTCACAAAGAAAACGGAGGATGAAAAAAGCGGTATTTAATTCTGTTTCTCCCACAATCTTTAATAAGTAAAATGGTCGTGTGTATGCATGTGTGTGGCGGGTTTTCGCCAGCACTGGTTCAGCGCTTGGACGTTTTATCAGGTTAACAACTCCGCGCTTTCTAATTAGCTGATGATATATATCTTTTTTTTTCCCCTCCTCTTTTCTCTCTCCATCGTTGGAAATCTTGCTTTAATTACGATTAGAACAGGAGGATTTCTTCGCTAGGACTGAAGTTATAATTAGAATTGATATTTTCAGCTGCTGATGTGAAGCGAAGAAGAAAATTTTGTCACGGTTACATCTGTAGTCGTAAGTTGTAGGCATATGTGCGCATACATTGCGTATCGTAGATAAATATAAGAAGTCAATATCTAATATTAATAAAAAAAATAATAAACTCGCACGATAGTAAGCGTTTATGTTTAAAAGATTAATTTAATTTTAATTTGCAAACTTTGCTCTTATTTTATTAGTGGTAAGCTAATTTTTTGAAGCCATAATACATTATTTAGTCCATCTTTACCAGAAAAATTGTTGCCGAATCTAAGAACATTTTTCGGTTTAAAAAATATGCTTTAATATAATTATAATATTGGGAACACTAATACGGAGAGCAAGATATTTTAATGAACCTTTCAGTTTATTTCAATCAATTTGATTTTTCTTGTATAAAAGATATTCTGTCTCTTTTACTTTAAAATGTGAAATAAACCTTTTACTTAACACGCACAGGCAATCTATGGGGAATTTATTCAATTTTTTCTAAATTTTAAGTTCACAGTATAATAAACAAATATATTTAAAAAAGAGCTTATAGTAATATCGGGACATTTTGCTTTCTAAAAAAAGTATTACGAGTACGCAGTTCGCTCTTTAATACTAAGCAATTATTAATTACAATTAAGCCTATATTAAGCCAGAGATAAAGAAAAAAAAGATTCCTATTCAAATTTTGTCACATAAGTCTTGTAGGACCTGATTCACGTTAAATCTGTAGGGGCCCAAAGTCCTTTAGTAAACTGTGTTAAATTTTTAACTTAAGAGAAATCCAAGGTTCTTGAAGTGTTCCTTCAAAAAATTCTTGAGCTCCCATCTGCTATCCATTTTGAATTCGCGCACATGCTGTTAATCTTATAGAATTTCTACACTTTCCTCCTCAAATGAATACCGACGGTATTTGTTTGAATACACTAACGTTCATCCAAAATCCAAAAGAACAAAAAATAATCAAAGGCTTTGTGTCAATTCATTTTTCCTCCGATTTTCGAAAATAGTTTTATGTCTATTTTAATGATTAGTTAGAAGCTACAGGTCTTTAAAAATACATAAAAATATTTACAAAATCAGAGAAAAAAAATAGCAATTTCACAGAAATTTTCTTTATTTTTGGCTCTTTCGCATTCACTTGACTGCATTCAAATAAATACATTAATCGAGATTAGAGGCGGAAAATATAATATTAGGTATTGCGTTGCGTTCACGATTTCAAATTGGCTGGTATAAAGATATATTCGAATTTTTTTGAAATTGACCTAATTATGACAATTAAACTTAGTTTTCTCCAGAAATTTTGTGATTTTCCTGCATATTACATATATAAGACGAGTGTAAATAGCACAAAATATTATATATACAAGACCTATTTTCTTTTGAGGATTGGTAAATTACTCATCATATTCAGAATTATTATTAGATATGTTCAGTATCTTTATTGTGCTGATTTTATTCAATGAGCAATTAAAAATCCTCTTAGAGTTTTTGACTTCTAAAATATTTTTTTAATCATGCGCATTTTTCCCAGTATTTTTTCCCATTAAAATTAAACTGTACAGGACAGCTATTTTCTAAATAAATGTTTACTGCCTATTAGGCATTTCTATCAATACTTATCAAGATCATTCTAGAGTAAGGCTTACTACTTTTGCTGACAGAAAGTTTTTCACATATAAAGTCGTGATTTAAAAACTCACTTACATATCCTTCAATAACCAGATCAATGACTCGCTGACTGCTTTAAGCGTAAAAAATATATTGATGGTTAATTATTACTCCATATTACAGCACCATTACTCCGTGATTTGGAGAAAAAAAAAGTCCCCTTCATCAAACTCCTGAAATCTTTTCGACAGTTTGAATCGCCGCCCTTTTCACCCTCGTTTCGTTCGTATGTCACTATATTTGCCTTTTACATGTATAAGATTGCAGTAGTTGAATTTTTTTTAAATACAAGTCAAGTTAAGATCTGCCCCTATCTAAGAAGTTCCATCTCCTTTTCTGTAGCCTTTAAGCCTGGAGTGCTAATTACTTTATATTACAAAGGTGTACATAAATCTTGAATGGATAAAATCATTAAAGTGAGTACAATGCATAAGAGGGTTTGGAGTAAAAACAACATTGGCTAGGTTTATTATGTCTTAACGAATGCGTTTCATTTGGGAAGAAATTAGTTTTATTTTTTAAGAAATTATTTAAAAATAAAAACATATTCGCTGAAGCAAAAATAGAAATAAAAACTTACTCTATAATCCAGCTTTCTCGCTTGCTATCTTAAACTTCATAGAAACAGACTTAAAATTAATTTAATTTGAGATTACCCTAGAAATAGAGTTAAATCATCATACGATGTGGTTATCATTGTGGTTAATAATTTTAATATTTGATGCGTTATAGATATTTGGTGTTATGAGCACAGACATGTTTGAAACCACATAGACAGTGAAAAACGTTTAACATAAAAAAAATGGGCTTACAGAAATTATGCCGTAACCCCAACAAAATACTATGTAATTTCCTTTTTTTCCCATTGAAATATAAAATAAAAATCACTTAACACGAAAATATTTCGTTTCTTGGACCTATAGATTTTTTGGCTTAGTTTCATTATTTTTTTTCATTGGAGCGAACAAAATACAGGACAATCTTTTCTGTTCGTTGGATTAGTCCATGATAATTCCGAAGAGAAAGGAAGTAACACCTGCAAGAGCGTGGCATCCTTTTGCGGGTGCGACACGATGTCCAGTGGGTGTGTTTCGGGTTCCCATGAAATCCGACTTTTGTAAGGTCAAGTCTCGAACTCAGAAAAGTCGTTTGCTTTCTCACAAAGATCGACAGCTGCACTTTAGCCGGAATATTTGTGGGAAAGTTTTAGGCACCGCAAGCGAATTGGTTGTTTTAAGCATAGTCGCCGCAGTCAAAACATTTCCAGTCTACGGATCAGTTAGTTTTCAACAGTGGGTGAATTTATGCGTTGAAAATCGGTAGATGTGTGTCTAAGTCGGTGAACTTAAGGTTGAAATCAGTGGCCTTTTTGACAAAATAGAATTTCTGTTTTCTACCCATTTATTTTAAATAGTTTTTTAACGTGTACGATGGCAGAAAAATCAGGACAGTTTCGCTCAAAATGAAGACGGAGCTGCTTAAGGCAGTCGATGAAAAACAGATATCGAATACGAAAATTTGTGGAGAACTTAGCATTGTTAACTCACCCCCTATATATATTTTTATAAAATATGTAATGGTCGCATTAAAAATTGAAATCATATTGCGTCAATGTTTGAGCCAGAGAGAAAACGCGCGAGAATGTGTGGTTTAACACGAAAATGCGTTGATTCAACCAAGTTGGAAATGCTCTCAAATCAGAACCTTTATTCTTGGAAGAGATGATGAATTTGCTAAACTAAAAAGTACTGATTTTTCTGAAAATCCAGGGTGTAACGTCGTGACCCCAGAATGCGTGTATTGAAGCGGTAACGTGAAGGGAAAGTAAAAATAATTCTTTATTTTACAAATTTATGGATTATATTCTAGTTAGGCGTTTCCGCCTGGTTTCTATTCGCACAAACTCCAAACACATATGTGGACACAGCACAAGTCCACATACATAGAGTTAAAATACCACCAATGGTTTAATATCAAATGCAGATCGATTTTAGTCCTAAAATCGCAAGAGCAGGAAATAGCATCTAACTTCTGGTGGAATCGCCTATTTCGCTCTCCGTCAGGAATCTCCCCTCTTTTTCTTTTCCTCCCTTTTTAAGACCTCGGATAGGTCTGTCGCACGCCCCACTTTGATTTATTTTCATTTTTTGAATGGACTATCCAATCAAAGACAAACTCCGTTTTTGTCCTCTGCAACACCATTCGCTCTTATTGGCCAATGTCAGTTTTCCCCACGTGCAAGCAGATGTCGGACGTCAAACGGCTTGGCCCTAAATTCCCATATATATCAATGTCATTGGTCACAATACCTTACAAAGAGGATTCAACTCTGCCACACCTGTGTAACAGAGTCAGATGTTCATGAATGTAGTTGACCCAAGTCACCTGATTTTTCTCATTTATTGCTATTAAGCGATAAACTTTTTATTGTGACTTTGAATGGGAAGTTAGGAACAAAAGCGGTAGTTCAATGCAAAAGTCTTTGGCGGGGATTATCTATAACCTACGCTACAAGGGTTAATGTAATGTTTCAAGAAAATGAATGGAATAGTGTTAAAAAAATGTTTGTGGTGAAGCTAACCGAGTTTTACTAAATTTGACTTCATATTAATTACAGTTTACGTTACCTTCAATACTTGAAGAATATGAAGCAAAGATATCTTCAACGTTGACACGATATTGATTCATTTTACCTCTATAATATCTTTACGGTGTAAACAGATCTATATTACTTTATCGATGGTATACAATAGTGTTCAGGGGGATAATAACTAAAGGTTGAGTTCTAATATTAGTGAGGTGTAATTAAGATGGATTTGTCACTGAAGGAACTTAAAAACAATGGTGTTTTAAAAAAAATATATTGCCGATCGAGTGAGCGAAGAACTAAAAAAACGTGGTAAATAGCCATATTATGTTCACTGATTAGATTCTCAATTTAGACGAGCGATTTTTACGGGGGGGGGGGGGGGTAAATTTGCATTATTATTAATAATTGTCCGACTCTCCCTGATAATCAAGTAAAATCTATAAAGTTTATATTTTTGCTTTAACAACCCTGTGTGATCACTGTATCAGATAAAGTTTCAAATTTCACTCGAAAGAAAAACTTGGAAGTTCGACAGCAGTTGCTTCAAAAATAGTTAGTTACTCGTAATTGAAGCAAAACATTTCGTTATCAGTTTGTTAAATGAGTAGCATGCGTTGAGCTCCGCATGAAATTTAGAAATACCAAAGACGGTTGAAAATTGTTTTCGTCATGCAGGATTCTCTAATGTAGCTGATTCTGCAGAATCGGCAGGTATTTAAACTGAGACGATATTTATTGAGAAAAAGTTCCTGCATTATTGGATTGCCCAACAGTTTCATTGGATGAATGTGTTGGAGGCGATGATGATGTGTTTTCTGTCCCGATTATGACAGACGAACACATTGTGGCGATCGTTCAGAGCTCAAAAAGATCCCGTCGACGACGACTCCCAAGACGATATTCCAGTTCTTGTACTCATTATATCAGAAAAGCTGATCGTCATGAAAAATACGCGCAGTAAACAAACGTTTTGAATGGCGAAATGAATAACACAGCAAACGATATCGAACAATGCATTGGCAATTGGAGACTGAAAAAAAAAAAAAAAAATTTCCAAAAAATAAAAGTTTTTGCATCTTTTTTATAAGATACATATAATTATTTGAAGCTAGTCTAATATGTGTTGGACAAAACACACACATACAAGAGAGAGACGTTCAATGTATGTACCAACAAGTGTTCATTTTTACCAGGAAATCAAATTAATAAAATTTGACAACGCCGAAAATATTGATGAGCTCTTTTCGCATGCTTTATTTAACACTAAAAAATATTTTGGTCCCATCGTTTCGTGTTAAATGTTATACTCTGTATTTATCATTTAAATATAGATCTTTATATATTTAAACAGATTAATTTAACAACAAGATTTTAGAAAGTACAGAAATCTTCTGCCAAATCTGTGGCACTTAAGCGTTAATAATAATTTTTCTCGACTTGTTAAGAATTTTGATTTCCGTTCCTTATCGATGGATGGCATGGTTTTCAATTGCCAATGAGTTCAGATTGTTGCCAAATGCTAAATATATGTAAGGATAGTAAATAAAAAGGAATTAAATTATAATATTTCTTGAATACATAGTTTTATGAAATGGGCAAACAAGTTTTTTTTTACAAAGTACTGTTTCAGTTTTATACCTATAAACATGAAAATTACTACAGGTTTGAGAGAAATTCCGTTTCACAAGATGGTCGCTAAAAAATAAATAGAATGAAAATTTGTGATTTCCACAATTGGGATTGCCTAGACTCTCATCTTACACAATGCCTCTCGTTACAAATGCCGCTTTAACAACGATTCGCCCAGCTCAAAGGGGGGGGGGGACTCAAGGTTTCATTTTTATAGAACTGGTATAATTCGATTGATTTCTGGTTATATTCCTTCATTATTTTCGTATAAATAAATCCTTCAATCTATGTTATTTGTTTGTAAAATTATCATGTATGTGGTTGAACGATTAATTTTTAGAAAAAGAATTTCCTTATACAGATATTCTTTTCCCTTTTATATTTTAATTTTTTTTCTTCTTTGCAGCACATCAGTTTGACAGGTGCTGAAAAAATAGGCGAATGAATAGGTGAAATTACCTATTCATCTGCTCTTAAATGTCTGGTAGATACTTTTGATTTGTCCTCCCCACAGTTCGCCAAATGATATGTTTTTGCTTATTAATGTTAGTTAATTACAATTCTCATTACTATTTATCATATTTAAAAAAAATTCGCCAAATCTTGTTCTCTGAGGAATAAAGCGAGAGGTAAGACAATTTTCATTGCATTCACACACAACTCAAATATTTTAACTGACCTGATATGTGCAACATGGTAACAAGGAAAATTAAAATAAATGACTTGTGACGCACAAAAGCAAAATACAATCGTTTGAACCTGAATGCTTGATCATGTACGGGAGTGAGGAAAACTTGTCGTGATAGGCATTGTGTTATAACGACTTCGTCTCTTTTTACAGACAGAGTCACGCTACGCACAGTTATAAACACACTCGAAACAGGTAAGAGTTGTCATAAAGCTAAATATAAATTTTACCTTAGATTAAAAGTAGAGTCAGGATCCATGATTGTAATCAACGTAATTCAAGAATAACCTTGTGACATATAATAATCGTATGGTTATAAATAAGACTGAACTGTATTCTTTTGCTGGCCGTTTTTATTTTTCGTACATTTTTACTTATCTATAGAATGTTAATGACTTCTGTATGTGGTAGAAATTACACGAAAGAAAGGTTTTTTGGTGTATAAATATTTTCGGTATTTCGAAAATTTTTGTAATGGTAATACAACGTTCAAATGTGTAAATATTTAGATATTGGTCAAGGTGAATCCTCAATATCATGTTGGAAAATGACATGACATTAAAGTAACTGAGACAGAAAATGTTTAATTTTTTTTAGCCACCCGAGGGACTATTGTTTTAGTTGGATCACTTTTAGCGTACTAGATCACTTTTCAATTTTTTATCGTTTGCTTCAATTTTAATTACATGTAGCTGATATATTATTCAATTTCATAGTTTATCGTTTGCTTTAATTTTAATTACATATAGCTTAAATATATGCAATTTAATAATTTATCATTTGCTTTAATTTTAATATCGGAAAAGTTTACTTTTGTTCACTTTTCAATATTTCATCATTTACTTTAATTCTTATATTTAATTGAGCAATTTAGGAATAATTAAAAAAAAAAGCGCACCTTGGGTGGCTAAATCTGTTCTTTTCAAAACTTTGCATAGAACTTTATTTTATATTTTTTTTATTTTGCTGTTAAAATCAGAGAGCTCTTTGTTGATTCCATTCCATTATTTATTAGAATTTGAATCAACAGAATGCTAAAAAATTGAGTTTTGCAATAATGAACAAACATGGTCAAACTACTCTTAAAGAAGCTTTGCTTTCGTTTTTCTCGAAACGCGCTTTTTTAGGATTTTAGTATTACCCTCAAAATCTACTTAATCCACAGCGCAGATATTTTCTACAGTGTATAATGAGGTTATTTCCCATTCGAAGAATAATTCCTTTTTCTAATAGCCCTCGCAAATTATACTCAGAGCAAAATATTTATATAAAAATTAAAGAAAATTTAACACATAAACTTTAAAATTCTTAGGATGTTATTACATTTCAGTTTTAGAATTATAAGTATGATCAGTGTATAAATACAATACTTGAAAGCTGTAAATGTAGTGTATGTTATGCTGAAGGTAAGCACATTATTTGCAAATGCTAATACAGCTGTTGATAATTAATTGCTCTTATATAATTACTTACGTATATAAACGTGATTTTCTGTACATTAACTGATACATAAGTGTACAGGTATCTCAATGTTAAAATAAAATATCTATTGCTTTTAATTTTTAAAAAAAGTGATGATTATTTAAACTTGCCTTAAAATAAGGTCATCCGTAAAATTACTTTTTACCTCTAAATTTTAAAAATATTTATACCCCTATTTCAATGATTCCTTCGTGAGTTTTTCTATCTTTAAAAAAATATTCTTATATAAATATTCTATTCTAAAAAAAAATTCTAGATATTTGAAAATTGGGGAGAAAATGCCTCAGAAACCTGCATTAATTATTGCTCTTTCGGTTGCACTTTCTTACGTTAGTAGTAAAAATTAAAGGACGATAGTAGGATTTCTATGAAATCAAAATGGCGGTAGACAAGAGCCTTAATTTTTTCTCATGTTTTATATCAATTCAATAAAAAAAATCAGTAGAAATTTATCGTAACATATTTTCGAAAATTAAATTCATTACTGGTGAAAGCAAGCGTCAAACATATATGCTAAAGCGTTTATGATAAAATTTTAGAAAATGGTCGGGTGACCATTTTGTAGTTGTCTAAAACAATAGCCCTTGGGTGGCAACAAATATTAATAAAGTATAGGAAAAAATCCTTTCATTTAAAAATAATCAATGGGTGGTTCTTGATATCTTAAAAAAATATCTCGTTACAAAAAATAGAGATTCTCCTTCTGACATTTTACATATCTAAAATTAAATATCAATCTTTAAAACTAATTATTAACAAAACCATGTCTTACTACTGACAAGTAAGACATCTTTGACAGAAATACGATTTTTTTACTCTTAAAAGAGATGGGGTAAAAACCGGAATTTCAAACGAAACTGATCTTTGAATGACAGTGTATTTTGGAAGACATATCAAATCAAAAATATTAAATGGTTTTCTCAAATAATACGCTTCTGGATAAAAGTTTCCACATTTAAAAAGAAATTTATCTGATATTGAAATAAATTCATGACTAATATTTGCATTTGTTTTCATTTGTCGACCTAATAATTTTTAGTTTATACATATATACAAATAATAATAAAAAATACTAAAATGGGGATCAAATAATATAAATTTTTAAAATAATTGTAAGAATTCTATTTTTGTCATAAAAGCATCAAAACACATAGCATTTTCTTCTTACCTCAGCTTTTTTTTTGGCATGTTTAAGAGAAAAAAACCAGGAGGTTAGAAAATGTCAGTCATTTGGAAAGAGAGAGAGAGAGATTTTATATTATGGTTCTAATATAAAACCCATAACTAATTGCAAAATTTATTTATTTTATTTTTAATTTAAATTTATATTTAATAAATACAATATTTACTACATATACTGTATGTAGGTATTTAAATCATGTTTATAAGTAATATTTGCATGACATTAAGATTATCTTTGCGTTCTGTCTTGTAGCTGGTTCAAAATTTCATTGGTCGAACTCCATTGGCTGGTTCTATTTATCATATTGCGTCCCTAGAATTTAAAAAAAAAAATTAAATATGCCCTCTTCTACTTTAATATGTAAAATTAAGTATTAGTTTGGCGTTTTATTGTGGGAGACATATTTTATACAGTAAAAATAGAATGACTCATTCAAAAAATAGGTGTAGTATAACAAATTGTGCTGCTCTCTACAGGACATACTGAATTAAGAATAGAATGTCATTCGATTCATTCGTTTCATTGAGAATGTTTCATTTCAGAGTTGTAGAAGTCTACATGAAATATTCCTTAACATTTGGCGAAGACCGCCTTGAAATTGTGAAATATTCTGTGTTGAGCTTCAGTTTTGTGGAATAAACTTACTTTTTATTAGAAATTTATGAAAAATACATTAAATTTAATGTCAATTGATTATGGTCCACACATGTGCAAGTATTCGCACAGAGAAACTCATTGTGTGTAACGTCCTACATCCATAGGCATCATTTGCAGGTGAAATTGCCAACGCATTTGTAGTGTAAATCGATGATGCTCGGCCACACACCGGTAAAGGAACACGCTGAATAAGAGATTATTGTCCACAGGGGGTGCAGAGTAAGTAGACATCACGCTCTTCTGACCTTTACATACAATCCAGCCAGAAAGGGACTGTCTGTGCAGAGGCGTGGTGCCTCTGCAGGGTTTCAAATGACTTGCTGGCCAAGGTAACAATGGATTGCGCTACCTGTAGGGCACAGCAAATACACTGAATAAGAACGTAAATAACCTAATCTAACAGTACGCTGTGTTATTTACTTTTAAGAAAATAACCAAGTTCTAAGTACATAGTTTTTGTTGTAGAACAACTCTTAGTTTATCTTCTTTTATCATTAACGCAAATTGGAAACATATATTTGGAATGCACTTGGTTCGTAAAATCTCCGAAATTACTAAAATTTGCTTCACTTTGTTTCAGAGATATAGTTCCTTGGAACGAATTTAACACAATTAAATTAAATAATTAATTAGCAATTGCATAATTATTAAAAACTTAAATAATATAATTTAATGCAATAACATGTAAAAGCGCCTTTTTTTCTTTCTTTCAGAATGTATAAATAATTAAAAATTCGCCGGAAATTTGTTTCATGCAATTATTCACCTTTTTTTTTTAAAAAAAAAATATATTCCATGAAATGTATTATATTAATATTTTACCGAATAAGTATATAGCGTTTTACACTTTTGTTTAGCATTAAAAGCTTCTTGGTTTTGTTCCTTTCTTATTTTTCTATTAAGGAGAAAAAGCAAAAGAGCTGTTAAAGAATATGGAATGACTGCATATCGAAAAAATTGATCATAGAATAAAACAATTTTTTTTTCTTTTTATACTTTTGAAAAGAAAAAAAAAATCTATTATACATAATGGATAGTTATATAATGAAAATGATAATTAAAATCAGTATAAAGATAAATGTAAAGTAATATTTCAAATGAATTAATTAAAATAGCGGAAGCAATTATTAAAACAAAAATTATAAAGTAATTAATGGTTACAAAAAGAAAACAATAAAATTATTTTTGTATGCCTAATTATGTGAACAAAAGAAAAAGTAAAGCATTGCAAAACATAAAAAAGCTAAGTAAGATATAAATTTACCAGAAAAAATGCCAGATATATAAATGATGGCAAGAAAAGAAGAATAAGAACAAGTAAAAGTACAGTCCAATTACCAAAAATCTTAGAAAAATAGGAAGAAAAAAAAAGGAAAAAAAAAAAGCAATAAATAAAATGAAATGTAACGTTTTTAAATTCTGTATCTGGCTGAAGACAGATATATTTGGTTAAACTTATTTTACAAGCCAAATTTTCCCAAACAGAAAAAATGCTATATAGTATGGATCAAGATTTCAAAATATCAAAGATATATATATATATATGCTAGATAAGCGAAACATAACGCGAAACTCCCGAAAAATGAAAATAGGAAGTAGGCAACAGTGCATCTATCGGGGAGAGAGACTAATTTATGCAACATCAAACAAAAAATTAAATTTAAAATGAAAAAAATAAACAGAAAATATAGAAAATATTTTAAAAATAACAATTTAAAAGATATAATCTAACATTTAAAACCAAAATATTTTTTTCTATATATTACTCAATTTTATAATTATGTGTTACATTATTTTTAATAAAGTCCAAAGAATTATCAGCTTGCTGACAAAGTTTGCGAAAATTTTCAGTTTTATTAATAACATGTACATTAGCCACAAATCTTATGTTACGCAAAATATAATTATTTAAAATATAACTATAAATAAAGTGTCTAAATATGCTAAGGTTTAAGGAACTAATCCATTATGATACTTAATGAACCAAAAAACTAAATTTGTCTCTCTTATCGAATATATTACGATAAACTTTGCAATCTATTATTTTTTAAAAAAGTATCTAAACACTTAGATTCACAAATATTATCGTTAGTTTGCAACAAATTTAAATATTTTGGATAAAAAAATAAAAAAAAAGTTTGAAATCTTATTATTATTCTAAAAGTATATAATATCATCAACATATAACTAAATATATTAAAACTATTACATTCCATATAATTAATTTCTAAAATGTTAGCAAATATTAGCTAAATAATTACTTGCAGTTACAATCTGTTTATATATTTTAGTATTAAAAATTATGTAACTTTCTTTTAAAATAAACTTTATTGAGTAATTAAATTTTTCATACGCAATATAACCATATTAATATTAAATTTCTTTTAGAACTTTAATAACGTGATATTTTCTCTCTCTGTGTATACGTATATATATGTGTGTATGTGCATGGATATATGTCTATACAAGGAGTGGCTAATAAATAACGAGACTGACGCTGCTACCGAAGTACGTATGCGCCAAACGCCAGCGACTGACAGCTGTTTAACGTAAAACCTTCTCTTTCGAATGCAGTGCCTCTCGCTTCTGTAAAAAAATCCGTATATCCGTAGTCTTCGTTCGCATTACAGTTATTTTTCTGTTTCGTCGGGAAAATGATAAATGTAACAATATAGCAACGAATTGTTATGAAATTTCATATGAAAGAAAAAAACTCTACAAAAACATAATTTATTTAAAGAAGTGTATGGTAATTAATACTTGTCGCATGCACGTGTTTTTGAATGGTTCAAGTGTTTTCAAGATAGCTGAGAAGAAGTTGAAGATGATTCAAGCTGTGGTCACCCTACCTTGTCAAAAACGAACAATATCGAGAGAAAAAAAATACTATATCGGTATCGGAATGACAATATCGGTAATCTGGTTCGATCTGACCGTCGGTTAAGTATTCGTGCGATTGCTGAGACTGTAGGAGTTGACAAAGGAGGTTACGGTAAATTTTACACAACAATTTTCAACATGCAGAAAGTGTGTGTCAAGATGGTGCATTAAATTCTCATGTTTGAACAACAAGAAGCTCGCAAAATTGTTTGTACTGACACTTGGAATGCCATTGAAAATGACGCGAAACTGATTGGAAAGGATAATAACGAATGACGAATCGTAGTTTTTTACTTATGATCTAGAAATGGAGCACCAATCCATTTATTCGAAGAAGCCATCTTCATCGAAAGCCAAATAAACTCGAATGAGCAAATCAAAATTCAAAGTAATAATGATTGTTTTTTTTTCCTCCCGATATTCGTGGGATTGCGTGCCTTCCTTGGGTTTCTGAAGGTCAAACTATTAATCAACATTACTACCTTCGCTTTCTTGCTGAACTCCGTGAAAAAATAAGGGAAAATATACTCGAATTGTGGAAGGACAAATCATTCACCAAGAGGTTTCTAATTCAAGTACCGCATCTCAGTGTTAAACCATCCGCCTTATTCACCGGATCTTGCACCATGCGACTTCTATCTGTTTCCTAATGTAAAACTTGCATTAAAAGGAGCAATATTTGATTCATTTGAAGCTGTGAAAGAGAAAACATGTGTCCTGAAGCAGCTGACAAAATACTTCCAGCACTTTTTTAAAAATTTGGCTTTGTATAAATATCTATAATTTTTTCGGGGGTTGGGTATCATTTTTTAAACCTCGTGAGGATAAAAGTTTCACAAAATACACTTAAGCACCCATTTAATTAGTTGAAATGACAAAAAATATATATATATTAACAATAAAAGAACGAAAATAAAAGTTATTTCATATAAATTCAAATGCTGTATATTCAGCCACATATACAAAAGTAAAAAAATGCATTAAACAATAGTACAAAAAATAATTACACTTACACTATCGGAAGATGAAATATCGCATTTGAAAATTTTGCTCAATACTTTAAAAACAAAAAAAAAAATCTTCTATTTTTCAAATTGAATTTTATACGTCTTTTCACGCTAATACAATTATCCTCAAAACTATTAAGTCAAGTAAATCCCTACCAAAACGCTGAAAATATTTTTTTTTAATGAGCTTCTCCCTTTCAATTTTTTTTATTTAAAAACTTTCAAGGTCAAGTAAAAATAATATGGATTATACAATTGAATAAAGGGTGATAAAAATGAATATATCATTAAAGGATTTTCAAAACGACGAAAATATTCTCCTTATAAAATTATTATCGTAATGGGGTTATACTTTATTATGATTATTAGTTAAATATTAAATAGTGGGTTTTACAACTATTATATATAATATATATATATCAAAAGGATAAATAAATTTCCAATGATTTCGCTGAAACATACATTTTTTTTAAAGAAAATTAAGTATTTTGGTACTGAAAAAAAATGCAATATTCGAAAACATTTAAAAACGTTTGACTTATGAAAGGGGTACGTTTTAGGAGTAATTGATTTTTAACATGCAGTTTTTCACATGAGCGTGTCTCATAATCAAGAGATGTTTGCTCAAAATTGAATGAATTTTTCTAATGAATACTTTTTTTTCAAATCAATTTAAACTATTCAAGGCGATTTCCGTCCTAAAGTTTAAGGATATAACTCGGAACAATTTATCGAAATCAAACCTGAAAAGTGTTCCATTACCAATTCAAGTAAGCAGCCCTGTAATGTATGTACGTATGCATGTTAAAATTAAGTAGCATTTCATGAATACGCAAAATTTTCATTTTGACATGCGGAATTCAAACTTCTGTTGGTATTGAAGTACGTAAGAGGAAATATGGAACATAATTTAAATCAGTGAATACATCAATTGATCAGAAAAAGAAATCTCATAATATGATATTAATATTAGAACTTTATTCATGTTTGAAAATTTATTTCGAATTTCGGTCTTACTCTTTAACTTAAAGTTAAAGCAACGCCAAATATCAACATTATCTTTTATTCAATGTCAAATAAAAATCGATTCCTGTTAAATATTCCCAGGGTCAAAAATTACTTAATGTGTCTGCAGATAATATGTTCATTACCAAAAGATAAGGTAAGTCAAAAACATCTTGCCTCGCGTCTGAAGTCAAAACACGATCTACCACATCACGAAAATAGTACAGCCCCACTTTTATTTCCAGAAGAGGTGGAGGAATGAAGCAATTTGTGGGGTGTGTGATAAATGAGGGGAAAAAGTGCCTGCTGACCCTAACGGGTTCTCCCCTTGTCATAAACGAATTGTCGTCTCTGCGGCGCCAGACACAGTTCAAATGTCGCCAAGGATCGTGGCCAGATACGAGAACAGTTCAGCACAAACCGCAACAATTTCTCAAAGATATTAATCTACAAATCTTGCTGGAATGTTTTGAGCAATTCGTATCGTGAATGCTTGAAGCAACTCGTACTATGGACCATCCGTTTACTAAGGGGTGTTGTGACTGGAAAAAGTCGCAATCGTAAAAAAAAAAAAAAAAGCTATTAATAGCACCTGGTGTCTGCTTCAAAGTGAAATTGCGAGAATATTCGTCACAAATAAATTTGCTAAGACTTTTTTTTTTGTTTCGAATGAGTTTGGTGCTGTTTTGTAGCTCGTATAGTTTCTATGTTTCACACAATGCTAGTTATGCGTATGCCAATTATAGCATTAGGACCTCTTTATCCAGTAGATAGAACAGCGAATAGCGTTCATTTGTTTCAGTTTCGTTTCCCAAGAGTGTTGCACATTAAATGCAACGAAACGACAAATTTTCATCAAGCATGGTGCGAAAACAGAGAGATTTAGGTACTAACCTAAGTACCTCACTCTCGGGGTGTTTTCTGTTAACTCACTGGCTCGCATTTTTCTAATCACTGTCTATGATTCTGTATTACGCTGTTCTTCGACAATAATCTTCAATCTGTACGACGTTTTTTAAAAGTAAACAATCAACTGAAAGTTCTTGTTGTATGAAAACTTTAAATATTTGTCTATATTGATGCGAAAGAAAAGTAGTTTTAAAAACATCATCTGTGGTGCTAAGAGAGATTTTTTTTAATCTCTTCGTTCAATTTTAATATTAATATATATTCTTTCTAAACCTTTTTAATAAGAGGTAACTTTGTACGCAAAAAATTTTTAAAGCTTGCGTAGCAGATAAAATATTTATATTTAATAAAATTTCATTAATTTTTTAAAAAAATACCCTTGCTAACAAAATGGCAACAAATTCTTACAACGAAACAATTAACTAAATGCTACACATTAAAGAAACCATATATATATATATATATATATATATATATATATATATATATATATACATATATATATCCAAATAAGGTGTTTTTTTTTTTAAAAAAAGAAAACAACTAAAATCATAATTTGAAACAAAAAAAAGGACGATATTTGTAATTTATACATTGCGCAGATTTTTTTACACACGCAAATGAGTGAGTTTCCGCATAAGTTTTCTGGAAAACAGTTTAGTCCTAAATAATAGTAATCTAAAGTCCTACTAAGGGAACCAGTGACTCATTTTTTTTGCGCAACATTCATCATTGTGTAACTCGAACCAGGAAACACTGTTCAATATTCTATTATCAAATTTAGCCGGCTATGTTCGCGTCAAAAACAGTGCGTCATTCATCCTCCTAAAAATGTTCAAATCATACTGGAGAAAGCGATTTCAGAATAATCATGAAATTAAATTTTGAAATGTGTTAGCATTCGTTCATAATTAAAATATCTAACTATCACGGATGTGTCAAATGTTATTTAATTATTCATTTTATATAATCACAAATTGATATGCCTTTGACACAATCAAATCATTCATTGTCTATCTACCTAAAAATCTAATTTACTGTTTGATTGAAATATATGATACATAATATATCATCAGAAACTTTTACTTAAAAAAATACTGAAACGTTTGCGGATGTAAAATAGAAATCGATGGAATAGCCACAGTATCCTATTGATAGATGTCGCTAGTCTGAAACTCTATGCCAAGTCCTGATTCCTCCCCCAAATATCGTGCTGAATAAAGAGGGTGTGGAAGGGAGCATGAAAAATTCACTCGACTTAAGATTGTCTTCGCCTAATGTCAACGAACCTGGTCGAAACTTTGAACAGATTTCCAGGCAGAAAATTGTTCCAATTTTCATATAAGTTTGCGACGTTGTAACACGTCCATTCGTTTATGATGCAATATTTTTAAAATTTAGGAACATTCCAAAATTACACTATTTTTCATATGAATTAGTGAAGTTTTAAGGCCATTTTGCATTGGTAGTATAGGCGATGAAATATGGAACACATTTTACACCTAGAAAAGAAAAAGATTGATTCAAATAGCATATAAAAATATAGTAATATATTCAGATAGCAAAAAAGTATTATAAAATACGCTATTCTCTAAAGGATAGCGAAGCCAGAATATAACATTAATGCTCGAATACTTTTTTTTTTTATCGGGAAAATGTGTTCCAATTTCGAGTTCTATTCTTTAACATTATTCGAAGATAGCCTTAATGTCTCACAAATCATTTCAAAAATGCAAAGGAGGAATTCTGAAGAGAAATAGCGAGAATATCCTTCATCACACAATTCTGATATCCTACATATTTTCTCCTGATGCATTGGAAGAAATAGTGCAAACGTTCGAATAATTAAAATTTCATTCGCAAGGTAATATTACGATAATAAACGAAGGACACTAACTTCTTTATCATTAAGAATAATCTAATATTTTTCTACATACAGCGGTAAAATACGTCTGTTGTAAAAATTTAAAAACCTTTACAGCAGAATTAACATTCTAAAAGGAAAATGAGAATGAGTGATTGCTGTCGAGAATGACGCGCATAGAAGCAATACAATGATTATTTGGCGACGTAATTTTGAAATATAGTTCAAGTGACGCAAGGAGGGGTGGAATGAAAATAAAATTATTCTAATTAGGCTTAGTTATTTAAGGTAATAAGACCACGTAGTGCAAATGAGAACTTTGACACACTTAAAATATAAATAAGTAACACATAAAAAGCTACTTTGCATCATCAATCAACTAAAAAAAAGTTTCTTCCATGTATTACTTAGAAAAGTTTAATATTAGGTTTAATCAAATCTAATTGCGGCCAGGAATGCAAACAAAAAAAAAAGGGTTTCTTGATCTGATGGCTTCGAAATGCTGAAGCTTTCATTAGTTTTATCTAAAAATAAAATAACAATTACCGCTTAAGATAGCAACAATTACAATGAAGATACCATCCGACTCTTATATTACAGATGCGACGTTTATTGTTCCGGTAATACCAAACCATAATGACAGGAGCCACCATTTCCCACAACCTAACGTCAGCAAAATCTCGTAGGTGTGCCTCCCCAATAGCGAGCAACACCGCTAAAGCGCCGATAAACAATCCCAAACTGCAAAACTTCGCCCATCCATTCCCTCCAGAAAGGAAGACGATCGCAGAAATAAAAATAATAATAAAAAAAAAAGGACGAACACAGAATTGGAAGGGGAATGAGAAAAAGGAAAAAAAAGAAGGAATCTCTCAGTCCTCTCCCGTCAATCTTTTTCCCGAAAACGCGGCTCCACCCCGCACATCCCTCCTCCCACTGGCCAGCAGACTGGAAAGTGCCGTCTACTCCGGAAATGAGATCGTTAGTCCGTCATCCCCACCCCCTCTCCCTTCACTTCACTTCACTTCCCTCCGACACGCGACGGAGTAATTCTCGGGAAATTTATCAGCGGTGGTTCGTTTTTCGTTTTCTGGGGAGCACGCGTTTTCGCGGAATGTGTGTATCCGTTATCGGATAAGGCTCCCTCTCGTCTTTCCTGGGAGTTGACGATTGGAGAGATTTGCATTTTCTAGCGAGAGAACGGGAAATTTTCTTTCTTTCTTTTTTTAATCTCTTTCTCCGGGTATATGTGATCCGTCGTTATTGGATTGCTAGAATAGAAGGAAATCGGGAAATAGAATGGGCCGATATGGTTGGATTAGCTTACTGCAACCTCAGATGCAACGATGACGTAGTTTAACGAAAAAATGAGAGCACAAGAAACTGTTTCAGAATTAATTGCCAAGTAATTTTGTAAACTCTTTCAACAAAAAAAAAGAGAGAGAACTAACAGTTCGCATTAAGATTAATATAATTTCTAATTGAAACTCGGACCATTTCATTGGAATCCAGGTACATGTTCATGCTGATCCTCTGTCATAGAAAAAATAAATTTAAATAATTTTTATACAATCAATTCCCCTCAGGAGCTTACCATCTTTAAATAAATATAGAATTTACGATCCCAAGGTATGCGAGTTATCTTTTTTTCCCTTCCCATAGGATTTACTATGTGATAAACATTGCTAATGTGGATAGAATGTCCTAGTTTTTCTAACCAATTTCAACTCCGATCCTTATTAACCAATAATTACCTCTTTCTTATATTTTTCACCTTACATCTAGATTTCTCGCAGACATTTACTTCAATTATTTACTTGAATAAATTTGATTTCTGCTAAATTCAATGAGTGTTTAACGTAGCTTGATCTAATACGGTCATTGCCCATATAAAACAACCAACCAATACTGACAATGCCATTTACTTCAGAGAGAGGTCCAGACTTACACCGAAAACATTAGCATATGAGACAACTGTAAACTCTCCTGGAAAATCTTATCTGTATCAACAAAAGGAATCTACGAGAATCCTACACGAGAATGAGACTCCTTATTGGATTTAGATCGAAACGTTATCCATCTCTGAGACATCTTCGACTTCGTGTATTTTTCTGATGTCAATGCAGTTGTATTACTTCTAAATTATACGTGTCTCTCTCTCTCTCTCTTTCAAAGTAGAAAAATCATTTCATGGCTATGAAACTGAGCTTATTCAATGGCTATGAACTTACAGATGAAACGCAGTTGTAAGCTGCATTGAAAATATTATTCCTCTTGATTAGCCTTATTAACTATTTTTTATTGGTTTAAATACACACCCACGAGACTTGGTCAAAGGGTGATGCCATAACTGTTATAATTCTGGCCCGATTTTCAAAATTCTTGTTGTACCTGAAAGCCACATTTATCATCTGTGTAATGCAAGCTGCGAGGCATCATTGCTTCCGAACTTGCACCTTAAAACTTTAATCTATTCTTAAAGATGAAAGAAAACCTTAAGGAACATCACTTACGTTCTGACGTAGAGTGAAAGCTACCATTAAGGCCTGGTGTCAACAGCAGCCACCAAAATTCTTCGCCAACGCATTTGCTTGGTTAATCCAGTGTCAGCGCAATTGCGTAGAAAGGACTGTGTCGAAAAACAAGTAGCGCATTACATAGAAGACACATGTAACTTTGAGATACGACAAAAGCTGTGAAAATTGGGTAACAAGAATAAAGATTTTCAGCCCTTGAATGAACTGAGCCCCTGAATTTCATATTCATTTATTTGAATTCAAAAGTATGCTTGCAATTAGCAGAATTACATGCATAAATATGAACAATTATTTTGTAAAAGAATTATTTTCTCTCGTGTGAGGAATTTTAATACAATAAATAGGGGTATGGGGCGCCTTAAAATACAAAAATCTTGCTAGTTCTGCATAATTCTCTTTAATTATGCCTAAGATATATTTAGCTAAGAAATACAACAAAAGAAATAATAAAAATGCAATGCAACATATTAAACAATTAATACTGTACAACATTAATATTTGATCATATTTCCTTCGGCCTCTATCAAGATTTTAATGCACTTGGACATGCTTCTATATACTGTTTTGCGCATTCTTTTACCTGGGGGTTGTGATGCCGTACATTTATTCGATTTGCTATCAATTATCATTTAGTTTTGCTGCTTCTTTGGAAATTTCACGTTTTATGATTTCCTATAAGTTTTCAGATGGATTTATATCCAGGGTGAAACCTGGATATTATTGTTTACTAGAAGGTTGTAATACTTCTTGTTTTATCACACCGTACTGAATCATGCATAAAAACAAAATCTTCACCATTTGGGAAGCTGAAGCATCAATCGAGTTTGCAATACCTCTCTTGGTATTTGTCTTGCCTCATAATTCTTTGCAGGTTGTGTACGCGTCCAACTCTTTGGAATTGATTACAAAACATGTCTCAATTCCAGAACGTGTCTTAACTTTTAAGGGATGCTTTACCCTTTCTGAAGTGCAATCAGAATGAAACTTTTCCTCAGGCTGTCGCCAAACAAAGGCATTTTTATCTGCTAGAATTTCAAGCGTTGAATTCTCTGAAAAACACATCTGAGAATTACGAAATGAAATTATTAATACTAGAAAAGGGAGTCAAAAACAAATAAAATGCCAGTACTCTTATAATTTACTTTATTTCAGTTTACAGCCGTATTTGCTGATGCCTCGAGCTTGGGCAAGACGTTTTATCTTTGTATCTCAGAAGTTTTACTTTTTTTTTACTGGTCAATATCCTGACAATTTTAATTCTGCTAGCTGTTTTTGTAGGGCTTTCTTCGAAATAGTGTTCCTAACTGCTTGAACTTATTGGGTTATTTTTGTACACTTCATTCTATTTTTTTTAAACAAATATTCCTAATTATTCTGTCAGAACGAGGTGTTGTTAATCTTTTCCTGCCTCAATTCCATTTTTGTTTTGGAGAAAAAGCGTCACATTTTTATCCATATCATATTTTATTTTGTTAACGATTGATTTCGAAATACCTGAAATATCTGTTATCTTCCTTTGGAAATGATCCTGCAATCTTTGGGAATTAAAAACGAAAGAGAAGCGATTTTATCTCGGATTTTTTCTGTGGAAAAAAAAAAATTTGCTCCTTGACTCATAACTGCAGAGAGATTAAATGAGAATATTCTGGGGGAAAGTAAGATTCCAGGAACAATCCTTATTGGCTAATTTTGGAAGTAGGTCCCTGATACAAAGCTAGCATGTAGAATTAATAGAATGGTTGGATTGAAATCATGCGATGAGATGTAATCAATATAATTCCTTAAATTTTAATACTGTGGTCAAAAACATTATTCTTTCAAGTAAACTTACACCCAATATTAAAAATAAATAAATATTTGTATAAAATAGAAATAATTTTCATAAAAAAATATAGTCTCGTATCATTTGAACCAGTTACATCTGTGGTGAAATATGAACCAAATTATGAAAGTTTGTGACTTTCCCTATTAATATGGCAACCCACTGTATCTATCCTGACTTTACAATATATAATCAGCAGCTTTCATTTTAATATAAAATCCATTTTTCTTCCTGTTCATGTATTCCATGTACTGCTTTTTAAAATGAAATTGAAATAGCAAATGAATATTCAATACTGTAGTATATTCATTGAATATTTCTGAAATTATAAGGATAATATATGATTAACAGGTATATGAGCTCTAACAACACAAATTTGTATTTTATATCTAGGACATTTACTACCTAAAATGCTGCTCCAAATCTGCGTCCTTTTAATTATAAGGGGGTGCAGATAAGGTATTATATAATTAACAGGATGTGTCCTGTTAATTATAAAATTCCTGTTAACGAAAATAGTAGCTAGATGTTAGCAGTTAACTCGGAACTTTTTAACACCACATACTCCCAATTTATATGGTTTCCCCTTTTCCTGCTGATTTCAACATCGATTTTCATCATTTTTGAGAATAGACCTGCTTTCAAATAGAAGACAAAGGAACGATTCACAAAAGATTCACTCGTATGAACAATAGTACTATTGATAGCTCTAGAATTTTCCCAATGCTGGATCCATTTGTATTCAATGTGTAATGCAAGGTACTGACATTTATCTTTCGGATTCACCGTACTACAGTGAAATTTCAACTTGTAATATATTTTACATCAAATAAAATTTTCCTTTTAAATGACAACTAAAGCCAGAGATTTTGATTACTGTTGGGTTTCTTGAACCAGAGTTTTACTTACATTTTTACACCATAATATATGTTGGGCTATTTTTAAAGTTTGATTTAAAAAAAAGTTATGATACAGTGACAAAAACAGAGATTTTAAAGTTTAATGCTGTGCTAGAGATTATTACAGTTTATTATTTCAGCGCTTATTGTTTAATTTTCACATTATTTTAATTTTTTTGACGTGAAAATTCCCAGAAAAACTTAAGAGTTTTATAAATATTTATTTCTTTACACTTTTTTTTTTTGCGAATTGATGCTAAATACATCAATCAATGCATATTGTATCATCATCGGCAAACTTATTAAAATTCTTTTCAGTGTTATTGAATTTTTTAGATCTTTCTCGATTCATGAAACTGAACTTCCACGAAATGCAGAATGCAAGTTTTTTAAGTGGGTTCTGCTGAGGGTGTAAAAGGCCTTCGAAAATTTCAAAATTAAAAAAAAATAATAATTGCAAAGTTAAAAATCTAAAATTACCAAAATTAAAATTTTTGAGCCGCAATCGATTAACAAGGGTGGCTATTGGACCATCATTTTACTTCACCTTCAGTCTCTTTCAACAACTTTAGGATTCCTACAGATATTTAATAAACAATATTTCACATTCACTCGCTATCTTGGTTTGTAAATTAATTTCTAGGATCTTCATAACAATACAATTCCTTCAAAACTACGTACAATTTGTATTTTGCCATCGCTTCGAAATACAAACTGTATAAAATATGTTACATTATTGACAGATATACCAAAAATAAACGGTTTAAAATTATTTTTTTTTATTTAGGAATAAGTTTTAAAAAACTAAGAAAATTAATTAATATTTCAAATAACTTAACATTTTCTATAAAATTTTATTGCTTTTGAATTTCTTAAAAACTTTTATCTGTAATTTTTATACAATTACAAAAATATTAAGCAATTTCGCATATCATTAATTTTTTTTTGTAGAAATATTAAAAGAAAAATAAAATTAAAAATATGCAATTTTTTTTTATTTCAGTATATATATGTACGACTTTTACAATAAGATTTTTCTCCTATCTTTAGTTATTAATCGGAATTTTCAAATGACAATATCTCAGATAGTACAAACATGCATAAGATTACAGATATACCCAGATAGTACAAGCATGCATTCTTCGTTTAAAAAAAAAATAAAGAATTATTTTTAAAAAAAATGACCTAATTAAAAAATCTTAAGTGCAAGAATTAATTTTTTTTTTTCTTCTAAATTTTCAATTCCTTATTTTTATTTTATTTAAAATATTGCCCAAATTTATGAGGTAAAATGGAATATGAAAATGACTTGGCCTATTAAAAACTGCGCATTACCAAGATTTTAAAATGCTTCAGAATGAAAATAGGCTAAAATAGAAGATAAAAAATAAGCAGGGGGAAAAAATGCATTTACAAGCGCCAAAAGATTTCTCTCTTAAACAGTTCAACAAAAAGAACAAAATTTTTTCGTCTAGACGTGATTATAGGATTAATTAAGAATCCAGAACTCTTGAATTCTCACATTTAAAGAAAGATCTTTCTCTTAACACCCCAACAGTATTGATTGAGCTTCTGGCGTAATTAAAGTTCGAAAAAGAATTTTTTTTTCCTTTCCCGCTAAATTGCAAAATGTTCCAGAAAAGAGCGAGCTTCGTTATATACATTGTCACGGATTTTTCGTTTGGCAGAACGTGCTATTGCTCTTACCACCAGAGAGAGAGAGAAAGAACCAAACGATTCTTTCACTTCCCCTGAACAAACAAAATTTCCGATCGTCTGTCGCTTTCCTGCCAGCCATATTTTTCCGACACAGCAAGGAAAAAAAAGAATAGAAGGAATTTTTTTCGGAAGTTTGCGACCAACGCGTGCTGCACCAGATAAATGACTGAAATGAGGCTTTCTTTCTCTTTTTTTTTTTTTATCTTCCCACTTTTTTTGTTTTGTTTTGTTCCTTTTTCGTTGGACGGGCAGGGGAGAAGGCAAACCGCCGATCTTTCCCCCTGCCCTCCCACCACACACACACTCCGAAGGGTTGCCGCCAATTGAGAGGACGTCGGCGTTAGGTAAACTGGAACGTGGCACAGGTCGCCAAATGAATGTGGCCAAAGGTTAGGGAGATAAAAGAACGGGATCTATTTCGGTTTATCAGTTATAGACAGTCTTAAAACTCGGCATATTTTTTAGATAAATTTTTTTCTAATTTTAATATTACGTTCCAAGTTCACCATCCAATACATATCATTTTATTATGTTACTCATTTCTGTTTGAATCAATCAGAATTTTTTCGAATAAAATATGTTCTGTATTTCTCCTCCTGTGAATGTAATGCTAAATGAATTTTAAACTTCCTTTATTAAAACGAAGAATTGCTTACGTATAGAATATTTCTAATATTAAGGTACAGAATGACACACAGAAATTAACGTGCCACTAGCATGTAAGTTTGTGAATATTGGAATATTTTGATAAGCTCGAAATTTGGTTCATGCTCTGCGATATTTAGCCTAAATTTTGTTTCTCCAATTTTTTCAAACGTATCGACGACTTTCGGAGTATATTTTAATTTGTTAATATTCAAAACTGTTTTACAGGGGCTAATTATGCGCTTTTGAACGGAATATAGAATCAAATAAAGCATTAATATTTTTTCCTTAAATTCTTATATAAAAAAAGGTAAACTTATTTAAAATTTAATAACGGAAAAGGAACTTTTTTTTGTCATTTTAATAAGAATTTTTCTGAGTTAATTTAGAGACAATTTAGATTTAAGAAATTCTAAAAAAATATGTAATGCAGAGTTTACGTTTGATCAAAAACTATTGCAAAGTACATCACGGAAAAATTTCTATTTTGAGAAGGTCGCGGTAGCCACCTAGTGATCATGGTAGTGGACTGCCGGTGGTTTTCGTCGAATCGTAGGTTCGAGTTTTGATGCCACTAAAGAATGGCTGTGTAGCCGGGGCTGATACAATTTAAATCTCCCGTGTGGCTCAAAGTCCTCCCGTTGGTGGATGCAGAAGTTAGGAGAGGGTGTGCAAGAGCTCAGGTGTTGTGCTCGTCACTTGATTGAGGTTCAAAATTACGAGATCCGTCGCCAATGGTCCTCGTTTTGCTTCTAGTGCGGCATTAATAAAAGCAATCAATCAACCAATCTATTTTGAGAAAACATTTTTTAATCATACTGCCGAAAAATGTAATTCTCTAATAAAATGAAACAGTAGTTGTGCTCGCTGATGAATATTTATTATCAAGGCCTGTTATAAACTATCCAAACTGACTTATAAGATATCCTTAAGATTGCCTTAAAAATGAGTAAACAATAACACGTTGTTATATATATTATTATGAATGAGAATTATGATTATGAACGAGTTATAAATTTATAAGTTAAAAGCTCCTCTATCTTCAATACTGTTATAAGTTTAAAACGCTTATACAAAAGCTTTCAAACCTGGACAATGGGTACAAAAATAACTAAAATATATTTAGCTACGCCTCTCACTTGACTGCATGAATAAATTTCCAAAATCCTTAAAGCTTGCTGAAATAACAAAAAAAAAAAAAAAAAAAAAAAAAAAAAAATTAAAAAAAATGAAAAAGAAAGAGGGGGGGGGAAGAGCATGCCCTGCCAGTAAAAACAGTAGAAAAATTTACGTCTAGTAAATATTAATTTTTTCAATCTGGAAACAACGAACAGCATCGACAAGCGGATTAGGAATGGCTGAGAAACAACATTTTAAAGTCAACATATTTAAAACAACTTTTAAAAAGAAATTACCTATCCAAAAAAACGTGTATGAATTAAATATCCATTTCTTTCAATCTGGAAATTATTATCAGAGACAATAGCAAATTAACAATAATTACGAGTAATTTAAAAGCCAAATAACAGAACCGGAATCTTGATCATTATTAAAATTCTTTGCAATGAAATACTTATATTCTTTTTCCCATTCAGAAAAAAATGATGACAATCATTATTATAATCATTAATCGCTGCAAGTTATATTTGTGCTCATAAATTTTAAACAAAAGTCTAATATTATTTCGATAATAATTTATTGAAAAAAGAATCCTTAAATGTTTCAGTTTTGAAACATTTCGGTATTTTCAATAACTGTCAGAAATATAATTATTGACAAATCCATTTACACCCTTGAAAAAAAAGAGACAGCTACAAACACTTTGTAACTATTCATCAGGTAAAGAATAAGTTGATCTACATTTCAATTCTGTGATTGTTTATTAAAGCGGTACTGGCGACGGACCTCGTCATTTTGAACCTCAGTCCTGTGATGACAACTGAACTGGTACCTTCCGCTTCAAACTTTCCACCACACCTCGGGAGAGTTTAGGATTCAGACCAGATTTAATGTGCACAGTGGGTCTTTAATGATATCAGGATTCGAACCCAGGAATGGACGAAAACAAACCCCGCCGCGAGTCCATGGTCATGACTACTAAACTACCGCAGCCACACATTTCAATTCAATTCCTGTTCGACATCAGACTCCGTGCCTGCTACCCCGCGATGAATCCATACATAAAAAGGAGATGGGTGTAGATATAACAGTGTGAAGTTATGTTTGTTTACATACTTCTCTCTTTTTATTTGAGAAATAGTTATCTCATCATGTAACATATTACTATAGACTAGTAAAAATAAGCCAAATTCCTCATAATGGTTATATACGAGTATTTGAAAAATCCAGTAAACATAAAAGGTTAAATGTAATAAAACAACAAAAGAGAAAAATGTTGTAAAAAATGGGAATAAAGCGAAAGGAAAACAAGGAAAGATCGAAAAGAAAAATTTTAATGAATTCTCAGTACAATAAAAATTAAAATAAAGTGTAGTAAAAAAACAAAAAACAAATACAAATAAACATATAAAGGAAAAATTACAAAGTGATGGCATAAATGCATAATAAATAAAATAAAAAAAACAAGAATGTCATTTTTTCTCTCCTTGTCGAGAATTATTCACAGACAAAAAGTGCTCACGACAGTTTATTTAATTTCCATACGAAATAATATAAAAAATCCTGTTCTTGCAAGTGACGTTGCAAGAAAAAAAAATTAGAATTTTGTCAGATGCGTTTCAGTTTTTACAACATCAAACATATTTAATTCATTGAATTTATTCACGAATCAAATATAATTGGCAAAACTTTCAACATTTAAAATGATTAGCTCCCGTTGAAACTATTTCTTAATGTTATTAATGCAATTTTATTTGACTCAAGTTCAAAAATTATCCTATTTGACCCACTCCGCTTCAATCCAATTTTGGCGTTGCTCAAATTCCAGTTGACGCATGCGTATGTATTGCGTCTATGGCAAATTTATACGAATATATATAAATGGGTCACAGATGTTTTTATTACTTGATTGTACACTAAAAAATATTTAAGGAAAAATAATACGTTTATACAATTAACAAATAAGAAATACAATTTTATTAAAATATATGATTAGAAAACAAATTGTTGATTCGATTCTGAATGTGCTTATGCCTCGGGGTTAATTGTGAAATATTTTAGTGGAGAAAATGTTTTATTATGGTATGCATAATTATATATAGTATATCTTAGATTAAGGGGTGGGAGAGGAATAAATCACGAATGACTCCAAATCATACATGTGTATGGTACAATTGTGAGAATTCTTATTACCAAGGTATTGCGACGGTGGTCTGTTTTCAATTCTCGATAAAGATTTTATGATGAAACATGTGAATGAATCACAAATCTGACTTTTTTTTTTTTAAAAAAAAAGTACACTTGTTGGTATGACAGTAATTATAGCTTCGAAGAGACATTAAATTTGACATCAAATACATACGGCGTCGTGCCAATTACCGTCAATACTGACAAGATCGTGTCAGAAGTAATCGAAGAAATGATTACTCATGTAACATTCCGCCCAAACTCGATTTCCGATGTTTTTTTTCAACATTAAACATGTTTTCCAAGTTAACAACCTGGTACTATGAATAACATTTTGAAAGAATGTAAACCCGTGTTTAAAAGAAAAAAAAACTTCTTATTCGAAAACTGGTGACGAAATTAAATTTTTCAAAAATCATAATTGATATATCACCTTTTAGAATCTGTATACAAATGTAAAATAAAAAATTTAATGAAATTATGGTAAGTTAATTTCTCTCTCTCTCTTTTTTTTTTTTTTAAAAAAAAGGTATTTGTAGGGTAGTTTTTTTCTGAGTTAGGCGTCTGTATTTATACCGTAAATTTAAAAAAAATAAGTTAAAGCATTTAACTCATAGCTTTCGTATTCCATCCTTAGCTTCCTTCTTTTACCTTAAGGGGAAAAAATACACTAAATATATTTTGATATTGCTGTATATATAATTAAAAAAGTTTTTGAAGACATTCAATTTATAGAAAAACCAAACATGTAATTTCCTTCTAAGTACTGAAGCTTTTGTTTATGTATTCTCGAAGATATTTTGAGTAATCGAAGCTATAACTGTGAATTATAGGTGCTAATTTTTGTTTTTTCTCCAACTAACGGGAGAGTTGTTTCTTTAATGCCCAATATATAAGTTTATATGAAAATTTTTTAATCAAACTGAATTATTTAGGAGTTTCTCAACTAATTATTGCTAGAAGTAAATAATGTAATAAACAGTTTTTGGAAAATTTAATTCTTTTATCGGGAGAAATGGAAGAAAAAAAAAATCAAAATTTTCGTATTAATATGGATCAATTCACTTAAGGATTTAGCGTCCATTTCAGAAGCTGAAACATTTCCTTTTTCTACTACTATTATATCCTACATCCAATTACTGCTCGTATTTTACATATTGCATTTAATTGAATTCCACTTTTAAATCAATGGGCCAGCATTTTAACATTATCTTATTTGGGTTTAAAAAAACGTTTTATTCAAAAATCAAATAATCCAAACAACAACGTGATCTTATTTTTATGAAATAATCCCTTTATTTAACGACACGTGTAAAGTTTTAAAACTAGTCTTATTTTGCGGTTTTTAGCATAAAAAGGTAACAAAAAAACCATATTTGGGATATAAAAAGGGCGAAAAATAACTGTATATTTTTGAAATATCTGCAAAAGCATAGCAATTGGTATGGCTAAAGGAATTAAAAAGAAACATGTTGCTTACGAATACTTTTTTTCATGACAACGTGAATTTCTTTTCATCTCATTGCTTGATTATTTGATTGATTGGTTTTATTAACGTTGCTGTAGGAGCAATACGAGGGCTATTGGCGACGGATCTCGTAATTTTGAACCTTGGTCAATTGACGAGGACGACACCTGAGCTAACACCTTTCTCTGCAATGGGAGGACTTGGAGCTTCAAAAGATTTGATGTGCACTAGTTCGGGGAGATGGAGGATCTTTAGTGGCAACAGGCTCCAACCCACAAATCGACAAAAAACGCTGGTCGCGAGTACGCGATCGTGACCACTAGGCTACCGCAGCCGCTTGATAATTTTAAAACTTGTAAACATTTCAAAAGGAATCGGGAAAATAACAACGATTGAGTAAGAAATCATTCTGTTAAATGGTTT
Source organism: Nephila pilipes (assembly GCA_019974015.1). NCBI lineage: Eukaryota > Metazoa > Arthropoda > Arachnida > Araneae > Nephilidae > Nephila > Nephila pilipes. The sequence goes on along the minus strand of BMAW01023678.1, from coordinate 819,069 downwards.
TTAAAGGTTTCTCTAACACTATCCAACTCCATATTTCCCAAAATCCAAAATTTATAAAAATTTTGTAACACAATTCATTTAATTCTCTCTCTCTCTATCATTTACCCAGATAATCTATTTGTACTAATCCTAAATGCGTAGTCTCTGTCCAATAAGTACGCGAACTGATCCAATATCGCGGCTACGACCATCGAGACGCGTGTTGACAACAGTCCAATCAATCCTCAGAATGCGTCTAACCGCGAAGAATAGGACGGTGTTTGAGTTGCAGTTGGATATGCTCGTGTTTTTTCCCGGTTGGCGTCGTCGGAAATGGATGTGATTACCGAACAAACACTGAGCATCGAGTTTTTGATAAAACTTGGGAAAGTTCTCAAGAAATTCGTGAGATCTTGTCGGCTGTTTATGGAGATGATACACGGGAAAGAAACAGATATTTTCAAGTGGATTACGCGTTTCAATGAGGGAGGGATGATAAGGAAAGCGAATCCAAAAATCAAGATCTTGAGGTTGGAAGTGTTTTTTCTTTTTTTTTTTTTGACCAACTACTAATGAATTTCTCCTTGAAGGACAAACAGTGCTTTCTGTCTGGAAGACCTCGAATGCTTGAGAAATTATGTGCGGCCAAATTTGTGGCGCGGCGAAGAATGGCTTCTTCATCACATTCTGCGGATATTGTTTGCGATCTTCTACCAGAAATTCGATCACCAAGCTTCATCATTTTCCCTAATCACCGGATCTTACTTGTGTGATTCTTTCCTGTTTTCTAAAATTAAAATGGACACGAGGAGGCACATTGGGACGACATATAGACACTAAAACGAAGAATGACGGTGTTACTGAAGAGCATAACTCCAGAAGACTTACAGGGATGTTTCGAAAAATGGAACCAGCCAACGGACAACAGCCAACTACACATTAACTGGTACCCCTCTTCTTACTTCCATACCACTCCAATGGGAGGACTTTTAGCCCCGACAGATTTAACGTGTAACAGCCCCGGCTTCATGGTGTTTTTATTTATTTATTTATTATTATTTTTTGTGGTCAGGCTTGAACCTGCGACTCAACGAAAAACGCCGGCCGCGAGTCCGAAACTATGTCCGGCCGTGCGTATTATGGGATGGATTACGTTCTATTCAATAATAAAATAGATCATTTTTTTTTTTATTTTTGATAGTTAGCATTTTTTTTATTCGCGTGTGTTCTTAACATTTCTTTTCCAATCGCCAATTAAATTTTACACAGCGTCGTTCAAAATAATCTTCATGCTGATTACAAATTATTTTATAGGAATAGTGTTCCACCAAAATTTATGTAAGAAAACCTCAAATAACTCTGGTGTATTTGATTATTTTACTCGATGTCGTTTTGTATTATGATGAAACAGTGGTATATACTGAAATTTAAAAACTGAAACTTTATTTATACTGATTTTTTTAAAAAAAAATGCAAAAAAAAAAAAAAAAAAAATTAATATTTGGAATCCCGTACTCTTCACATTAATATTCTTTTAACCTTGAAAATAAACAACGAAATTTGAAATTTATTTTGAGATATAAGTTGAAATTTGAGAACACCCTTCCCTTTCCTCTCCCTCAGGAAAAATTTCTTGCTACGATCCTGAGATGAAATTATAACTTCCACACAAAGTAGTTTAATTCACATTTCACTGTATTAAATATTTCAAAGAAAAATCTCTATTTTCAAGCTCTTAATGTTTTGAGGTTATTACCAGTTAAAAAAATGACAGAAAAAAAAATTGAGCAATTTTTTTGGGCTAAATAACATAAATGTGGTCTTAAATGATTTAAAAATATTTTTGTAGAGATTGTAGAGATTGTAGAGAGAGAAAGTAAAAGAGAGATCGCGTATTTTTTAAAGGAACAATACATTTTTAGAAGGAAACAATTTTTCATTGGTACTCAATTACTCTTTTTTTACACACATATCTTGGAGATGGATGGTAATCTGTTCCAGAATTATCATCGTTATTCAAAACCGTCGTTAAGCAAGCCGGGGTAACTTTCAAGTATAATAATGCACTATTTAATATAAATTGCGTGCAATGAAAATATAGATGATGTACGAGTAGGCATGAACATTTTGCAAAACTTAAATGAGGTTTTGCCAAAAATTATTTGCTTGTCTATGCTTATAATATCAGATATTTTCCTGCCCAGGAGGAAATGTTTCATTGAAATTAACCATCAGTCGATGTCGTAAATTAAAGACTGCGTCTTTTTATAAGATGCTTTTTTGCATTAACTAAGGTCATCGTTAACCAAGGTACCACTGTATAGTCTTTTCATTTCTTTACATTTATTAAAGCAGAAACAAAATTGTGCTAGTATTAGGATATTGCGTCAGTATTAGGATATCTTAGTATTAGGATATTGTGTTAGTATTAGGATACTGTGTGCAAAGGTCTATTAAAAACGAGTCAAATGTATCTGAAATCATGTTTCCGTTTTTTTCCCTTCTAAATTCCCGTTTTACTTTTTCATCATTATTAAAAGATATTCTACAGAACATTTTAAGCGGAATCATTTTAAGATGTAAATGCGCTTTTCTATTAGCACTCGTTGTATTTCTTGCAGAGACCCTCCGTTGCAGTTCAAGGACATAGTTGCTAAAACCATATCATATTTTGGTCAAAAGTTGTGATTAGATCAATCGAGTTCAGATGAATGCAACTAAAAAATAATTTTAAAAAAAATGTCTAGTTTGAACTAATAATCTTATGATACTTTTTCCGAAGATATAATTCATAAAACATAAGATTGTCGTAATATTAACTGCTTCTTTTTTTTTTTTATTTAAATTTAGAATTGATTTACTTTTTTACAAAACAGCTACATAAAATAAACAATATCATAAGTTTTCTAATAAGAAGTATCATAAGTTTTTTTTTTTCTTTCAGTTATTAAATTTCTATAGAATAAATCATGCAATATATTAAATACATTAGAGAAAGCTAAATTCTTCTTTATGTTACATACATTAATTTATTTTTTATACTTTAATCAAATGATTTATGTATTATTTTAAAGCCTTGTATGAAATGCCTAATTTGATTTCTTTATCTGCAATTCCAATAGCGAATACTGAACTGCAAAGTTAGGTAAGCTCCTCCATATAGAAAGATAAATAATTTAATTCTTGATCTTTTTTTTCCAACACCAAATTGCAAAAACTTTAAAAGTAACAATAAATAGTCAAAACTAATAGTAAATAACGATACAATGCGTTGAGGGCAAATATATTTTTTCAATAAATTAAAAAGGAAATACGGTCAATATTTACATAAAATTAGTCCTTCTGAATGATTGTGAAAAAATACTTCAATATATTAATGATAACATCTTAAAAAATCGTATTAATACTTTACAGCAAAATGTAATATTATTCTTGTAAATGAGTTTAAGATGGAAAAAAGGTAAAAAATAATGAATAAAATAATTCACGGTGTTTACACGGAGTGACAAACATGCGCTTGACATAGTTAATACGAGTATAGTTACCAAAAGTGAAAGGCATAATGCATGCAGGTTAAAGAAAACCAATTGAAAATTGGCTGGCTCGTCCATTCCAAGAAGAAAGAAAAAAATTACAACTTATGTTTACTGTGTACATAGAAAATATAGCATCAATTGTTTCATGCAGCAAATGTTGCTATATTTGTGGCAAATGGTTGACTGAGGTAGCAAGTTTTTTTTTTTTTTTTTATTCTTCTTCTTTTCTTTCTTATTCTAAATCGGTTGTAGTCGTATCCATTAAAGAAAGAGCATGCTTTTTAGATGTGCGGAAAAATAAACATTCAAAAGTTTCCTTTAAAATTTCTTGCGTGGCTTTTCCTGCTATGCTCAACGATTATGTCTTGCTGATATAAAAACACAAGAGAAATCAAGCTAACTTAATTATTACTAAAATATATATCGGACAGTTTGTATATTAACACGAGGCATGGTCTCGTATGAGTTCATTAAATATTTTAATCAACCGGAGAATAACCTGATGTCTGCAGTTGAAAATAAATTAGAAATTCTGAAGGAAACATTTTCTTTCGATTTTTCAGATTGCAGTATAGTAGTATTTTGACTGCAGATATCAGCTATGAAAAAAGAAATTACTGGCACAACAGACTAGATTAACTTCAATGGAAATAGAGCTTCTACAGGAAAATATTTGCATTCCAATCTCTTGAATAGATATTTTCTCGAAAAATCCGTAAACTTTAAAAAGTTTTAGTCGCATTTTCCTGTTACAATATGTACTGCTGAAAAATGGTTTTCAACTAAGAAATATTTTAAAAAAATACTTGAGAAGCAGTATCTGTAAAATGCCTTTTAATGGACTCTGTTATATGTATATGAAAATGCATCAGTTAGCGAAGAAGTCTTAAATAGTTTGCAAAAACAAAAACAGGGAATAAATATAACTTTGTAAGAACTAATATGTATAGAATTTTTCATTTCATTATATTCATACTTTTTTAACAGCATTTTTTAATATTGCGTTCCTTTTTTCCAATCAATAAATGATTTTTATCAGTATTTCAATTTCATTGGATTTCACTGATTCTGGTTAGTAGAAATTTTTGTTCTCATGGTGTCTCTATTATTTTTTTTAATTACCTTTCTTTTTGTAACTTAATAAAAATTATATCAATCCTAGAATTTTTTCTTAAATAGGAGAAGCAAGATTAATGCATTGTATTCCTTCGTTTTTACCAAGTTGTAATTCTAAACTAAAGAAATTGCATCTTTCACGGCGATGACGATATGCACCCCCTCCCACGAAAAAATTGCATTCTGGGTGCTACTTTATTATATTATTATTATTCAAAAAATTACTTTAAAATTTATTATTAGAGGTTATTATTTGCAAAGTAGTATGATTGTATATATTTAAAAATTATACATATATATATATATGTGTGTGTGTGTAATATGTATGCATGAGTGTGTGTAAATAAGGTTATAAAAAGAACATATTACAAGCACAAAACGTTTTAAAATTATTCAAAATAAAAACAACTAAGAGGAAAACCATATAGTTATAGAAATAACCAAAAATCAAATGAAAAATACTTATGAAATTCAACCAAACATTTACTTAGATAATCAGAAAAACTAAAATTTAAAACCCCAAAACCTTAACAAATCATTATAAACTATTAAGGAATCAAAGCCATTTAAAACAAAGAAAAGTAAGAGAAAAGCAGAAAATTTAGATAAATGGAGATAATGTAATTTGTACTGTTGAATACTTTGTAAAGGATTAAGGTGTGTTTATATCGGCATTGCAAATCTGACCATCACACTTCAGTAAAGTACATTATAAAAAGATGCAAATAAACCAAGAATAAAAAATTCAGGAATTCAAGAACAGGAAAAAAGAAAACTAAACACATGGAAATATATTCAGTCACACTTCAAAATGCAAAAATATGCTAAAATAATCCTCTAAAATATTTTAACACCAATTAATAATGTTAACTTCAAAGAGTTATATTAATTAAACTAATTATTATAACACTATAGAAAGCAAACTTAATCACAATAAAATGTAAAATACTTACCAGTGACATGTTATCTTAGATGTAAAATAAGGAACAAGTTAATCACGACAAAAACATAAGCAGAATGAAATCTTTTACATATTCCAAAACATAATGTATTATAAATAATAACACATTAAGTACATAATATATATATATATGTGTGTTTGTGTGTGTGTATGTATGTATATATATTGTACAGAGATCTTGGGAACCCTTCCTGGGATTACTACAGCCGTCAATAATATTCGTAGGAACAGGTTAAAATAATTTAAATAGATTGCCATGCGAATTTAAATTGATCGAATTCTTTTCCTCATTGATATATTGCTGTTATATCAACGTCACAAGTCATGGATTCGAGGCTCGTTTTTACCAATAATTGTTAGGCACAATTATATGAACTTAAGTTAGTCAAATATAAATTTGAATAAATTATTGGAAAAAAGTATAAGTTTTCAAAAAAGTATATGGTTTGTAGGTGGTGAGTAGAATAAAGACAATGCTTTCTAAGTATTTTCCACTCAACGACGAAAAAACTCCTGAATTATTATATGAAATTAGATAATATTTATTGTTATTATCATTTGCACATTACAGAGATTGCGCAAATGTTGGTCAAATGGGCATCTTACTTTGATACTTTTTTTTTTGGTCTTGTCTTTTTTCCAATCACCATTCATCTATCATAAGGGTTTCTAAATCATAGCGTGAGAGCATATCATAGCAAAATTATAGAGTGATGTGATTATTATTAGATGGTTATCGTTCCTACCCTTATTGTTCGATCGTTCATTTCAAATCGTGAATAACCAAAGGTGTAGCTCCAGTCCACCATTAATTAAACCAAACGAACTATTCCTCTTCATAATTTGTTCGTAACCGGCAGCGAATTTTTTTAGCGAAGTAAAATAAAAAAAAAGGGCACACAGGAAAACGAAAAAAAACCGAGATAAAACGAAAAAAAGCGGTTGTCGAAACGGAAACGGAACCGAGCTGGAAATAGGATGTTGAGGAGCGGTATCTCCCCAAGCGATCATTCTTAGCAAATAGCTCGGTCGTATTTACCCACTGCTAATTTTGTTTAATTAGCTTTTAATTTTTACACATCACGACACGAGTCGTCTCTTTGTGAGACTGAATATGAGTTCAAATATAACGTGTCTTCCACGTTCATTCCCGAAATGAATAAAACGTTGCATCGATCTCGTTTGTGGAGACGAGCTTTCCATCAGGAAATACGGTTCAAGGATTACGCAGAGAATCGAAAATAGTGCCTATTTTATTTCTGTTTGTCTTCAACAGACTGACGCAGGAACTTATATCACGCTTACTTTATTCAGAACATTGATATTTTTCGGTTCGACTTCATTCAGTTCTTAGGCATAACAGATTGCCATAGGATCGAATTTTTTTAAATTTTCGGAATTCATATATTTAAATAGCTTAGAAAAGAGATGCAAGTTTAACTTGGGGGAAAGGAGAGTAAAGAATATAATTTTTTTACGATAATTTATACATTCATACAACACAATGAAATCAAAACATTTATATCAAAAATTATATCTCTGCGTCTCATATGTAGCGTATGAAAAAGTTTAATAATGGAGGGGGAAAGAATATCATTGCCCAAACATCCCCCCCATCGAGTCTTTTCTCTAGTTTTATTGTTCAATGCATTAACCTAACAATTTTTTCCCCCCCCCCCCAAATGGGTTTCGGCCCTGGGGGGGGGGGGGGAGGACCAACCAGAAGAGTGGTGCGATTGCACAAGATTTAATTTTTATGATATTTAATAACTAATTTTTTCGTTACTCTGTTCTGTTCAATTTTAACCATTTTCTGCTAATCGTTCTCATATCGACTTTTTTTTTTCTTTCGCAGGTTATTTTTTTTTTATTTATTTAATCTGAAGAGTATTTTAATACTGATTATACTCTTTGGATGAATTATTTATAAATTAATACTAATTTATTCATATGGGTATATATTACCATAGAGGTATCTGAGTATTAAAATAATAATTTTCTTTGAAGTCCTGATAAACTCATATATATTAATTATATTAATCATTTTTAGCAAGGCCGGAAATAATTAAAACAATTTAAAAAAGATTTAGCATTAGACAAAAACGAGTTTCTCATCCTGTCCGTCGTATTCAGAACCAGCCGAAAAACTTACGTTAAGAGAATAGTAACTAATTTGCTGTGAAACTACATAAAAATAAAGATCATGCGTTTTGTATTACTTTATTGTTGATTCATATAAATTCATTTTATTTCGTTAATTCTCAATTATATAAGTGTCTAGGGCGATATTCATTAAGTTATATTCATACATGCACTTTTATATTACATAAGGTTTCAATGTAATTTTCATATGAATTATTTATAGTTTTCAAATAATGTACCGCTTTGTTCATTATAATTAGATAGCATATTATTTATCATTGAAACAATACAGTATTTTTCGAACTTTTTTTATTGCAAAAAGAAAAAGCTTCACGCTAGAACTCCCGTTATTCCTCAGAACAACGTTGCGCATGATTACATCTGCTTATTTACTATAATTGGGGGGGGGGGACAGTGAAAGAAAGAACAACAAAAGATCAACATATTTAATTTTAAATTTTGAATTTGTGTGTTACACGTGGACTATTAGTAGCGAACACGAAATTTGAGTTCGTTCACGTGACGAGAGAATGACAATTAGATTGGCACTTCCTTCTTCGACTTCCACACAGTGTGAGAAAAAGCAACGTAATAACGATGGAACATGAAACCAAGTTTTCTAAAAACATTTGTATACAAATTTTAACTTTTCGTTTCTTTCTTAGACTATATTGTAATGTTTTAAGGCGTCCTTGATAATGGACCTTGTTGACTCTGTAATTTTTAAAATTCTCTATATGATTCAGTTTAATTAATCTTCCAAAAATTGACTACAAATCTGAAGAATTTTATTAGTTCCATTGGATTAAAATTGTTTTACTCTATTTTTGAATTTTTTTCCTTTTTAATAAATGATCTAAATGAAATATGAAAAAGGAGCTTCTATCCGGCATCTTTAATAAAATTTCGTTACACCTTTCCCGCAAAACAGTTTTTTAAAAGTGTTCAATTTTCTGTCGAATTGTAAGAAAAACCATTCAAAAATTTATATATATTAATAAGTTGCGAGAAACGATAATACGATGTGACAGCTTTTTACTTACATTAACCAATTTCATAAAATAAATAATTCAGGGTCACGTTTTATGACGGTATTTCATATCGCAACATATATTGATCGTTGCCTCTTAAAATTAGTTAAATCTATGTACTAAGAGTATATACACGTCTATAATCTCTTTATTCAAAAATACATATTCGTTCAAGTTACTAAGAACAGAAAACATAGTTCAAGCCGCTTTTATAAACGTTCTTATAATTAAACAAAGCAAAAATTTTATACATATAGAGAAGTTTCACTTAAAGCTAAATAAGAAAAATCAAACTTGGAATATTTTTAAGGATAAATGTCCCAACATAATTTTAAGTTGATGAAGTTATGACTTGTATATCCTTTATCACCGCAGCTATCAAACGTTGGTCTGCAGAACACTAATGTTTTTTGAAACTGCTTCAAGTGTTCTACGAAAAATTATACTCTCACACACACAAATGTACGATTGAAATGGCTCACAAAATCAATACAGTTTTCTAAACTTAAAATATATTTGATAGCTATGGAAAAATCATGTCTTATACTAGACCGAGTGGAAAAACCAAGCACACAAGTTACGTCTCAATAATTATTTTCATTTAAAATTTTAAATTATTCTTGATCTCAGAAAAGAAATGAATATCTTAATGTAGTAAAGAAAATCCCTAGGAACACATTAGTATTAGTTTCAACAATGGTTAATATTACAACAAAGAACGCGACAGTATGGAAAATTTAGAAGATATGACGAGCGTGGCTATTTACAATTTATTTTTCCTATTATGGAAAACGTCATCAAATTCATGTATCGCATTCATTTTGATAAAATTCTAATACTTTAAAAAAAAATTAAGTGATTTTTAAATAAATGTGTGTTTGTATCAACCAATACCGTTATTTTCTTCTTTTATAAAAGTAACACTTTGAATCAGGAAGAGACGACCATGCGTCAGCAATGCGTGCGCGGTGGAATATTTTTTTCTTTTTCAATAATGGAATTATTTTTGTGAGCAGTATCTTTTTTTTAAAATGCTCCCTTGATTTCAAGAAGATTGCCCCCTCCTGTTTTAAAGCTTTTGGTATATCTTATAAGCGTTCCTGGCAAAAAAAGAAATGTTAGAAATTAGTGTTCTCTGATATCAAAAAGATTGAGAATCGAGGCTATCGCCCAATGCCGATAAAAATTAGCGAACAATTACTAAAAATACCATTTCCCAGTTTGAACATGTACAATTCAAAACGAATTCGCCATAGATGTACATGGGAAACGATATATGAGGCACAACACAACGATAATGGTTTTTTTACGCAAGAAAGCAGTGCATTAAAATATTACGTATTAGATCGGTTTTCAAATGCAGGAAAAGTCTTTGTAATTATTAACCAGGTTCTTCCTGAGTAAATCTAAATTTTATTTTGAGATTCTTTAGCAAAATACTTCATTTTAATTGGAAACGATTAACATATATGCATGTGAATATACGATAACTCTAATTCAAAGTTTCCTCAATCACAGCAATTCACAATATCGTATGAGGACACATATATTCGCTCTACACAGGCTAATTGACACAGAGTGGCTCGTATATATATATAGAACTTTCCCGACTAGTCTAAAAGCATCTAGATTTATCCCTAAATTTGGCAACTTGGCGAATTGTACACCGGCATTACCCTCTATATACGCCAGCATTAGCGCTTGGAATATTTTCTTGACTGTAAACCATCTTTCCGGCCACAATAATTGTTCTGCAGGGAAGACAATAAAGTCCAATGTATATATTTCCGGAACAATATGATTTGCTTCTCTGAACGATAGTGAAGACAGAGTGTGATCTTATTCCGAGGATTTTCCTCCAAGAAAAACCATCATATATATTTTTTTTTTACTTTGTCTTCGCCTAATATTAAAGGATGAAACATAAGCTCAAGATACTTTTTAACGGAATCATTTTCATGAAATCACTAGATATTAATAGAGCATTGCATTTTATTATACTACTGATTTCTTACTGAATCGATACTTTTTTTTTTCTCCTTTTCTAAAATATATTCCGAATTTCAACAACTGCATTGCAATGCTAAATAGTTATTTAAATACATATATTAAATGAAAAAACTGAATGTTTTGAAATGTTTATAAAGTTTAAGAATGCATTATGAAAAAACGAGTACATTAATTACAACGACACGAAATTATACTTTTACTGGAACATTTTTCTATCTGAAAATTTTTTCAGAGCTTTACTATTTAACAATTATCGAAAACAGCCATGAGGAAAATGTTAAGTGATAAAAGCGTTGTAGTAAAAAACGAAAATAAATAATATGAGGGATTATCGTAAGGTTTTAATTACTATTAAGAAATAAGTTAGGTATGTATATGTATTTATATCTGGGTAAAATTTGTTCTGCTTTTTAACTGATTCTTGTGTACACGAAGTTATAAATTACAGCAATTAATGTTGATTCATTTTGAATGTATTGAAATATGTTCGGGGATGTATATCTTTATTTTGGAGTGCTTATTAAAGTGAAATGGATATTTTCGAAAATGAACTATGTGAAATCACAATATAGATCATTATTAAAACAGAGGATAATTTGAAAATAACTTTACCATTGGAAAGTATTATTAATTTCGATCCCTAGTATGATGAAATATTATCCAGAAAAAGAAAATTATATTCAAAATTACAAAATAAATAAAATAAAAATTAAATCGTACAAAATTTAACCAATTTTATAATGGGTTTATTACTAAATGGAAATATTTTATACACTTTGTGTGTGTGTGTGTGTGTCAGCATGTGTACATAAATATCATGCAAAAATGCAACTTCCTAATAGGACCTAACACTATACAAAAATTTTTTTGCCGTCTCCTATTCTGTAATAACACCAGGATTATAGGAAAATTACCACGCATTTTTAAAATACGGTCATATGAGAATGATAATTCATGGTGTAGTTCTTTGCTCTCCTACCTTCCTCACCAAGCCAAGTGAGGATTAAAGTTTGATTTACTAATAGCCATTTTGCGTCTTAACCTGCATGGATCTTGTTTATATTCATGTGCCATAACAAAAAACAGAATCGGTTCTTTATTTTGACCATGTCTGGCCGACGCGCGGGCCACCTGTGGCTCTCGGAGCTGGGTCATTTGTGTGAATAAATATTTAAGCTTTTGTTGTACATACTAAAGAACATTCTATTATGAGTCGTTCGTACCATAGTTCATTTCTGTGGGAATATCTCATTACATTGACTCAACTATCGTCGCAATTTTTCTTTTGTATTTTTGTTCAGAAGCAATTACACAGTTGAGCTCATCTTAAAAATTGCAAATCCCGACTTGCGTGTTTTGGTGATACACAGTGTATATCTAACCAGCAAACTTACTGAAGAGAGCGCAAGGAGGGAATGCACATCATGCGAAATAGCAACAGTACTATCTGTAGCAGACCTTATATATTTGACCCGGAAGGGTAGGGTTTCAGGCAGACTGACTGCTCGGTATCTTTCGATAGTTAATAATTTAGTATCAGCATTGTGTTGTTAAATACAGGACAAGTTTTTAAAATTTTATTTCGTGCAAATTCGTTTAATAAGATATAATTTCATTTAATTTATAGCAGAAAAGTTCTTTATATACCTAAAAGGGTTCGGGAGGATTCGACGCTTCCCGTGATTCTAGAAGGGCAAATAGCAGAGATTTTCGTTTGGGAGAATTTGAACTGGCATTAAAAACCTTAAATTAAAAAGAAGGGAATAAATCGAATTCATCACACACACGTGTGTGTGTGTGTGTGTAAGGCTCAGTAATCGACGTGTAAAAATGTGTTGATGATTTCGGGTTGAAATGAACAGTCCATTTTCCCTTAAGATTGTTCTTTTCATTTTTCTGAGAGAGGCAATAAATGTCCATGAGGTAAGAGACGCAGCTCCGCCGTCTCGATTACAACAGAAAAGCGCAGAAAAACGAGAATTTTTTCTTACCATCTTTTTTATAGAAGAGATTTCTCCAGATCACGTGGTATAGCATCAAGGGAAAATTAAGAATTTCTATGACGTCTATCAGTCTAGTAGTAGGGATTATTTCTGGCAGATTTATGATTACTGAAAGTTGATGCAACAGATTTTATGAGCGTGCCATCGCATAAATTAAACGATAATATGGAATAGGATCAGAAAACGTGGAAGAACTCTTAACTTTTGAGTAAGAAAATTTAAGAAATTAAATTAGTTTTATGTGAGATTATTACACACGCATAATTTATATATATATATGTGTGTGTGTGTGTGTGTGTGTGTGTGTGAGTAATGTGGCCTGATAGAATGAAATGCAGCTCTAAAGCGGTTTGCAAAGTCTTTTGGGTTGGACGAGCCTAATTTAGACAAATGCATCAATAATAGCTGTATGTATGTGTGTGTGGTGACGAAGTTAAATGGCTCAAGAGCCAGATGTGTCCATGTTGCGCCTAACATTGTATAATCGTGATCTATACGTTTGAAAAACATGAAAAAAAATTGATAACCAAGAAGAATGGTCGAAAATAAAGAACAATCACTAGGGTATCCTGGGGAGCATCCCCCGTGTTTATCAAAGACGGTTGCGCCCCACGGGAATAGATAAAGATCACTCTGATGCCTTGGGGAAGTGATGCCCATATTTATCTGAAGAAGATATAAATGAGATCATATATTGTCCTTTGGGGAACACTACAGATGCAAATGTCGAAGGAATGCCATCCTATTCACTTTATACAACTGAAGAAATATTAAATTTAATATAAGCTTGCTATCGATGCCAAAACATACCCGCAAAAAAAGTTAAACCGCGATTTAAATATTACAACTGTTAAGCAGATGGTGTGTCTTCAGAAATGAAAATTCAAATTAAGTTAAAAATAAGAGTTCAGCTTTTTCTCGAAGGGTGGCTTTTATTTTTAAGATTTTACGATGTGCGAATTTAAAAGTGTCCGTAAGAGTAGGGGAAAAAAGTTTGAAGCATCTAATTATACATGAAAGATATAGAGAGAGAGGAATCTTAAAACGGAATCTTGGCTTAATTTCTTTCTTTCCAAAAATTTTCCGGATATATTCGTGGAGACAGAAGCGGAAGAGAAGCTAACTACCATAAAATTTGAAATGTATATTTTAGTGCGAATTCTCTATAAATTACATTCACAGAATCCTGAATTTTATCTTTATGAGATTTTTTAAAAACACACACACACACACACTATTTAGCAAAATAAAAGCTCAGCGCGAGCATCAAAACACTAAAAAATCGTGCCTCCTATTAACACGTGCGAGCGCTAAATCGCCAAATCCATCACTCCATCTCCGTTCCTTTTACGAAATTCGGATCTCTTTTCTCCCCGCGGCACACACACCGCCACCACCGCCGCCACTTTCAACCCTCCCACGAACCTTTTTGCCTTCTCCCTCCCTCCCGCACAAAGACTGTTGAACTCCCCCCCAAATGCTCGCCCTTCCACTTTACTTTTACTGCCCCCCTTAACACCTCCCCCCTCTCTCTCAGAGAAAGAAGTTCTTCCGTGACGCTGTACGCCGCTCTTCTGATCAATGGGCCGAGGTCACCTCGCTCGCTGGAGGGGTGGTAACATGCGGCGGGATGGGCTCGTTAATTCCCAACTTTTTCTCTCGGAACTATTCTGTACTTCCTCCCCTACCCTTTCCTCTCTGTGTGTATACGTGTTATGAAACGGCAGCACTGCCGCGATTGCAATCGAAGCAGAGATGCCTAGTTTTTTTTTTTTAACTTTTTGTTCTTTTTCATTTTTTTTATTTATTCTTTCTCTTCTGAATTATGTTCTTTTTTTTTCTCCTCTCATCGACGGATATCGCGTCGTTTTTATTTTCTCTCTCTCTTCTAGCAGTGGGACTAATTAAAGGGCTGTGCTGCCGCCGCCGTTGCAGTAGTGTGCCGCTAATGATGCGGGGTGACTCTTTATTGATGACTCAACGACCGACCGGGCTGTTTTGTTAGAGAAGGAAGTTGCGACTCTCGTAACGAGGTCTGCTTCTCCCTCCAAGAATAGAGGAATTTTCGTGCTCGGTTCTAAGCCTCTTTCGGAGCGTTGTTTTTGTCGATCGTACGGCGATAAAAAGAACTGAACTAGACATAAAGGGACTCTTATAAAAAAAACAAAACGACAACCAGAAATCTTTTTCAGAAAAATATGTAAATTTGTTTGGGAATAGAAGAAAATAAGGTCGTTCCTAGTCACGAGCGATGTGCTTCTAAAATCTGTCGGCATGTAAGCTTTTTTGTTTGTTTGTATAGTCTTCAAAATGGTGTGCGCGTACGATAGCGATACGAGAATTATTTCCGACAAAAAATAATTTTTGCCGAATAAGTTTGAAAGAGTATGATTACTGCAAAATTGTTCTTAAAAAGGGGTTCGAAAACACCCTCATAAAAACTCTGTACACAATTGGGTGGATCTAGTAATTCATTGCAATGGAAATGATAGGTGAAATATACAGAAACCTTCTCTTTAATGCGGTATTTCGATGGTTCGGAACATTTTATACTTGAGTCGTTCACTTTCGCATTTTTTCTTGTGGATTTGGGAGTTTGACGGCATTGAACTCCAGGTCATGACAGAGCGTTGCTCGCATTTTCTCCCAGTGTTTATCGTAGCTGTCCGTTTCCCTTTGTACACCATTTGTTATTTTTCAACGGATTATAAATCACATTTGCACGTTATTGTAACTGTGTACGTACAGTGTACCGTATAGTTAAAATGTTCTCGAAGCCCAGCGGAGGTTCTATAAGCGGTTCGAAGTGGCGATTGGGAACAAGAAGAGAGAAAAAAAAAATAATAATAATAATTGCAAAAGCAACGAAAGCAATAATAATAATAATAATTGCAAAAGCAACGATAAGTAACTGGAGATTTGGGAGCAGAAATAACCACAAAATTTTAAAATTTAGCTACGAAGTGGTAAGTTTTCTGATTGAATTTGGACAGAGAAATAAAAGTTGACGGGTTATACCTCTTTATCGCGGTTTAGTGTTATTAAAAGTTTTTCTTTTGTTTAACACTGTGTACAATATAACTTTTATCAAAGGAACAATATTATAGACATATTACAACAATATATAAGTATTTCGAGGAATCAAAAATGATCAGCGGTAAGATATCGGGAACTGTGTTGACAATAAAACACATATTCATGTCTTGCACAAGTGACAGAATAGAAAATATACAAATCTCATCTCTCTAAAATGGCTAATATAATGCAAGTAAAGTAGTTTAGTTTAGTTTTTATTAACGTCGCACTAGGGCGACGGACCTCGTAATTTTGAACCACGTTTGCAAGTAAAGTAAGTGACCTATTTTTATTACAAACGTGAAATTATGATGGCTGTAATAAGTTGAAAAATTAGAGACACGTGGCTATTAATATTGTATTTCCTCTAAGATTTTAATACAATTTTAGTTTTTACATCAGATTTTCACTTTCAAATTAAAAAAAATTGAAAATATTTTGCTGTTGCAGGTATTATATCCGATGAAGACGATTATATAGGCCAAGTTTATATTCTCTTGTGACTCCATTATCTTGATCTTGACAGGCTCAGATGTTGTCTTGGTCATTCGAGCGAGATTCAAAATTATAAGATCCGTCGCCTGTAGTCCACGTGTTGCTTCTGCGACATTAATAAACAATCTACTAAATGCATACAAAAAAATCCTTGATCAGATGCTTAACAAAAATCACTATGTACACATACTCAAAAATCATTATCATTACACAGATCTGTTTAAAGTAAGAAATTTTTAACCACCCAAGGAGCTATTGTTTTAGTTAACCCAAAAATGTCGTGCCTGACCACTTTTTAAAAATTGATCTTGTTTTTGTGCATACTTTTGGTGTCTGTTTTCGCCAGTACCGAACTTAATTTTTAAAAATACGTCATAATAAATTTCTCCTGAATTTTTTCATTGGAATGAAATAATACATACATGTAATACATGTCTGATACCTGCTTTCACCACCAATGAACTCAATTACCAAAAAATATATCGTAACAAATTTCCCCCTATTTTTTTATTGAATTGAAGTGAAACAAATATAAAAATTAAGTATTTTATTTACTCATCGATTTATGTATTACTTTAAACCATTTGTAAACTGAATGAAAATGAATAACATTTTTCACATTTTTATGATAGCTGTGTAACATTTTTTCCCCCTCAAGATTTTCAAATGTCTTTTTAATTTTGCTTCCTTCTTGGAATGTTTTCGGGTCAAATGATTTTAAAATTGATTTATTATTATTAGCCACCTAAGGGGCTCCTGTTTTAGGTGGATCCCTTTTGGCGTACTAGACCACTTTAAAAAATTTCTTATCATTTTCTTCAATTTTAATTACATTTAACTTAAATATATTCAATTTAATAATGTATCGTTTGCTTTAATTTTAATTTCATTAAGCTGATATAGTATTCAAATTAATAATTTATAGTTTCCTTTAATTTTAAAATCAAAAAAGTTTACTTTTGTCCATTTCTCGATATTTCATCGTTTACTTTAATTCTTATATTTGAATAATTTAATGATAATAATAAAAGCGCACCTTGATTGTTTAAATCTGTTCTTCGCAAAACTTTGCATAGAACTTTTTAATTATTTTTAAAATTTTTGCTTTTTCAGTATTTTTTGAATCAAAATATAATTTTTACCATGTTTTTTAGATAAATTTTTATACCGTAATTGATCTAGATCTCTACAAAAAAAATTTTTTTTTCTTCTTAATTAGTACTTTTTTCTTTCTTGTTTTTCAGTGAGAGATAACCGGTTTCTCTTCGTGAGTAAATCAGCTTACGAACATTTTCTGCCACATCTTGCTTCGGTTCACAAACAGTCCATGTGGAAATTTTAATTGTTCTTTCCCTAACATAGCTTAATCTTCGATCACCTTCGTATTTTTTTGATTTTTTGGTACATATTTTGCTTTCACAATACGACCTCGAAAGAAGTGGCAAGAGTTAATGATAGTACTAGTAGGAATTCTAATCGAATTACCATCGGGAAAAAACGGAAATAACTTTGCTTGACTGTAGACGTTCATGTTTCTAACCTAGCCACGCAGTTCTCTGTACCAGTTAGTGCTAAAATCATCCAGTGAGAGATTTGACAAAGAGAAACAATATGAAATCAGAATTCCCTTGTGTTATTCTTGAATTATCTCTCCTTTTCCAAGTAGTACTGTTTACAGTCCTCTTCCCTCTTTCAACAATCAAGCACTTGTATCAGAAATACATTATCCACTACAAAACTAATATTCAATACTGAACAATTATCATGCGTTTATTTTTGAATTAGTTTTTCATAATAAATTCTGTTTTGACTGATTTCTATAATTATTTTTAAATTAACCTATCAAAGCGGACGCGGTATCCTAGTGGTCGAGGACTCTCGGTCGGCGGTTTTCGTCGAGTAGTTGGTTCGAGCCCTGATGTGGCCGCGATAGTCTAGAGGTCTTGGTTTCGGATTCATAACAGCTCTTTTCGTTCAGTCGTGAGTTCGATCCTTGGCCACCAGAGACCCGCCATGTAGCTGGGGCTGATGCCCGTTAAAACTGTCGGGGTCCAAAGTCCTGCCATTGGAGTGGTGTGGAAGTTAGGAGAGGGGGTGCTAGCTCAGCTGTCTTCCTCGTAACTTGATCGAGGTTCAAAATTACGAGGTCAGTCGCCAATAGCCCTCGTGTTGCTTCTAGTGCAACGTAAATAAAAACTAAATTAAACTCATTTTAAACTAAATCGAGCCCTGATACCACAAAAGACCCACCGAGTAGCCAGGGCTGATGCACGTTAAATCTATCGAGGCTCAAAGTCGTCCCGTTGGTGTGGTGTAGAAGTTTGGATAGGGAGGTGCCAGTTCAGGTGTCACATAACTTGACCGATATTCAAAATAACGAGATCCATCCACCGTAGCCTTCGTGTTGGTGTTGCTTCTCAGTGCGACGTTCGTAAGTAATTACAAAATTCCATAGAAACAAGATTAAAAAAATTGGTCCAGGGGTTTAAAGGAGTTGATTCTATTTTCATTGTTATAAAAGGAAAAATTTGTTTCGATTCACAAACCTTTCGGTTTGCAGGCTGAGTATCTCGGAACGAATTAAATCTATGAATCGAAGTTGACTGTATACTACGAAACCTTAAAACTAATTTAGAAGGAGTACATGTTCCCAATTTAATGTTAAACTATAATAAACAAGAATTTCAAATAAGTAAATAACTAAGCATTGTTTTTAAAAGAAAAAAAAAAGTACTTGTTCTCCAATCTATTTAAATTATTTCATATTAACTGATACAAAAATTTCCTAAGTATCTTAACCTAGGAAATTTTTGTATTAGTTAATATGAAATTGACGTGAATGTCATGTTGTCAGCCATTTTAAACATATATTCTCTATGAATTATATCTTAAGTAATGTTCTTAGTTAAAATTTATGTGTGTAAGACCTTTTATGCATAAATTCTAAATAGTAATTTTACGAAATAGGAGTAATGTCCTTTAGCTGGTATATTTCTGTTACATTTTAAATAGTTAATCATAAAAATAAAATTTAAAAACTGCTAATGTCTCAGCATCAAAATTATTTCCAGACATTCCCAGAGCTCAGGTCGATGATTTACCGGAATCCTTTTGACTTTAGAATGTGCTGAATCTTATACTGCGCAAGCGGATTGGTGAACCACGCCCACTCGAATATTGAAAAGTTCGCTACCGAATTTAGTGCACCGATTGACCAAGGAAAGTTACATAAGCTGAAATTTTATAAGCGCAAAGTTTATTAGAAACATAGGTGTCGAAAGAAAATTTTCCAATTTTCCCGACAGCAAATAAGTTAAAACTCCATGGTATAATTTTTTTCGGTGAGGAAATTTGTTTGTTTTTTTTTTTTTCTATGAGAAAAAAAAATTCTTTTCTTAAAGATTCCATTTTATTGTACAACATTTAGTGCATAAGCAATTTTTTTTATTATGTAAGTGATTTATGTATTGTACATTTTTTTCCCCCTATATATACGAATAATTGTTTCGGGAACGTATAACTGATATTTTACACAAAAAGGATATCAAAAAATTATTAATGATATTGAAATGCAAGAGTATGTGACATTGTAAGAGAATCTATTCTGAGATTTATTTTGGAAAATCAATTGTTTCATAATAGTTGCTTCTACAAAATGTCATCGTAAATTTTTTTGCAGCTTCAAGATAATTTTTAGATATATTTTTTCTTAAACGACTCATTTTCATAATTCGAAACACTACCGTATGTGTCTTAGAATTCAAGACTTTATTATAATCATAAGATAAAGATTTTATTATTTTTATCTTATGATTATTAGATCATTAAGATAAATATTTTAGAAATCATAATTAAATATTTATAAATGTAGTGGAACCTTGTTTAACGAGCATTTATTCCAGAATCTTACTCGTAACGCGAAACAATTTTTCTCATATAAATTACTGTAAAATACGATAATGCGTTTCATGCCGCAAAAAATATTTAAAAATTTGTATTTATAGAAAATAATGTTCACATTGTTATGGAACGTAAATCACCTCTTATGCGCTATCGGAGAATGAATCAACCTGGAATACGAATTCGACTTGCGGAAAAAGAAATCGAAATAATTATCTTATTATTTATGGTACACACCTAACTCTTTTTTTAGCCACCCAAGGGGCTATTGTTTTAGTTCGATCACTTTTGGCGTACCAGAACACTTTTCAATTTTTTTTATCATTTGTTTCAATTTTAACTACATTTAGCTTCAATATATTCAATTTAATAATTTATCGTTTCCTTTAATTTTAATATCGGAAAAGTTTACTATTGTCCATTTCTCGATATTTCATCGTTTACTTTAATTGTTATATTTAATTCATTAATTTAATAATAATTATAAAAAAGCGTACCTTGGGTGGCTAAATCTGTTGTCAGCAAAACTTTGCACCGAACTTTTATTTATTAATTTTTGCTTGAAAGCCATCCAGAGACACTTGTTTTTGTTAGCACTTCAAAATTGAGTGACAATGTGGCACATCATTACCATACAATATATTTGTAGCATGCGTAAACACTACCTTGATACAGTGATGGTTCTCAGTATAAGATGCAACAGTATCCTTTGCTTTTTGCATTTTTTATTGCAACAGAAGATTGTTGCTTTGCTCTTTTACTTCCTCCTCCTTTGACAAACTCTCCGTTAGAATTGTTTGCTGTAAAACACAATAGAACTCTAAAAGCTCTTGGCTGTGCTCTTCCACAAACTCATCGATATCGTTGCTATCCACCTCCAGTCCCATAATCTTGGCCAAAGACATAACCTCTTTGACTACATGCACCACAAGAACTGACTTGGGAACAAATGTGTGATTACAAGCGGCACTAAGTGCTAGCGAAAGGAGTGCTAAATCTGGACTGATGTAGCAAGAGCACAATCCTGACTTCTCCTCTTCAATTCGTTATGCGAAACGTCGCTCGTTAAGCGAGTCATTTTCTTAAAATAATTTGTTTTGCTCTTTATGCGAATTACTTGTTAAGCGGGGTTCCACTATATTGTATTTTCACTGCAAAGCGAAATAAATAACTGACTATATCCTTTTATTTCTTTTCTTATAAAAAATATTGGCATGAGCACTTCCATGAAACAATTTATTGAGAGTCTGCAATAATGATTCTATATTTTCGTTGTATTTTTTACTCGTGATTATATAAGTCTGAAGGTTTTTTCTTGTAAACGTTTCAAAATTTATGTGTGTTTCGAAAGGATTTTCGCAAACAATGATACTCATATCCCTCAGAGCACGCACACCAATTTAAGGAGTACGCAAAATAGCGCTGATAAAAAAGGAATTGTAATGAATTTCTTCAAATGTATACTTTCATTATAAAAAAAGTTCTAAAAATATGAAGAATAGTTGCTTGAATGTATTCTACGTACAACTGAGGTACATCTAGAAATACTTTTATAATAAAACAGAAACTGAAAAATATGATTTTCTAGTTATAAAAATATTTACCATCTTCCTATAAACTCCACCACAAAACGGTATATTTGTAATTGATATTAGTATTGAATTGTATTTTATTTTCCTTCGAAATAAAAGAATTGAGAACAGTTCGCAGGTTGACAAGACACACAGACCTTGTAGGTTTACGTACTGTTCCCATCCAAAACACACATCCATGTACCTTGCTGATTTACATACTGTTCCCACATCCAAGACATGCATTCATGTGCCTTACTGGTTTACATACTGACACACATTCGTATGCTTTGCTGTACATACTGAGAAAGCCTTATCGATGATACAAAAGAAAACCAAATATTTCTACTATGAAATTTTAAAATCTCTCACTAAAAAAATGCGTAAATCAACAAGGATTTAATAGTCTTGTGAGATTTAGAATTCTTGGCCATAGATGTTAACTTTTACAAATAAGAACAATATTTTTTAAATAAATACCATGACACATCGAATAAGAAACATCGTATTTTGAAGGAGGGGTAGGACTTTTGGTCTTGATTAAAGATACAGTGGGAAATGAGTTTTGACCAAGAGGTGCATTAGAAGCAGTTTACAGTTAATGGACTATATCATTCGTGTGCTGCAAATGCCTCAGAATATGAATAAGTTTCCCGAGCTTATCCCACAACCTAAATATCCATCATTCGAATAACAATACACAATACCATCATTTTATTTTTAAAAAAATATTCCCATTTCCTTCTCTTTTGAACGACAATGAAAAGTCGATGTCATTTTATCTACTTTTCTTATTGTTAACCTTTGCCACAAACATCGGGGCACCGATTTTTGGTGGAAAAAGTGTGATTTTCTGGTAAGATATGGGCCGGCACGTGGAGATCGAATATCGAATAGAAGTCCCCGCGTGCTAATGAGGTCGTTAATATTGACAGGGGGTGCCTGCTGTGCATCGATTGCGGAGGCTGGGAGGGGTGATGAGTCTCCTGGCAGACGACTATAAGAGGGGTGAGGGGAAGATTGAAATAGTTCCCTGACGTGATAGAAATAGTTTCGATTCCCCAACGCAATACTTCCTCTTCTTCTAGTTAAACTTAAAACGAATTATTTCTTTTATTTGCTTGAGAAAACGCCAAAATAACTAGATTTAAGGATATAAATTATTTGGTTTCTCTTATTGAGCGATCATTCATTTCAGGGCCTAGCATTTTTAAAAACATTATACGATGCAGGTCATGAAAAATTTATTTAGAGGCGTTATTACGTGCATATTTAATATGAGTACAATAAATAGAAAATATTTTGTTGTTGTTGTTGAAATTATTGTAATTATTTCCCTCAAATAACTAGTAAGAGGATAACTGCCAACGGTGGCTTAAATGAATTGATAAGTTAAGACGGTTTGATTTTTTTTTTTTAATTAAATTTTTCAATTCAGTATGTTTATCATTAAATTCTGGCTCAGAGACTAGGGAGAGCTTTCTATTTTCCTTAGATCCTAGACAATTGTGCCATAGCTCTTAGTGTTCATTCCATTGATCTTTTTTATTATGTATGAACACCATGCATCACTATATCTAAACATACATCAAAATTACAAACCTTGCTGATGATGATGCCGCCTGGGGCATTCATGTAGAGTTATCAAAGAATAAAAGATTTTTCTTAACCAGAATTTAAAAGGCTTAGTGGCTTGGTCAGAGAGTACCTCAAATTAATTATTAATTAAGACAAGAATGACAACCACATTTTCTCGACAGACAGGCGACAAAGAAATGTCTTCTAACTAATCATCAAAATCAATTATTCAAATATTCAACATGTCTGCCTTCCAAAATATCTAAGAATTTTTCTAGAGCTTGAATTAAGGTTTACAAAGCTCATAGAGTGCATTGCAAATAAGGACCTTAAAAAGTCAAACATGTTCAGAAATTTATGTGGAACAGATTGGGGCTCGTAAGACCATAAACTTTAAAAAGTAATAACGCGACTATTAGACAAACTCTTCATTATACTGCCCCGATTTTGGCTTCTATTTCAATGACTGCAGTATCAAAACTAAACTTCATTCAATGCAGGGTGCCAAACATTATAATAGGTGAAGTTCCCTCAGTCAGTAACCAATAGGCTGAACAGGAATGTGGTGTAGCGTAGGCTATAGATAATCCTCGTCAAAGACTTTTGCATTGAACTCCTGCTTTTGTTCCTAACTTCCCATTCAAAGTCATAATAAAAAGTTTATTGCTTAAAATCAATAAATGAGACAAAGCTGGGGTCATCGGCTTGGGTCAACTACATTCATGAACACCTGACTCTGTTACACAGGTGCGGCAGAGTTGAATCCTCTTTGTAAGGTATTGTTGATCCATGACATTGATATAATATATGTGAATTTAGGGCCTAGCCGTGTGATGGCCGACATCGGCTTGCACGTGGGGAAAACTGACATTGGCCAATAAGAGCGAATGGTGTTGCAGAGGACAAAAACGGAGTTTGTCTTTGATTGGATAGTTCATTCAAAAATGAAAATAAATCAAAGTGGGGCGTGCGACAGACCTATCCGAGGTCCTAAAAAAGGGAGGAAAAGAAAAGGAGGGGAGATTCCTGACGGAGAGCGAAATAGGCGATTCCACCAGAAGTTAGAGGCTATTTCCTGCTCTTGCAATTTTAGGACTATCGATCTGCATTTGATATTAAACTATTTGTGATATTTTAACTATATGTGTTTGTGACTTTGTGCGAATAGAAACCTGTCAAAAACGCCTATCTCGAATATAATTCACAGATTTGTAAGATAAAGAATTATTTTCACTTAAGCTGTGTGATCCTTTCACGTTACCGATTCATTACACATATTCTGGGGTCACGACGTTACAGTGGCCTAAGCCTTCTAAAATGCAGATGCAAATTTACCATTTTTGATTCCGGATAATTTTATTAAAAAGACACAAAAGGCTGGTATATGCATTTAAATTCTTTTAAATATCGCAAAATAATTTTAAAAAAGAAGGAATGGGTTTTATTCACTGTTATTTTACCGGGAGAATCTGAGATCAAATCCCTGAATCAGCTATTTTCATTTCCTTATTTTTCTCATTATTTTATAGTTTTCTATAAGACAAGTGATTACTGTAAGCAAAAAAGAAGTCAATGTAATTGTTTAAACTTTTTTTAAAAAAAAAATAGAAGTGTTTAATTAGGATTAGATTTGAGTCTTTAAGAAAATGAGTCACAAAAATCATTCTAAATAAATTCTTATTAGTCTCTTCAGCTCTTTAAGGTTTTTTTAAATTCCAAATACAAATACATTTTTAGACTGAAATTTAATAATTTAGTGAAAGGATAGCCTTAAGAAAGACCAACTATTATTTTGTGACGCTCTCTTTAGTAAAAAATTAATTTCGGTGTTGATTATTAGAAAATACTCTCACGTATAGACAGTGAGTGCAAATTACAAACGCGTTTTTGTGACACTATATTTTGGTAAAAAATTCTAATCCTTGAAATAATAAATAATAGCTGTAATATCTGGCTACTATTGGCTTCAGGTTGGCGCAGTTCTCCGACTCGAAAGGCAAGGGTTGCCGTCTGTGACAACAGACAAGTGTTGGTCCTCCAGGGAGAAGGTGTGTTCACAGCTGTGATGGTAATGCAGCAGACTGCGCTTACTTGAGAGTTTTGTTCCCTTGTTTTATATAAATATATATATTTATATTCCAGATAAAATACTTATGCCCTTATTTTTGGATACAGGGAAACACTTTAATACAACCACAGAAGTAGACTGGGAAAAAGGTGATAGAAAACTGTTTAAAAATGTGAGGAAATAAGATTTGTTAAACGTTTTGAACGACAGTGGTGGTGGTGTTAAACTTAAAGATGGTGGAATTGAAGCAGAGGCTTGTTGAGTGGTAAAAAATACCTGCAAGATGAATAATTTGTCAGAGGTGTTTTGGCCTCTACTGTTGAAAACCGGAAAAAAGACGGAAATCGAAGGAGAGGAAGGAGTAAAACGTAGTTCAGAACGAGAACAGAAATTGGAATTTTATGAGAATTGTCACCTAGTGTGCAACGGCGACCGCGAAGTTACTCTTGATAAACTCATTAGAGACTTTGACCATTCCAATACCAAGAAAGAATTTTGGAATGCATTTTATTAAAACTACTTGGAGAGAAAGATTTAAATGTGCTAGTTTGTATTAAGGAAGACGATTTGAGGGATTATGCTAAAGTGTTATCGGTAATTTTGTAATAATTTCAATCAACACTTGAGAAAATTTCCGGAAAGAAAGGAGAAATTCGGGTCTAGACTCACGTCTACATGAGAATACTATTGTAAAAAAAAGGTATGCGAAGCAAATGTTTTGAATCCCTAAAGGAACTGGTAATTGTTGACAAATTGTTTCCGTCACTGTGTGGATAATGAAACTGCTTCTCATACAACCATATGTCAAGGAGAGAAATGGCTAATGCCGCAACAACTACCAAAACAATGTAATATTTGCTTCACAGCAAGAAATAAGTCGTTCGACGAATATCGAAAAGATTTCAGGTGGACGACTATGTCGTTAGACATGTATATCCCTCCTCACCAGAAAAGAGAAAATTCTAGGATAGAAGACAATAATTTAAAACGAAAGGACTGTTACGCGTCTGCAGAAATTGCCAACACTTCGCAAGAGAATGCCCAGATAAGTTGGAGAGAAATGATAGAAATTTCAACATGAATACAAATTCTAATAAGAACAATCCTACAAACAAAGTAGTAGTAGCCAAGGTTGATTCCTCTTACTTGCAAGTGGAAGCTAGACATAATCTGTTTACACCCTTGTAGAAGAAAAAAATATTAATATTGATTCGAAACAAATAGAAGCAATTATATATTACTTGCGGAACATAAATTACATTAATTCCTTCGTCGTTTGCGGACAGCTTAAAGGACAAAGTAAGATTTTTTCTAATTCCTGCCTTTTGAAAACAGTAGAAGAGGAAGTCTGTCTGGAGTCCATGTATTTCAAGGACTGACATACTAATCCTTTCAACAGTGTAAATACACTCATAACACTCACGAATCAATTGAGTGTTTTTTGTTTAACAACTCCTGAGGTACGCTGTCTGGTTTGTTTTATTAACATCGCACTGAGAAGCAACACGAGGGCTATTGGCGATGGACCTCGCAATTTTGAATCTCGAACAAGTGACGAGGACGACATCTGAGCTGGCACCTACCACTCCTAACTTCCTCACCATGCCAGTGGGAGTACTTTGAGCCTTGACAGATTTAACGAGTATCAGCCCCGGCTACACAGCGGGTTTAAGTGGCATCAAGGCTCGAACCCACGACTCTACGAAAACCACCAGTCGGGACCATGACCACTAGACTACCGCGGCCCCTGAGAGCCACGAATTATTGACTTATTCAGGGGATGAAAAAATTTTCTGCCCTGATGGAACCGGAGAAGAAAAAGTGTTGATTTTACTAACTGAAACAAAAAAAGACATGGGGAGAAATACTCAGAACCGAAAGGAGGAGGGGGGGGGGCTCTTTTCGATAGTCAGAAAAGTCGGAATGAAAATGTGATGAACTCACAGAAGGAAGAAGTGCTGATAGTGACCTTTAAACAATAATGGCTGAGGAACTTTCCGAAGGGCCCATAAGAGGAAACAATCTTCAGAATATAATGCACTTGCGGCGACTCTCTTCTGCGACAACGTTAGAAGTTAAAAAAAGCGCCTTACTAAACCAGCCAGATAAGATGTCTTTTCAGCCTGGTTGGTAGAAGCGCATTCTTTGGACCCACTGGTCCAGGGTTCGAAACAACGCTGCCGCATCAAGGTCACCAAACAAACACTCTCTCCCCCTCCTCGGGGTCGGAAAACTACCCGCCGTTCGAAGTGGGACTCAGGACTTGCACTAGATGGCAGCACAGCTTATAACTACTGATTGCATATGCCCCCGATGCAAAACACTTGCCTCTGTACGTCTAACTAACGCACACAAATCACGACTAGTGATATTCCGGCTCTGGCGCATGTGTCGACGAGATCCGCCACTCAACACGAGACAGCCGATGACTCAGATGGATGCTGTCCCAAGCAAAAACTCAATTCAACAGGGAGGGAATGTATATCAGTTGCAGTAATGGCTAAAAAAATCGAAAAACAACCTTCTGTACAAACCAATGTATCTCTTCGCATCATCAAGATGATAGTGGAGCGGAAGTATGCGTTGTTTCGAACCCTGGCCCCACTGGTCCAGGGCTCGGAACAACGTTGCCGCATCAAGGTCACCAAACAAACACTCTCTCCCCCTCCTCGGGGTCGGAAAACTACTGTCCGCCGAACACTCAACGACATCTGGGAGGAGCTAAAACTTGCCCATCGTTGTAAGAAGCTTTTTTGTGAGGCAAAACCATTGATTTATCGATGAACCATCCATGATACGTGATATAACATGTGAACTAGATACTCGGGCAGCCTGTGACTCAACTCATACTTTCCAAGCGCTACAGGTATTAATTTATGAGTTAATATTCAGAGCACACATGAGCCTACGAAAAACTAAAGAAATAATTGTAGTTCTTTTTATTAGACCGGACTATTTGAGCCCCCCCCCCCTTTCCTCCACCTTTCTCATCAAGGAAGTGTTAATATACACTTCGTCTGATGGATTGGCATTCTTATAGTTCCGAATGAGGAGTTAAGCTGCAATATTTCCAAAGAGGAGTTGTACAACGAAATCTACATATGATATTTACTTGAAAAGTTCATGAGCAGCATGTCCATTCAAAATCTTCTTAACGAGTTAGCAATGTCAACCATCGAACACGAATTGAGCAATAAATTAGACCTGAAAAAATTTAATCGCGATTTTGCAGAAGAGAAACTTCGAGAGACAAAGAGATTGTTTCAATCCAGGTTTAGACTTTATATATTATTGTACTACCTCTCTTTTAATGTCTTAAAAGTATATTTAAATTATCTCTGAAAATAACAAGTATTAGTTTTAGTTTGCAATTTCGTTACCACATTAGCTCGTTAAAAGTGTCAATTTTGTTTAAAAAACCCCACGTAATTCCATTATGTTATTTTCAGCTTATATTTTTCTTTTATAATTCTGTATTTTACGAATTTTTCTGAAGTTTTTTTTTAAGCTTGGGGTGGAATGGGGGAGAATCTCTTGGGGTTTGCTTTTGACGGCAAAAACAATAGGAGTGGCCTTGCCACTATTACCTCGGAAGTTACAAGGATGACCAGGTTTATAACAGAATCCTTTGGAAATGGAAAGATCCAAAGGATCTTCGGTTTTGCATTACGATAAAGATATCTGGAAACATAAATTCTATAGAACAGCTTCACTAAATATACTCCAAGGACTTCTATATTCGGGGGGGGGGAGGGTAAACACCTCTTGATACTAATACCCATCTTACGTCAACCACGCTCAAAAAAAGATGCCAGATTCTTGAGAATTAGAAGGGCATTGATTCAATCACGAAATTCTCACAGAGAAATATTACAGAACTATATTGAAGGTTACTCAGATAAAGGATGAGCCAGTATTCTCTTCTTTCTTCTTGAAGGAGAAAAAGTTACGCAGAAAATTAATGCTGTTTATATAGCTACAAACTTTACTAGCGAGCTAATTGCAATTAACGAGGCTCTTACATAACAAACTCGGCCTTCGATTCAACGGACGGATAATTTTTTTTCTCATGCTCGAAATGTGTTCTTGAGGCAATGAAAATTGGTGTAACTGTCATCAGTCGCAATATAGTCGTGATCTGCTTAAACAACTCTACAATAGAGAAAATTCCTGTGACCTTCAATGCATTCCTTCACATATCAATATGAATGGCTATGAATGTGCAAACTTGCTAACTAAGACAGCACGAAATATGAACCAGACTTCTGGCTGATACAAATGCTGTGTGGCTAGGTGCAGACTTTTCAACTAACTTCTGAAGGAAACATTTATTACACTGTTTTACTGCTTCGAATCAATAACAACCATAATAGCAAGACTCGAAACAAATCACTACAAAGATATGAACATTCATCCTGAAAACATAAGAATCTATATATGTCAATTGTATTAAAAACTCGGATGCTCCATGACATCAAAGCATATTTATTATTAAATGTGCAACCATTTTACTGAATTTTTTTTAAACTTGACATCTATCACAGCAGGAATTTCTTTAAAGCCATTTCCTAGGATCTGAAAGCTGCTGCCTTTCAAGCTTTAGGAACTATTTGGTTTTATTAGCGACGCACTAGAAGTACCAAGAGGGCTATTGGCAACGGACCTCGTAATTTTGAACATCGGTCAGATGACGAGGACGGCACCTAAGATGACAACTCCCTCTGTTTTGGAATTATTTAAAGTATACGCCGCAATGACAGTATTAAAAAAAACGAAGAAAAATTTAATAATGACTCAAGCGAATGAATTAAGTGAAATAAATATATCACATTGTCAAGAATATTAATGAGGATTTTGAGAAATATGCTTAAGAAAATCTCTTTTATAAGTGTTTAGAAAACTTATCAGGTCTTTTACCATTTATACAAACCACTGACTATTTTTTGAAACGAGAAATTTCATCAGTTGCTAATACTTTTTCTCAGTGCATATGTGAATTTGCTGCGCATAATATATAAAACTGACAGATTTCAAAAGTGTATTGTATAAGAGCATAAGGAAAATGAATTTGCTTAGTAATTGATATATTTTCAAATCGTATCAATATTGTTAGTAAAAAAAAAATCGAACTTAATTTATTTCAATATTTTTACACGAAACTTTGTCTTTTAATGTGTATTTGAACAAATCTATTGTAGAATTGCAGGCATGAAAAAGAGAGAGGAAGTCTGAATTTTCAAAAAAAAACCCCACTAAATATGTTATAAAAATAATGTAAAACTATCTTTTTATGAAAGTAATCTTTTAAATCAGAATTATTAGTCTTTAAGGTAAAAAAATGTATTTTAATAGCAATGAATAACGAAAAAAAATATATTGTTGTCGTAGAAGTTGATTGTTTATTAAGGCACCGGTCTACTGACCATTTTGATTTCGTGAAAGTAATGTTAATTTCTACTATCATTCTCAAATCTTTTCTATTTTATCTATTTAAATGCAAAAAAGTGCACCCGAAAGAGCAAAAAAATGACGAAGATTTCTGCGGAATTACCTTTTCTCTCCAACTTTTGAAAATATTTCAGAATATTTTTAAAGACCGGAACACTCCCCCTTCCCACAAACGAATCATTGAAATAGGAGTTAAAATATTTTTAAAATTGGGTGGGGGGGAAATGTTATTCTCCAGAAATCTTCATTATTTTTTTTACTCTTTTGGATGTACTTTTTACATTCAAATCGATAAAATAGAAAATATTTGAGGACAGTAGTAAAAATTCCGCAGGATTAACATTGCGTTCATGAAATCAAAATGGCAGGTAGAGAAGAGCCTTAATGTTACACAGAAGAGCAACACGTGTGATGTTGGCGACGGACCTCGTAAGTTTGAACTTCTGTTTAAAAAAAAGTGATGAGTACTACGCATGAGCTCGCACTCTCTCTCCAAACTTCCACACCTAGGAGCATCGACAGATTTAACGCGCATTAGCCTCGGTACACTACGGGTTTTTAGTGTCATCGAGGCTCGAACCCACGACTCGATGAAACAACACCGGCCATAAGCTCGTGACCGAGGCTACTCGGGGTAATTTAGCTTTTTTTTTTTGCAGAAAGTTATTATTAAAAATATTTAAACAACAGTTCTATTACTTTCTCTAAAAATAATAGTAATTTTTGTAACATTTTTTGCCTTTAAATAAGTTATCTCAAAAAAAAAAAAAAAAAACTGAACAGAACCAGCATTAATTTTACTTGATTGCGTAATTTTTCATTCGTAAACATTAAATCGAAAGTTGTAAGTGAATTTATTAAGTTTCCTTTAACTTATATATACATACACACTTATTTTAACACTTCTATACATGTTGATCGTTCGCAAGCTCATTATTCTTTATGGAATACTTTTAGTTCATGAAGAGTATGTCATATATACGATGAATTAATTCTTTTTCGACTGGTAAAAATCCATTTAAATATTCATTCAGCGAAGTAAATTCAAATATTTCTTACAATCAAGTCACAACAATATGTTTATATAATTTCCATTTATTTCATTCATAGTTGATATAATTTTTATGGGATAGAATGAATAACTTTTTTTAGTCTTCTATTTTTACTTGTTTGAAGCGTCATAAATTATTTGATTTCAACCGCTACTGATTCGCAGAAAATTCAAAGAAAAAATTTGAATTTTTTCTGGAATATATCTTTAAGTTCGTGTATGGTTAGAAAATAGATTAAATATTTTAATAACCGTTTCGCTGTCTTCGACATTTTTTTAATACTACCATATGAATTACATTCCAGTTTCTTAGAGGAAACTTAACTGGAGCATAGCTTCACCGCATGTTCATTTGCCCGTTGAATCATCTCATTGAAAATCCGCCCTCCGCGTCGTCAGTTGCATATTGCTCTCTGTTCCATTGTATACTACGAAGTCTAGTGAAAATCAATGAAACCGTTCGGAAAAGGGTGAGAGACCTGCCCTTCCTGAATACATTTACGCAACCTGGGTTCCCAACTGTCCTGCAATTCTAACGCCTAGTCGCAAATCGAAGCGTCTTACCTTTAATTATCACCCTTTCTAGTGTTCAAACACCGCTTTTCAAAAACCCTTTCATATTTCCCTTAAAACAAATTCATTTCAACCATCTTCTTCGTGTCAACAACTCTTTTTCCGCAGAATCTTTTCCCTGCTACATTTTTTTTCGAAAAAGGAAGCCACCCAGCAGAAATCGGTCGCCGGGCGCGTAATTAATGACACAAACCAAAGCCTCGGGTTGCGGGCGAAAGACGTTGTTTACGGAACGCGTGGCTTTTCTGTTCAGGCTGGGGCTGCGCCGGATCCGCTCCCAAAAACCCGTTCCCGGCCGGCGCTAATGAAACGAGACGTCGGAGCGGGCGCGGAATGTCGGCCTTCATTAAATGCTTTAATGAGCAGTCCCCGCTCTAACACTCATTTCTCTCCTCTCTCTGCGTTCTCTTCTTTCTCTTCCACCCCCTTGCCACCCGGGGAGGGATGGGAACTAACGATCCCCCTTCGCGCCGCCCCGAGGCTTTGGGATCAATCATGTAAGTGGGAGAGGAAAGGGAGGATATTCCCGGCAGACGACTTTTTCCGTTCTTTTTTGTTCGTTTTCGTTCCTCATTCGGCGCGCGGAGTTTCATTTTTCCTGAGAGTCGGGTTGTTTTCCCATCGTATTCGTCGGGTGAAATACTTTTTTTTTCATGAAAGTGGAGACAAGCGCGAAGTATAGAGTGGGCTGGTTATCATATTCTTTTGGTTTTGATGGTTCGGTCCGGCGAAGGAACGCTATTTTTTGGTACTCGGAGAATTTCGAAACCTCCATAGTTTCAAATATAAGTATTTCGGTTGTTTCTGGGTAGTCTTAAAAATTCGATAGTGTTTCATTCATTTATTTTAATTCTTGAGTCTTGGATTTTACTTTCTCTTGATTCGCTGCGTTTCTGTTGACGCAGTGTGAATGCAAGTCTCAAAAAAAGTTCTTCAGAAAATTATTCGCTTTAGTTCAAGAACTATGCCCTGCTTTTCTTTGGTGTTAGTTGTGAATCTTTGCTCGCAACCGAAGGAGTAGCGTTAAATCAAAAAGAATCTTAATGAAAGATAATATGAATCGAACTCATTGGCAAGTTTTGTTTCATAATTCAGAATTAAAGATTTCACAAAGATTTGTTTATGAGTATGAGAAGTCATTTACAGTCATATGTTTCTGAATTTTCATCATTTTTTTGTGTAGCATTAAATTTATAGTCATAGATATATGGAGTATTAAAATGCACTCTAAATGAAGAGGGGGAAAAAACCCTCGCTATTTATTGTTATTTGAAACAAATCTTTAACTATTAATTAGAATTTAGAACTGTTGCTCGACAAAGGTAGCTGTGCGGGCACGTTCGCAAGCCTGTGCCTTGCACCAGTATTTTTTTCATTAAAGATCCATCGCTACGGAATTAGGAGGGTTGTTACCTGTTAAATGCAATGGGGCCTAAAGGTACTCATTGGGAGAAGAAGCTACCAACTCTTTTGTCATTTTTAACTGTGTGTTTCACAGTTAACAATCCGATCTCTCTTTCCTGTTTATAGCCCTCGTGTAACTTAAAAACGACATTTTAAAATAATTCTGGAATGTTTGTATTATTTTTAAAAAAAAGTGTGATAGTTTATTATTGTGATAGTTTAAAGTGTGATAGCAACACGAGCGCTGTTGGCGAAGGTCTTTGTAATTTCGAGCGACAATCTAGTGACGAAGAAGACACCTGAACTGACAGTCCACTCTCCAAACTTTCATATCCTCTCCGACAGATTTAACGAGTATCACTGGCTACACAATGGGTCTTAAGTGGCATCGGGACTCGAACACACAACTCGAGGAACACAGCGCCGGTCTTGAACAAATGCTCGACTACCGCGGGCGCATATTTTAAAAGATAGGCAAACGATTCATTATTCAAACTGAGCAGTCATAGCTTAATGAATATTTTTACAAACATAAATCGCAATGCTTTATTATTGAAGAAAACATTTGAGACATATAGAAACATCACATCAGCATGTAGTGAATACGAGAAATCCTTCTGTCTCATAGCAAGAAGCTTGAATGATGTACATATTTATTTGCTTAGTAATATAAACTTGTAACAAGTTTCTTCGTTTTTTTTTACTGATAGTCGATTCCGAACGAAAATGTGACTGATTGTTAATAAAAATACAGAATTTTATAACAAACTTCAAGCAATTCTTATGAATATCGACTGCAACGCTAAGCAGAATAGTAAGTTATAAAATAAAAATAATTTTAAAAAAAATGCCGTGTGCCACTTAAATACTTGAATCCATCAATTTCAGTCGAGAACCGTCATGTAGATCTTTCTCTGAGTCATTCTGAGTATGTCGGTTAATTACGATCCGCCCATGTGTCACTGAATAACAATTAGGTGTAATCACGCATCATTTATCTTTGATAGGAACGCATTATTTCTACCCACGTTTCACACTTACCTTGTTGATTGGTTCCAAGACGTCGTGTTCGTTAAACCTTGTCCTTTTTCGTTTTGTAAAGCTTGAACGAGTTGTTGAGCATTAAAAAAAATGTATCATATTTCTCCGGTATCCCGAGCTTTTTGCAATAGTGCGGATCATGTAATTCTCGCATAACACTATTAAGACCAAACTCGAAGTATATAATAAAGATGCTTGTTTACTGAACATTGATCGATTGATTAGGTTATGCAGGTTAAGGAACAATACGCACACTGGTTGAATCTAAATTATTAACTCCAGCTCGGCAAAACTAAACATTCATTCGCAACATTAGTTTCCAAAATATTTTATAATACGATTCCGAGAACTAAATTATATGACATTTACGTTTTAATTTTGTACATCAGTTTTAACACTAATCAATTCGGAATCGGATAAGCTACATTTCCGTTTATTTATATTCCGCCTATTTCTATCCGCTTTGATCGATAAATTTTTTTGTTTCATTAACATCTCACTGAGAAGCAATATGAGATCTATTAGTAATTTTGAGCCATGGTCAAGAGACGAGGACAATACCTGAAATGGTGCTCCACTCTCCAAACGTCTATACCCTTAGAGGACTTTGAACTTTAATTGATTTAACATACTGCAGCTCCGTTGCATGGTTGGTATTTAGAGGAATCATGTTTGAAAACCACGACTCGACTGAAACAACGCCGGTCGCGAGTTGGCAACCGTGACCATTCAGCTCTTTCTACGTGTTTCCATACGATAAAAGGTCCGTTAACTGCAGCCAACGTACCTCGTAATTTTGAACCACGGTCAGATGATGAGGTCGACATCTGAGCTGATACTTCATTTTTCACATCCATGCCTCTCCTACGTAATGAAACCTGATGGATTTAACGTGTATCAGCCCTCTACACGATGGGTCTTTAGTGGATTGATTGCTTATTAGTGTCGCAACTAATGCAACATGAGGGCTGTTGGAGACCTATCTCAGTATTTTAAACAATTGTCAAGAGGCAAGGACTACACCAGAGTCTTTAGTGGAAACAAATATGCGAAGTAAATAAATTATTAAATGTTGAATTCGGATCGACATAGTAGTTTTCAATTTCTG
Source organism: Nephila pilipes (assembly GCA_019974015.1). Taxonomy (NCBI): domain Eukaryota; kingdom Metazoa; phylum Arthropoda; class Arachnida; order Araneae; family Nephilidae; genus Nephila; species Nephila pilipes. The sequence continues at coordinate 782,979 of BMAW01023678.1, read as the reverse complement.
AAATTCTTCTCTTCAAAGTACAGAAAGGTCCTCAAAATTAGAAGTAAGAGAAAGGTGGATCTCCTTTGGGCATCTCTCCTCGCTAAGCTGCACCTTGCAGTGTGAAAGTTGCAAACTGAAACATTTGTGTTGAAGTTTCTGGAAACTAGATTTCCTGGCTGAATTTAATGAAGCAACCCAAAAATTTAGAATTTGTTTACTGTTATAAATATGTGTGTGATTACAATTGATTACAAGATAGAGGGGTTATATTCTACGCCCCTTCTGTCCCCCCCTTGATACCAGTGGTATCAAATATAAATTTTTGAGGTCTTTGAGTCTATAGGTCCATTAATTAACTCGGCGGATTTCTATTAAATCCAAATTCAAACCCACACAAACATACTGTAGTGGATTCTATTTCAATGAAAGAATGAAGAAAAAAAAAATCGAGTTGACACAAATTGAAAGGAAACTTCTCTTCAGTACGTGGCATTGCATCCAATTTACTATAAATGGTACAGAAAACACTATACTATCCTTTGGTATTTTTATATATAGTTGAATTTATATTTACCTCTCTGTATTGATCGCATCCTTAAATTAACTGGATATCCATAATCTCAATGAGCACTGCATTATATTTAATGGAAGTCCAGCCTCTTTTAATGCTGATCGTCTCTTATTTCATTCTTCCCTTGATTGATGCTCATCAGTTGCTCCACTGCTCTCTGATCGCGTGCTTAAGCTCTCCATTCGTTGCAATCGATCATTCCATTTCAGTCTGGTTTATAATGTTCGATATTCTCTAACATTTCGGTTACCCCTTTTTCATATACAACAAATTGAAAAAAAGAAAATACTATGCACTTTTTAGAGGTATTTTTCTGATTCCTGCTAGTGCTAGTGCTTACACCCAGCTTGAGAACCTCGGCCAAATTTATAGAAATCTACCAATCTGAAGAAGTTAAATAAAATAGTTCAAAGAGAAAATAATCCAGGACATATGTGATTTTTAGGGCATTCCTATCGATTTTTTTCAACTGTGTCTCGATAAGATAAGAAAAAATTTTATGCAAAGTTTTGCAAAGAACAGATTTAGCCACCAAGGTGCGCATTTTTTTTTTTAAATAATAATTATTAAATTACTGAATTAAGAATAAGAATTAAAGTAAACGATGAAATATCGAGACATGGACAATAGTAAATTTTTCCAATATTAAAATTAAAGGAAACGATAAATTATTGAATAGAATATATTTAAGCTAAATGTAGTTAAAATTAAAGCAAATGATAAATAACACCGGTAAAAAACGATTTTTTTTTAGATGGGTTTTCTTTCAAATTTCACACTTATCGTAACATAATTTTTATATCTTAAATTTTAAGTAACATTCGCTTTTCAGAAACATTCATTTTCAGTAACATCCGCCTATTTTGAAGATGGAGAGCAATGCTACGAACATGAGTTGATGTTTCCCTGCAACACATCTCCTATAAAGGAAAAGAAGGATTTACACAGATATGTCACCGATAAACAAAAGAGAGTTAAAGCAATAACTCCTTCATCTTGGTGACGAATTTGGCGACATGGCGAGTAGGCATAAAATTTAATTCTTTAAATAATTAGTTTTAATCAATCAATTTTATTAATTATAATTAAATTATCGTATTGTCATCCAAACCAATCATGTATAGAAAATTTCAGCTCAATTGAGAGCTTTAAAATATGAGAAAAAAGATTTTAAATTTTGACCCAAACATACAATGAGAATAGAAGAAAACCCATTAATAATTAGTTTTAATCAATCAATTTTTATTAATTATAATTAAATTACGTTTCTTTCTCTTGCTAGTATATCCGTCAAATACTCGTATGCCTTTTCCCTCCTGCTTCAGAGGAGGAAAGCTTCAGAGGAGGCTTCCTTTCTCCATCATAATTCTATACTGTAATTTATGATGGAGAAAAATTTCTCCATCATAAATTACAGTATAGAATTTTTTTTATTTTATAAACTATTAGAACATATATACATAATAACAAAAAATATTAAACAAAGAGTATGAATTTTCGCATTAAGTTCTTAAATTTCATAATAACAGTTGTATTAAATTTAACATGCAAATGGCTATTTCACATTGTTTGTTTAACACGCGTATTTTGTGACGTCGTACAATTCCAAATAGAAACTTGCCCAAGCTGGTTCTTAATAAATATTTTATTGTTTGTTGATCATTTCTTAAAATGTTCTGCAAGTTTTCGAACTGTGGCTCATAAATGACTCTTGAGTTCGCTTTCTCTACTTGGATTCGGACACATAATATTATTTAATTATAGGAGCTAAATTGAGCAATTGAGATATTTTACGCGTTAGGGTAGAATGTGTGAACACTGCTCCTTCGTACTGATTAATTTTTTTTTTATTATTATAGGAAAGTTTTTTTCCCCCGCTTTATATATTTATCATACATTAAATTATTTTATTGCTAGTCTCAGCTTCAGAATTCGTGAAAAACTTATCTGATTCGCAAGCACGACTTATGCTTTCTCGAACAATACGTAGTTTAAATATAACTTAATAGTTTAAAATTATCCTTGTTCAAATCGAGTGCTTCCGAATGCCCTTTCTGTCATGTCTCGTGCACTGCTCATCAATTGATATATTGTCCAGTGTTTCATAATAATCGTTCCCTCTTGTTTTTTACTCAACTACTTTATGCTTGACTGATTTGGTGAAGGATAACAATCACCGTTAATGTGTATATGAAATTAAATTTTTATATCATATTTAAGATTTCAGCCCCCCTTTTACATTGTATTTTATCTATCTTATTTTTATTGCAAGATGATTAAAAAAATTGTCATGTTTTCGACACATGTTTGTCGCAGCCGAGCCAAAATTATGCCCTAAGTCCTAACTGTCATTCATTCACTTAGCTCCTTCATACAGGACTGAAATTGTTTTAGAAGTCATACGTTTGATATCGTAATCTAAGTGATTTCCTGGTGATTTAAATTGTACGGCCAGAGTTACTACAACTTACAACTTTTCCATTTTACTTCTTCAGCCACCAAGATGATACCAAGACATATTTATTATGGGATTTTATTTACATCAAGACAAATCACCTCTTTTTTAGAAAGATTAAAGCGTGTATTTTTTCGGAAATGATACTGAATACATAATTCGACTCTATTTTGGTTAATTATGACATCGTTTATTTTTTAAGAATTTTACTAAATAGTAAAATACATGTCAATGAATCAGTGCCCAAGCTTTTGTTTCATGTATTATTTACGGTCGAGATAGATGAATGATCGTCGTCGCAAACATATAGCTACAGTTGTTTGAGTCGAGTCGGGTCTCAAGTCCCGATTTCTTTAAGATCTCATCGCGTAGCGGGACTAATGCACGTGAAATTTGTCGGGGCTCAAAGTCTTTACGATGGGGGAGCAGGGTAATAGCTTATGTGTTATCGTCGTTATTTGATCATAGTTCAAAATTACGAGAACCGACACCCCAAGTCCTCGTGTCGCTTCTAAAGTGCGGCATTAAAATCGATCACTCAATCGATATATTGTTAATATCTATATGCTGATCGATTTGTTCCGATTTTTTGAGTAGTTAATTTACAAATTCTACTATTCTAAAAAAATTCCTAAGAATTTTTTTTTTCTATTGCTTAATCGATTGGTTTCATTACGCAATCCATTATTCAACTAACGTCTCACTAGAAGCAACACGATAGACCTCATATAATTTTGAACTTCGTTCAAGTGACGAGGACGACACTTGAGTTGGCACCTTCCTCTCCAAACTTCCACACCACGCCAATGGAAGGTCGGTAAGCCTCGACAGTTTTAACGTGCATCAGCTCCAACTGCACGGCGGATCTTTGGTGGCATCAAGGCTTGAACACACGACTCGACGAAAACTGCTCGCCGGCGAGTCCACGACCATAACCACTAGGCTACCGTTGCCATTCTTTTCTATTCAATGTTTGTTGATCAAATAGCTTAAGAAATACATATCGAAAAAAAATTCTTACGGATTGCCCATTCTAGTCGAATCATTTTATAAGAATCTGCAAATCATTGTTTGCACACTTGGCTAATTCTCACCGTTAAATACATTTCATTTATTTGAAAACTGTCCGCATTCTCAGCTTTACGTCTGACGAGCTGAAGTAGCTTTTTATTTCATTACGTCCGATTCAGTTTTAATAAGAAGGAAACGTTGGATCGCTTTCAAAATCAGAAGCTTTTGAAGTATTTCTTTGTTAAAAGTCGAGAATAACAAGAGCTGCAGAGCAGTTTTCAATCGAGAAAAGTTTTAAATTATTTATTTTCGCATTAAAATGCTCGTGGCTACGACAATTACTCTACATCCCTTCGGAAGCAAATTCCTCCCGGAAATTATTAAAGATATCGAGAGAGAGAGAAAACATCTTTCCCTCTCTCTTTTACGCAGTTATTCTAAAGACGCATTAGGCTTCACATCTCTTGGAGAACGCCCAAAAAGAATCTTTGCTTTTCTGAAAACTTTACGAGCTTCCGCTTTCATTAAAATCGCGTCCGTTCTCAGATTTTAATAAATTGCTTTGTAAAGTAGAAAGAAGGCAAAAGGGGGAAAAAAATTCCTGTGTTCTGTGGCTGCGTTTCATTAGTGGTATCCTTTGGAGCTGTGCTTCACTCCCAGATTGAAGCGATGGATTAATCTTTTCTTCTTTATTTAAACTCGCGGTTGATTCGTTAGCTTCTGAGCGTGACAGCTAATAAGAGAGTGTTCTGGTGTCATGGTTCAAATGGCATGACCTTAGAGACACGAGGAAAAATGTGACATTTCAGTCACAAGAGTTTAGTTTCTGCAACAGAGAATAATACCGCACAAAAGTGGTGGAGACAGATTATAGGAAATCAAAGTTTGCAGGGTATTTTGTTTTAATTTTTTTTTTTTTTTTTGCATGTTCTCTAGGTTTTGATTTGTTCTGTTGAAATTTATACCGCTTTATGCAAAGCTACACGTTTGTTTCTAGGCTCGCATTTTTGAGTCATATTTAGAACGATGCTTGAGTATAGTTCCTCATTCTTCAGACTTTCAAACCCAATTCGATTTTGGGTTCAGTATTTCATATGACATCTTTGGTAGAATTATCTACATCAGTCCTGCATGTAATTGTTTACAACGTTACACTTAGAAGCAGCTCGAGAGCTAATAGCGACAGAACTCGTAATTTTGAATCTCAGTCAAGTGACTAGGATGACATTTGAGCTTGCATCTCCCTCTCCAAACTACAGCCCCATGTCAACTTGGGACCACTATCAATATATCTTCTATATTTCTCATGTATACTATCAAATGTAACACTCATTAGTCCCGCTATACGGCGGGTCTTTAATGGCATCAGGGCTGAGCCCACGACTCGATGAAAACAACACCATCCCCGAGTCCGCAGCCATGATCACTAGGCAACCGCTGCCACAACATCAGCTTTGCAGCTCCTTTATTGAAATGCTTTATCACACAGTTCAAGTGTTGTTGGTTGTTTTCATTGCTTTGTGATTTTACCAATCTAACTTTTTTTTTAAAAAAAAAAGAATTGTTTCTTTTACCTTTAAGTAAACTTCTATCATGTCGATTATCCACGCATGTTACATAAGAAAAATAGTAATTGAGAAGCATTTTTTAGACAAAAGATGATGCATCATTGCTAGTAGCATATCCCACCAGAATGGTTTCAAAACTTTTTGAATCTACGGTACCTTTTTGAACTAAGGCTTTCCCTCATTGCTCTGCTCTCTGTAAAAGCACGATTAATCATTGTTGGAAATAAATTATTCGGATACCGCCAGGAAGCGCCTTGTCTCGTGTAAGTGAGAACGCACGGGTTCATGGATAATATTTCAGAGTGCTCTTGGATCTTGACCGCGTAAGGCGGGTTATTTTCTTGGTTTTGATGTAATTTCTTCTGACCGCAAAAGCGGGTTAAGTTAGAATATGGGCTGTTTGGAAGCCTTGTATAGTTTATAAATAGTATAATTATTGGTTTATATGTGATTGGCGAGTAGAGACTGTAAATAAACGTGTGATCAAAATAACTGCTCTCCTTATTTTGGCTTAGTGGATATTGTTCTCCAACAATCGTAAACAAGAAATAAAAGTATGCGATTGGGTGGCGCACACTTTGGAAAACACTGTCCTATAATATATTTTAATGTATTATTCGTTTTGGTTTGCAATTCGTTTTTTTCCCCTGTGTACATATGCTCCATATTTTGTGTCTTGTATTTCAATATCGAACTGAATATTTTCTCATGCATTAGAGCAAACTGTTACTTATTAATAAATTATTTCTATATTTTATGGAAGCAGTATAATAAGCGAGTACATGTTTGTTAAAACATTTATACCGGGTTTGTTAATTAACACTTTTATACCGGGACATTTTTTTAAAATCTGAATATGAGTTCCTCAGCTGAAAAATGGTTATTATTCAATCAATATTATTTTATCGAACTTTTAAAATCACCACTTACTTAATAAAAAAAAAAACGATTTTATAAAGGTTATTCCGAAGCATTTCATATTCAGCATTGACAACACACATCCAATATTTAATTTTTGCGATATGCCTTAATATGTTGCACATTTAATTGCTTACTACATATATATATATATATATATATATATATAATCATATTTTATTTAACTTACTATTTGCATATGTATGTAAAAAATATGTCTTTCTTGTTCAAAATTTGTACTCGAATTTCAACCCAGTTACTATCACCCTATCGAGCTGAAAATTTACATACACATAACTCCGATGATATTACTCACTACTCGAGGAGTGATGAGCTTAGAGGGAAGCTTGGGGGCCCAGATCTTGCATTTGCCAAAGTTCAACTGAGTTAAAATTTTGTACGCACGCATAGCTCATGTAATTATTTTTTAGTCTTAAATTTCCATAATACGAAGAATTAAAGAAATAAAAATAAAAACGTTTTTAATCAAATTTATTTAAAAATGGATTAAAAGTTAAAAAAATTAATCTTTTAAAATGTAAAACAATACGTAATATACAAAAGCCTGAGCGTCAATAATTTTGATTTCATATATAAGTAATTTTTTAGATATCTTAGTTAAGCACCTCAAGCTTTTATAAATATAATATCTTACATTAAAAAAGTGTTTTTATACTTTAGTTCATCTTTGAATAAAAGCTTGACTAAGAAAGTCTGTTTTTACTTATATTCATTGGAGGAAACTCGAGAGAATTTAGATCGCTTATATATATATATATATATATATATATATATATAGCGAATGATATTTAAGTAAATATTTAATCTTTGTTCAATATTAATAATACATTTTGAATGCATGGGCGAAATGAATAGTCCCTTTTTTATATGAATAAGATTGTTTATTGATTCCATCGGAGAGAGCGTTACGTATGTTCAGACTTTAGTCGGGCCACCAAAGGACGAAGCGAAAACACCATAAAAATCTCAGATGTTCATCAGAGAGGAGTGTATGAGCAAGAGAGGAGAGAATAAGAGCATAAGAGAGAGAAATTTTGTTGTGTAGTTACATAGCAGGGATCTTTCAAAATAAACGCCATATAACACGTGGATGGATTAGGGATTCTGAGGAAATATCATAATAGACAAGGAGTCTAATAGGGATTGTTCTGACAGATTAGTGATCGTGGGAACGCAAATTTAACCAGTTTTATGAGCGCGTGATCTAATAAATAAAAGGATAATTCGGAAGGAGATCAGGTAATAAGAATGAACTTTTTACTTTTGAATTAGGGGGGATGGGATATAATAGAAAATTAAATTATTATTAAGAGAAATTATTGAATTAAAGTTAAATCATTACATACATATATAATTACAACGCCAAATCCTAATTTTTTAATGCATACCATTCCAAGCTTGGTGGTTTGGGAAGTCTGGAGCTATTTTTGAAAATTCGAAGGGGGGGGGGGATAAGGAAAAACTTTTTTTTTTTTTTTTGTTTTTGAAAATTAGTTCATATCAATGTTTAACACGAAAAGAAAGTCAAACAGAATTTAATACAACATATCAAAAGTGATAAAAAAAAAATGAGCAAAACTCGAGGATCTCAACACTAGAGGGTTTATAAGATAATAAAATGCATAAAACCTCATTTTAAATGACTCAGATCAATAACTGCGAATGATCTAGGACAATGTTATTCTTTAAACATCAAACATTTATTTATCATACTAAATACAGTATTATGCATAAGAATATCACTGTCGTCCAAATAAAAGGAGATTAAAAATGTAGTTAAAACATTTAAAAAATAATCAATAATGAATAATTTTAGGGATGCAGCTCTTTTTTGAAAATAATCACATAAGGTAAGAAACATGATGCGAAAGAACTATTGAGTAACCTCGTCGGCATCAGTGCAAACCAGCATCCAGAAAACGACGACCACAGAGATCTCCGATTTGTCGCTTTGCGAGAACGATGAATCTACTGGTTCGAGATGACTTCTACTCATCCAAAAATGACTTCATCAGATCCAGGTCGTCGACGGAGAGAAGGAAATCCGGACAGGTCCAGGAGGGAAATCAAATTGGATAGTCGGCGGAGGACAGTAATCGGATCACTAAGACAAAAACTCCTTTTCCTCTTTTATGCTGTGTTCCTCTGATGGCTGCACTGGTATAAATATTAATGGTACCACAGGTGCGCACGCAGAACACTCAAAATGTGAATATCTACGCATGCAGAAATAGGTTGTTCGAATGTACCACCTCTTGGCAAGGTGAGAATGCTGGAAATAGTGCGAGGAGAGCCTTCACAACCTTTACAAAAAATCGTCAAGTTTAAATATTTTCATCGACATCATAATAATTTTCTTCAAAAAATTTCAAGCTGGTTTCTTTTTAAAATTTAGTTTATACCTCCGGCATATTAATTTAGTACAAAGCTTCCGCTATTTATATAAGACTAATAACTGTTTAAAATTTTTATTTGACAATTTAAGCTCATTTCCTATTGAACAGTGGCCGCAGTATCCGAATGGCCATGGTCGCGAGCTCATGGCTGACGTTGTTTCAGTCGAGTCGCGGGCTTCAAACTTAGTGCAATAAAAACCCATTGTGAAGTGGGCTGATGCACGTTAAATCCGTCAGGCTCATGTAGGTGTGGTGTGGAAGTTTGGAGAATGGAGCTTTAAATGAGATGTCTCCTCGTCACTTGACCGTGACTCAAATTGACGAGGTTCGTCGTCGATAGCTTTCGCATTGCTTCTAAGTAAGGCAGTAATGAACATCAATCAAATAAAATTCAGCAATAATTTTGTTTAAATCTTTTTCTTGTGATCTCATGGTTCGCTTTCTTGTTTAATAAATTTGCAGATGCAAAGATTCTTTTCTCTTTCTAAGGTTTAAAAATAATTTAGAATTTTAAAAATTAAATCAGTCCTTTTAGGTGAAAAGTTCGATTTTTCAATTTTTATAGGAATCAGTTCATTTACATTTTCAGATATGTAGCTTGGCGAGATTATGTAATATTACCTTTGATGAGAAGAAAATATTAGATTAATGAAACTAAATTTTAAAATTTTTTATTCAAAAAATGTGATAAAAACAGCGATTGAAAAGTGAAACCACAATGACTAGACTTAAATTTGAAGTTTTAATAACAAAAGAAGTCACCTAATTTCGAAAAAATTTTATAAGTGAGATATGCAAAGTGAGGGTTTTCACTATCTCTGAAGAGATCGTAAATTGAATATCACAACAGTTTAAATACAGATAGCTATTTTTAAGGAACTTATTTTTCAAAGAAAATCTATCAAAATAAATATCAAATGAAAAATGGTTACCTTTTTTTCGTATTTTCAGAATTCACAAAGGAAACAGACTGCGTTAGTCAAAGATGTTAGTTACATCATACAATTGGAGATAATAATTAAATGGTACCAAAAGATGGTTTTCAAAAATGTAGATATAATTTCGATTTCAGATAAAATATCAAGTGTGCCCATAATTATCATAGCTCGTTGTTACTACTAAAATTAAAAGAAAATTTTCAGAAACCGATACAGTAATACCTCTTGTAAGGGATACCTCCGTTCAAGGGACAATTCTGTTAGTTCCTTTGAATCGTTTATGTATAAGCCTCTTATTAAAGGACAGCTCTACTTATAGGACGTGTCTGGTTCTGTGGGTGTTCTTTATTGGGAAGGTATTTCTATGTCTGAAACTGAACATACACATGAACAACAGCCTTTCATCGAATAGAAACTACTGAAAATCATACTACAAACTGAAATATAACGGCTTAAAATTAAATTTTTGAAAGTTGCACAAATAGGCAACAATAGAGCAAAGGAAATAAAACATCACGCGTGCTACATGTAATATGCCATGCTTTTGACTATATGTGTCAATACTCATCATTTTTAGGAAAAAATATTCCCCCAATTCCCCAATTCGTATTTAGAATGAAACTTTTGTATTTACTAGATTTTTCATTCATTTCTTCATTTATAAATAAAATGTGGCCTTGGTTGCTTAGTCGTCATATTCTCGGACTCACGGCAGCGTTGTTTTCTTCGAGTTGTGGGTTCAAATCTTGATGCCACCAAGTCCTCCCGTTGGCGTAGTGTGGAAGTATGGAGAGGGAAGTGCCAGTTCAGTGTTTTCTTCATTTGACAGAGGTTCAAACTTTTGAGGTCCATCGCCAATCGTTCTCATGTTGCTTCAAAGTGCGATGTTAATAAACAATCACTTAAAATAAAATGAGGAATCTTGACATTATGCCTCAATTATACTTACAGCGATCATATAATTCATGCAACAGTCTTCTATATCACTGACCACACACATCAGTTCTATAATAATATTCATCTGCTCATGGACTCAAGCTACCTTCATTTGCAAATCGAATCTCATTGGCGACTATGACTCACCGTAAATGTTAAAGGTAGACCTTCCTTATGCGAATTAAGGTGCAACTCAACAAATCGTTTTCTCTTCGGCATTCCTTGAATGATGATGAGATAGGTTTAATGACTCGACATTACTGTCATTTGTGCGTCATGTTGATTAATATGCCTCGGACTTTTTTTATTCCCCGGTGTCGTTCCGGTTTTCACGCAAGCGCTCAGGTCAACCACCTGCTATTCACCACAATCGGAAGCTTAAAGAGGGTCAATTATTGCATCAAGTCGCTGGAGGAGAAGTATCTCAAGCGTGTGTTTTACGTTCCGTAAGGTTTTGGGAGCAAATGGACGGTGCCTTTTGTTAATTGTTTATCGATATCCTCGAGTGGCAATTAAGTATGCCAAAAACCAGCAATTTAAGGGTATTATTGACGATGCCACTCTCTCTACTGCAGATTTCTTTTCACGGTAATTACTCCTGCTTGTATCAGTGGTCGCCTTTCGTGAGGTTTTAAATACTTATACGAAGCTTTCTTTCATATTTCGTAAAAAAATCCTTTCAATTATATATATATGTATATATATACTGAGGTTACGAGTTTTCTTTTATTGCTTGACTGTTGTAGAACAGGAAATAAGCGTAAATATTGTTTCACATTGGAAATTCTTTTCTAAAAATATTTATGACTCATTTTTTTTCTTAGTCTTCTTACTTGTGAAAGAAAGGAATGCAAGACTAAGTATTAAACAGTTTTGACTTGGTATGTATCAGGGTAGTATCTTTTTTGACGACAGATGGCGTTGCTAAAGCAAGTTTGTGTTATCTTTGTTTGTTTGCTGCTATCTGTTGATGGTGACGAAACAAATTTGACACTCATACGTTACTTTTAATTTGGTAGCCATTTGCTGCCAAATGAAATTTGCGTCATTTTGCATCGAATTGTCTCCGGAGTTGATCACTATACACCTGAAAACAAGCGACAATCCAAACAATGGAGTGCTTCTAATGAATGTACTCCAAAGAAGAAGACAATCTAACCGGCCGGAAAAACAATGGCGACGACTTTTTGGAATGTAAAAAGTGTATTACTCATGAGCTTCTTAGAAAAAGCGGAAATGATCAAAGAATAAACACCGCAATGAGAATTTTCCCATTTCTAACACTTCGAACCACCGTCATAAATGTCTAGAAAACGTGGCATCAGATCTGGTGTCATTTTAGTCACTAAAAATTTATAAGTTCTGTTGCCAACGTTTAACTTAGTTTCAAAGAAATGTATTTATTCTATATCTATCTTACACTAATATTTTTGCCTTTTTTTTTTTTTTTTTTGCTTGATTGGTTATTCGTTTTACGGAGTATAAATTTATGAATTACGAACTTACAGAGTATATAACACGTATTAAACGAAAAGTTAATCCTTTTGCACAATTTGTTTTTTATTCGCTCTAAATACATTAAGGCAGATGGCGCCTTTGCAGCCGAATTAGATTTGATTCTTTCATTGACCGGTTATATCGAATAATGAAGATTACTGATTAATTGCACTGCAAGTTAAGCAATACGCTTGTGAAATATGCATCATATTTCCCACGTTAAAATTCCTTTCTGAAAATATTTATCAGACTTTTTCAACAGTATTGCTTTTGTATATAGAATGGTGTATAAGGCTGATAATATATAAAAATCTTTGTAAGGAATTAAGAGTATGAAGTATTAGCTCCTATGTAAGTTGACACTCGAATAATATCACGAGATATGTTACCAAAACAATGAGCAATTCTAGAGGAGCGTCTACATTTGCGAGCCCAGCCGTTTGTTGAAATTATTTTCATAACAAATTTCCAGCGATCCATGGGAAAAGAAAGAACCAACCGTGAACTACTAGCAATCATCGTAAGAAAAGCGATGAAGCCTGGAGAGGATCGGGAACACAAAAAAACTATTCAACTACACACGTGCCACTCCCTTTCCGTTCGTGGAAAAAACGGCTATGGATGGTTAATCGCGAGCAGTTCATTGGGCTTTAAAGGTGCATATACAATTATAAATCTAATGGTTAGGCTCGCAAACGCATAATAAGGCAACATTGACTAGAAGCACAAGACCTAGTCCTCAAAAGGATTGCAATGTTTTCTAGAGATAGAAACCAACGATTTCAAGTATCATCATCTGACCTTGGTTCAGAACTGCGAAGTCCATCGCTAGAGTCCACTATGCAGTTTTAGTGCGACGTTAATCCAATCAGAATTCTTTTATTTAGAAAAAAAAAAAAATCACCAAGGTAAACACCGCCATTGCATTCCCCTCACGGCCTCTGGTAGCGATTAAAATCTTTCCCATCTCCGGCGGTAACCTTAAACTATCCCGGTGACATTTCACCGGACGGTCCATTGGAGCCGCTTCCAGTGGAAGCGTGTTCTGGATGGATGGTGACAGCGCAAGGGAGATGCAATCGGCCACATGATAGATGCCTTCCCCGCACCACTTACGGCTCCTTCCCCCCGCTTATCACTCATTCTTCATTATCCTGGCTTTTAGGACGGGAGACGGCTTTCCAGACAGAGAGCACCTCTTTTTTTTTCTCCTTCCACCCCGGCTTTGTACTTGCGCCATTCATCTTCGTTGATCTCCAGGAGAGATAGGGGGTCGCCCGTCTCAAAATGCAATTTATTGGGTGGAGTTCGCTTCGCAGAGGTCGCTTCTTCACTGGGGTGGCGTGATTGCGTTTGGACAAGGCCTACAGACGACAAATTTGATTTTGCTTTTTCTCTGAGGTTTCTTTTTGGGTTTTACATTTGTTTCTGTCGCAGTGGAAATGTTGGAGGATAAAATGGTTTTGTTTCTGTGCAATACTCGGGTATGATGATTTAAAAGTAGAACATATCGATTGATTCGGGGAATCGGTTTTTATTTCCATGGTTCTGTAACACTCTCAAGTCTCATAATTTTTTAATAATGAACGACAGCTGATGGGTAAAATGAAAGATAGGTGATGATAAGATGAAAAATAGGGTAGTTCATAAGCACTGTTATAATGCCTATCAATTTAGAAATATGTTGCGCAGATTGTTTTACATACATTTCTCTCTCTCTCTCTCTCTATATATATATATATATAGAGAGAGAGAGAGAGATCGAATAATTTTTATTTGTTCTCTCTGTTTGGATTTGTATTTCAATTTCATATTTTTGTTACGTGCCTAATTTCATACTTCTATTATTTATATTACTAATAGATTTTGAATAAATGCCATTTGTAAAAACTTTACTATTCCGAATTTGATGGAAAAAATTCTTAAGAACTGAGTATATGTGATGCAAATTTGTAAGTTTTATCTTCTCTTTCAAGCTTGACATCACATACAATTTTTAATGTAAGTAAATCTTCTAAATTCAATTCAAAAGTTTCACTCAAATAACTTCACGGTAGATCTAAATATAGGAAGTTATATAGTGTATAAAATTAATATGATTCTATAATTGATGAATTGGATATTTTATTAGAAGAACTGAGAAAAAGATCATTACGTATACAGTAAACACAATCTGATTTTATTATCCATTAAGGCATTCGTTTCTAATATATTCTTAATTGATTCCAAGCTGGAAACTAGTCCTTTTCTTCCAAAATCCGCATACAAATAATTTTTCTCTATGTTGGATACATATCCCAACATAATATTTTTATTTAAGCATTTAATACTGATATTCTTTTTACACCATTCTAGATTCTGCGCAGTCACATGACCATACGTTAAAATTACAAGGGCTGTCGCAAATGCACAAGGGCTTTGAAGCGACACTAATTCAGACCAACACTTTTTATCGTATGGAAGATCAAAGTTTTTACCGAAGGAAAAATTACATAAACGAGCTAGAGACTTCAAAAACAAAAAAAAAAAACACTATCCCATTTGGTTAGAATAAAACCTAACGTTTAGCACTTGCAAGTGGAATGGGAGGAAAAAAAGTTTCGCTGTATTTTATTAAATTTGATAGTTTATAATGTTTTATAATTTTAAAATAATTCACATTAATAATTAAATAGTTCACATTAATTCATTATTCAATTTAAATAATGTTTTATAATTTTAAAATAATTCACATTCACTAGACTTTGTCGCCCTCGTTTTATTACATTTCGATAAAATGTAAGAAACAGCATACAGAGAGGGAAATACTGCTGTAAATTTAGAAGTTAAGTACCGGAAAAAAATGTTACGTCTAAAAGTTTTATTACAACGATAATGAAATTCTCTGTACAGATATGGAAATAAAGGAAAATTAAAACAAGTAATATTTATGATATAGAGATTAAAATTTAGCTTTAAGAGGAAAAAAATTTAATAAATATCTTTCTTTCAAAGTCCGTGGTTGAATTTATAGACAATTCTTGATTAGTCCTATCAGTGGTGCACCCAGAAATCGATTTTGGGAGGTGTATATCGTTATTGCCCTGAAAAGCAATTTCTTTAGTTTAGAATTACAACGAAACTAAAGAAACTCATTGGCGTACGGGAAAAACTAAAGAATACGCTGCTTCAATCTTATTTCCCCTATTCAAAACTGTTCAAGGTTTGATATAATTTTTATCAAGTTACAAAAATAAAAATCACTTAAGAAAAATAACAAAGATACAATGAGCTCATAAATTCCTACTAACCAGAATCAATGGAATCCAATAAGAATGAAAACCTGACAAAAAATAATTCAATGTTTGAAAACACATCTTCTATAGAAATACACCCTCCTCTGTGTCTTTAAACACCTACTTAGCAGAACACTTCGGAGGTAGCAAAGCCTTTTACTATTCTTTTCTCAGGTATTGGCTTAGATGGAATAATTTTTTCATATCGAGGAAAAAATTTAAACACGAGAAATTTTTTTTTTAATTTTGTTTAAAGCTTAAAACATGTATAATAATAGAATAAAATAAAAAGAAATTATTCTGAATTATTTCAATTGACAGAAAAATTCTTGGGTGGTACATATCTCTTTACACCTCCTTCCTTCCCTCGGGTTCGCCACTGAGTTCAACTAGCTCGATACTTGAACATTAGGAAGAACTATATATTTCAACTCTTTGGTTTAAACGAAAATAAAATAATAATTAAACTATTTAATTTGATTAGCAGTGAATTTCTTTCTTAATTGTCATTTTTATATACTGTTTCATCGACTAAACAACTGAATGTATCAAATGTATTACATGTATTATTGCATCCTTTTGTATAAAACTTTCATATTTGATAATTCGGAATAATATATTTGCTACCCAAAACAATTAGGTGATATATTTTTATTATAATTTATAAATTTAAGGAAATGCTTAAGATTTTAAATATTACTCACAAACATTAAAAACCTACGAGAAGGAAAAAAAATAATTAAATTGAAAAACAAATCGGTATTAAAAATGCAACGAAATATTTCGCGAAAATTAACCGTAATTTCTGAAAAATCTTTTCAATAGAAAATTTTATGATTTTCAGTTATTTTTACTCTCTTTTGAGATATTGTCTGCAAAAGTATCCTAGACATGTCCTAAAAGAAATTTTCAATTCCAACACTGTCATTGTGAATCATAACTTTTCCTCTAAGTAACAGACCAGTTGAATGAGATTCATTTGTCCGTTCACAAGATTCTGTATTAAAACAGGAAGTTGCCCATAAATTAAATTCAATATAGTCTACTAGTAATGTCCGATGAAATTATGTCTGATAACGGTTGCTTAAAGAATGACAGTTAGTCTGAGGTTTTGATTCTTACATTTACTCAACGTCTTTCTTTTTCTCAATGTATACAGATAGTGGGACTTTTCCAGAAAAAATATTTATATTCAGTTAAACAATTTGTTATTTTAAGAAATCAATAACTAAAATGCTCTTAGAATGTATTGTCCTATACATGTTTCCTCCTCATATATTTTTTCCCTTGAAAAGTTAGACTTGAGAGATTCAGAGATCAATTTCAGAATTTTAATATTAGGATTATCATTCAATTCATTTTGAGTAAGTACATATTTGCATATTTAACTTTTTTTTTATTTTGAAATTTTTTGTTAAATTCTGAAAATTCTCATAAAAAATTGAATTTTCAATTCTGAATATTCTGTAATTTCTATTAAAATATATATACGTGAGTAAAGTTTGATATCGGAAAAAAAAGGAATAATGCGAATATTTTTTCGGAAAAAAGTTTTTTGAATTAATATTCCCTTTCTCTTCTTGTCAACCAGATATTTTTTTTTTATCTATGCTACTTTTTTCCTTCTTTATTTTATACCGTTATTTCTTGGTTCTATATTGCAAAATACTTATTTGTCAAAAATAAAAAGTACATCATAAAAATGTAAAGGGCAATATATATATATAAAATTTAGTGCTGAGAAATTTTCACTTTCACTTCTTAAAATTTTTTTAAATTTTCGAAAAAAATTAAGCATTTGCTTAATGGTATTTAAAAATGGAAGAGATATATAATCCCCTCCACTTTCCATTCACATATTTCGGAACTCAAAATTACGGAACTGTAGCGCAATGTGTGATCGATCCCCTAAGCGGCGAAAATCGGCGGCATTTTTGCTTCCGTTTTGGCGCAGGTGTCGTCGCGAGGGTTGTCCATCACTTCGATGCCTCCTCTCCTCCACCTCCAGTACACCCGCCGAGCCCCCAATTTCCAGAGCGAGCGAGTAATCACGTCCTTTCGTTCCATCTCTCTCGTTTGCCTCGGCGTCTCCTCCTCCTCCTCCACCCTCTTCTTTTTTTGCCAAACGATCTTTCTTTCCATCGTTCTTTTCTTTCCTACTCCGTAATATCTTTTTTTCTCTCTCTCGCGATCTTGTCCAAAAAGAGAAGAGTGTCGGCACTTAGAAGAGTGCTGGGGAAAAGGGCTAATGTCGAGAGAGAATAAAAAAAAGCCAGAGGGGGTTGTGAAAAGGGTGGAGGAGAATTTTCAGACGATGCAGTGCGCGCTGTCGTCCCGCTTATTTCGTTCGGAAAAGAACCCTCGACGACGTTTTTCTCTTTTACGAATGGGAAGCAGGTTGAAGAGTGAAGAAAAAATTAGTTTACGGAAACGGGAGCTTAAAAAATTGGAAGAAAAAATGTTTAAAAAAAGGGGGTTCGATGGGTATCGTTTTCTACAATACTCCCTTCACCCACCCTTTTCTAAATTAGTGTTTAGCACGTGTTTCTTTATCTCTCTAAGCTCGTTTCTTACTTATCTGACGTGTTTTTTTCTTTTTTTTTTTGTAAACATTTTTGTCGTTGATGGTGTGATGGTGCCATTGGAATATTCATCAATCATAGTTGCCGAACACTTGAGTTTGTTTTTAGTTTGTAATCTAAAAGGAATTATAGAGTGAAATAATTTTTTTGATATATGCATTATTCCTCGGAATTTCTCTCTCTCTCTTTCTATATATATAGTTCCCCCTTTTCTTTCTCTCCCCTAATAATTCTAATGCTAATAATATGACTATAATTCAGTCAAAATGCAGCTTTTGAATAACCCATGAAGAATATTAAAATGATTCAATGAGAGATAAGATTAAGATTTAATTAGAGAGATAATCAATATGAATTGCTTAGTAAGTTAATTCACGAAGCGAGAGAGGGGAAAAAACGAAATTTATAAAGAGGAACGAAATTATACATTTATATACTGGCTTTAAAATAAGGAAACTTAATCGTCCTCTTAAAAACTTTTTTTCATTCAATGTTAAAAGGAGTCACTCGCTTTACTTTCTGATCTTAGAATAAGTAATCTAATTTCATTTTTGTAACAAATATAAATAAGCTATAGTTTGTTTCTAATTTCTTTATCCATTTATTTTATTTATTTATTTTTTGTCGGTAGTATAGTCACAATATGGTAAATTCTACAACTTTCCAATTTAGTTAGAAAATAATGAAGTTTTCTACTCGTTTTAAAACCTATGAGGGTTTTATACGAAATTTACTTTTCCACATCCAATACCAGCAAAATTATTTTGTGTAATTACCTGGTGTACATTTTATTCTTGAATAATATAAAATTTTGGAGATATTTATAGAAGCAACAAAAGACTTGATGAATTATTACTTTAAAAATACCCAAGGCTGATTTTTTTTTCTTAATAAGAAATCGATAAATTAAAAAAAAAATGTAGCAAATTTGAAAAGCACAATGATGTGCATATTAATCATGATGCAAAAAATAAATATGTAATACAAATATTTTTTCGATAAAGTAACATTATATGTCATATTATAGTGCGTAATCAATTTGGTATTAAAAACATGCAAAATTTAAAGATTTTTTTCATTAAATACAACGTAAAGAAAATCGAAATCAAGAGAAAAAGAAATGGCTACGCTGCAGAAAAACGTGCCCATCAAAAGTACAACTAACATTAAAGTTCGAGTTGTAATTACTTCCTTTTTATAATGAATATATATAAAGTACAACATGCATTTCTCTCTCAGAGTAATATCCCTCCCCCATACAAAAAAAGAAAAAGAATAATTAACGTATTTTTATTAAAATAATTGAGTTATGTTTCGATTGTCGCTGTGTTCGTTTAATTATTATGTTAAAGAAAATAAATTAGAAACAAATTTGCAAAATTTACAATTTATAACAATTTACAAGAAAATTAATATTGTAATTATTTCATTTTAATGACTAAAAAGCATGAAATATATCCGCGTTTTCATTTAAACAACTGATTTTTGCTCCGATTGACGTTGTCTCCGTTTGATGTTAAAAAGAACCGAAACTAGATTCGAAACAGATTTTCAAATACATATTACATCCTCATATTAATACAGCTTCATATATGTGTCACACACTTTTATCATACTACTCATTTAAATTTTAGAAGCATTAGGTCAGTGTGGTATATTTTACATGTTAAAGGAGAAATACATTTACCACACACACACACAATCATTATAAAACAAAACATAAAATATACTAGATACCGTAAAAATGAATAGATTTAAACAAAATCTGGTAATCAAGAAAAAAAAAAAAAAAAAAAAAAAAAAAAATTACTATGCGCTAATAAAGTCAAAATAAGAAATAAACATAAGATACGTTTTTATTTTAAAAAAACGAGTTTGATTTTCCTTTTTAAACATTAGTCAAGTTAATCTTAAGAATAAATAAATGAAAAATAATTTCCAATAGTGAACAACATAGCAGCTTAACTTTACTTTCCATAATTTTTTTATGCTATGCTACAACTTGAAATTACTTGAATAAATATCAGGAGATGAACTTTAGCAAGCAAATGAAAACTCAAGCGAATAAGAAGATAAGAAAACATACACGAAAGGACAATGTTCCGCAGTATCATTTCTTTATCAAGCTCTCCCAAAATAGTCACTCCTCAAATGTGCCGAAATAGCTCAGTTGGGAGAGCGTTAGACTGAAGATCTAAAGGTCCCTGGTTCGATCCCGGGTTTCGGCAAGTGTTCTTATCCTCGGTAGTATAGTGGTAAGTATCCCCGCCTGTCACGCGGGAGACCGGGGTTCGATTCCCCGCCGGGGAGGGTTTTTTTACGTATGATTTTGATAAATCACTTTTTATTTTCTCTTATAATTGCGTGTCTTTGAGTTTAACGTTGATTGAAATATAAAATAAATGATGTCTTATTTTCTTCGGTTTATATAGCGTAATGTTCAGAGTATTCAACTAGGTTGTTTCATTTTAAAGGCTAAACAAATAACTTATTTATTTTTACTTTCGAGTTGTAGATCATCAAAACGAAATTTGACATGTAATAGGGAATAAGGTATTTTTAAGCTAAAAAGTAGAGTTTTCTTTTCCTTTTTTTTTAAACAGCTTTAGTTTCATTCGTGTAATTTGAATTTTTAAATTTAATTTTTAGAACCTTGACTTTTTCTTCCACCCCCTTCCTTTTTTTTTTTTTTTTTAAAAAAAAAAGAAGAATGTAACTTTGGAATTATATTTCGAAGTTTGAGCTTAGGTGCATGTGTTTTGTTTGGTGTTTGTTCATGAGTTTCGGCAGATAAAAATATAGTGAAGAGCTACAACTCCTTTTCGCTTCTTTTTTTCACCCTCCCCCTTCGCCTTTTGGAACATAAAGGAAGATCAGGAAAGGAGCAAATGGAGGGGTGAATCAAATTTAGAATTTTATTTTCGGAGCCTTCTTTCGTCTAAAAAAAAAGTGGTACTTAAGCTTTTCAGTCTTGCGATCCTACTCTCACACCTAAAAATTTCGAACGACTCTCCTTTACCAACAATCATAAGCATCTATGAAAAAAAATATGTTGTTTAATTTCTAATATGATTTTAAATTAATAAATAAAAAAAGATAAATCCTAATTTATTCGATTTTTAATAAAACTTTTTTTTTGCTAAATTAAAATGTAACACTCATAATTTGTATTATTAGCAGGTATACTTTTGCATCAAAATTACATTTTATAATAAGAATTATTTTAGCGAATCTTTGAACGCTATATGTATGATTGAAATAATAAGTTTTTTTTTACCACGTTTTTCTGAATTTCACTTGGTGTGTGTGTGTGTGTGTGTCATCAAATTTTCGATCGTTAATTTAACCAACTTCCCATCAAGCTAGAGCTTTGAAATTTTGGGAATCGTTCGTACTCGCCTAACAATGCAATATTTAGACGTTTGCGATAAGTTTTAATTAATATTTTCTTTAATAATGCAGTTTAGCCCAATCACTTGGCGCGATTTCAAAAATTTGCTCCAAACTTGGCTGGTTTTTATTTATTATTATTATTATTTTATTTTTTGTTTAACTTAAGTCCGTAAAACGGAACAGGGTAGCCACATTTAGCAAAATATCGCTAAGTAATTCTTGTCGCCAAGGGTGGTTGGGTAAAAATGCATTCCATTCATTTAATTTACCGGATGAATTAATTAATTTTAGTTAGTTTTAACGTTTTTATGTATTTCACTTGGTGTGTATCTGTCTGTGTGTGTATCACTGTGTCATCAAGTTTTCTATCGTTAATTTAACCAACTTCCCAGCAAGCTAGAGCTCTGAAATTTTGGGAACTGTTCTTACTTGCCTAACAATGCAATATTTAGATATTTGCATCCAGTTTTAACTAATATTTCAATAATTTTTTTAATAAACTTTGCCGCCATATAAAAACGTTGGTTTTTAATTCGAATTATTATAATGTATGTATTGAAATAATAATATTTTTATAATGAAATGTATTGAAATAATACATATACATATACACAAAAAATGAAAAAAGAAAAAAAAGTAGTTTTCGAGTTTGTTCCAAGTGCACGAAAAATAATGAAAGGAAATCAGATTTCAAAGAGACGATTTTTTTTTTTTTTTTTTTTTTTTTTTTTTTTTTGCTACATAACAAGCTAAATCTTGTTGTAATATTTGCCTCTGCTGGACGTATATAGAGCATCTTCAACGTTTTACAACGCTGAACAATATTCGGATTTAATAAGCGCCAAGACTGAAAAAGTCGTTTCACATAAGTATGTGGTGATGAATGACACAAGAAGGTTTATTGCCGTTTTCAGAAACTATGGAAAATTTAATTGCTCCTCCGATCCAGAATTCAGTCAAGAAGTTTTGCTAAAACTCAATTTTAAAATTTGAGTCACTCGATCGTTCATTAAGTTCCTCTATGGCAAATGAATAATACTGTTGACGTCAATACGAAAAATAATTTGGTTCGGTTAAACAGATTGTAAATATTGGGTTGTTTAAGCTTAGCAGTACCCATAATAAGTTGTGCCATTTTTCTCTGTGGCATGACCTTTGTTACTAAAGTCCAACCCTTTATCCAAGGATAAAAAAAATAATTTTACCTTAAAATATAAATAAAACAATTTCTAATAATAGTTATTAAAATAAATACCAACCTTAGTCGAATAAAAGAGTAAAACACAATACTGTACTGTTCTTGCGATTTGCATACTTGCAACGGAACAGAAATAGCTGACTATACTCGAAAAGCATTTTCACACTGGTCGCAGTGGGGACGAAAATTATTCTCCCGTGTGGTGCAAGCCGTAACATATGACGCATTTGCTGCTACATTTTGATTCCGAATTACACTGAAATAGCAATGTGACACCGCTATAATAATGCACTTAATGATATTTTTTTCGTTATATAAGTGTAATTTGCATCTCATCTTAAACGGTATTACGATTTTATAGTAGTGCTGAACAGGAAATTTGATTAATTAAATTAAAATAATAAAACTAGATTGCGACTAATGTTTCTTTAAATTCTTGTATTAAATGAAATGTTCGCGTTCTGAACCTTTCGCTTTGCCCTCATCACCACCCAGAGTTTAAGAATGACTGGTCTAAGCTAAGAGATAATATAAAGAGCGAGGGGTAATAAAAGGGAATGAAACATTATGAATGTTTGTTCGAATGCATAGTAATTTTTTTTAAATATATTGTCAATACGCTATAAAACCAAAAGGATACTTTTTTTTGACAATAGGAAAATCTAAAAAAATCCAAGCTAACCTGAAAACTTCTGTAAATTAGCACAAAACTAGAATTTAAAACTTTTTAAAATGAATTGTAATTCTCCTCCAGATACTCCTTTTAAGAAATTTCTAAAATAGATTCGAATTTTGCTTGCAAGTTATTGAAAAGTAATTAAAATATATAGAACTTTCAGTTTATGAAACTCTTCTTTATTTTTTTAAAATAAATGTATCTTAGGCATGTGCATTTACATCGAAGAGAGATCAGCATTATTCACTCCTTTTGTTATTTTACCTCATTTTCGTTTAGCTTTGGATCAATTGAATTTTAAATTTACTCAGTTACTTTGGCAAAATTACACTTTGCAGTCACATCTAAAGGAATATTATCAAGTACTTCCTTTCTTTTCAGACAGGACACTGTTATTCCTGTTTTGCACAACTAAACCTTTAAGTTATGCCGTATTCTTCGTTATTTTAGGAGGGAAAAAAAAACGTATAATTCATCATCATATTTAACAGCCAAGGGTGGGCCAAGACCTATCTTTTTGATTTAGTGTATGTGTGACGTATGATTATTGGTAATAAATAAATCAAATGAATACACATCTCGTAGCAAATTTTAACATACATTTTAAAGCAGAAAAAATTTAATTATTACTTAAAAGTTTTCATTATTAACTGTTCATCATTACTCCATTAATTTCGTTCATGTCTGTCCAATGCCATCTTGTATAAAAAGGCTTTGTAATGGCTTTTGCTTAGCATTCCTCACCTGAACCATTGATTTTGAATAAGAATAAAGACTGTATAGAAATGAATTCGCTTTAAGTCTTTTCAAAAGAAAACTCGTTCACTAATTGCGTGCTTCAAATTTTGAATCAAATCCATTAATTTATGTTTCCTGTCGTTTTTCTCTTAAAAAAAAAAGGTACGAATGCTCATTCTGTATACCGTTCGAATCTTCTAACATTTGTATCGATAGATTTCTGGGTGTATGATTTAAAAAAATACTCGAAAACTTACATTTTTCAGAAAAATTTTCAAAAATTCCCTAATTAGTCTGTTTACACATCCGATACCAAATCAGTCATCTTAAAAAACGTGGATATCTCAGATGATATAAAAATTGTAGCCTCGTGGTTTATTCTCTCGAGAGCTAGACCAAAATATACCAAAAATAACTTCAACATTTAATTTTAAAAAACTAAAGTGAATTTTGGAAAAATCTCGCTTCGATATTCCTGCCATCATCACCCATACTTTCAGAATATCAAATTTTGGACAACTCGGCCTCCCCCTCCTACACCCCTCTGTTGCACATCTACACTCACAAATTCCTTTAATTAATATGGATTTAAAAATTTCTTCATATAATTAAAATTTAATGTTCGTCTGGAATAGAGGTATCCAACTGATGGACCATTATGGTATCAAGTCAAGCGCCCTTTTGCATCATATTGTAAGATTAACCTCATGTGATGGAAATCTTTTATCATTTAGGAATAATCATGTAAGTATTGAGATTTAAAATTTTTTTAAACATTTTACACTTTAAAAGACGCAATAAGACAAAAGTAATGAAACATTTTCAATAATTGCATTATTATACATGCCTAGATACGTAAAAAAAGCGAACCCTTCCTTCAAAATACAGATTTTTTTTTCTATGGGAAACTAAAAATTTCTTAATTCTTTTCGATATCTATAATTATTGAGCTTTTCTTTTTCCATTTTAAGTCGATAAGTTGGACATTTTCTTAAATGAAACAAAATATATTCTTATTTAGGATTGACTTATTCCAAGAATTAAAAACTTTGTCTCATAAATTAAATGCTGATTCGGAAGAAGTACATATGTCTTTGAAAAACTGTGTACGTACTCACAGATCACTATTTGTATTATCACAATCATCACATTCAAAGAAAGTAAATTAACCATAAGTGTGGAAAAGTTTTCGGTAAAAAAGGATTATATAACACTAATAGTAAAATTTAGTAACAAAAATTTTATAATTTTTTTAGTATTGTTGTAAATCAGTCAAAATAATTTGCATCAATTATTAAATTTATGACCATTATATTCTACATACTTCCTTTTGGTAATTTACCTATGTATTTTTCGATGACCTAATTATAATTTCTTGATAGCGAAAGAAGACAAACGTAGTTGGTTTTAATTTTTAAAAAAAATGTCATTTCATTAAGTGAGTATTGACTCACAAATCGAGAAATCTCATAACTGGGGATCAGAGGTACTCGTGAATTTAACTTGTTAGAAAGCGGCCCGTGGCTAGAAATGAACTCAATAAATTTGATTCAGAACGTATCCTGAAAATAAAATATCTGGACAAGATACTTTCTTTGGCTCTAAGATGTAATGTGTGTAAGAAATTTGAGTATTAAAAGAAATTTTACCACACGAATTTTTACCACAAGAAAATACCTTAAAAACTTTTTTTTTTAAATTTAAATTCCCACTTTCTTGTTTCAATATTTTGTTGTGGCCGCGGTCATGGTCGAGGATCCCCACCGGCATTGTTTTCGTCGCATCATGGGTTCAAGCTTTGGTGCATTAAGATACTCCATATAACGGGGCTGATACATGTTAAATTTTGTTTATTTCCAAGTCCTCCTGTAAAAGAGAGAGAGAATTGAGGCAGCTTTCTCTCTCTTGCATACACAGTTGTCTTTGTCACTTGACCGATGCTCAGAAATACGAAGTCCGAGTCAATAGCCTTCCTGTTGCTTCTCAGTTTGATGTTAATAAAACAATCAAATCAAATAATTATTTTGTTGAACAATAAACAACATACAAACTACTATCTAAGATTTATTTTTGGGTATCTGATGTCTCTTTTTTAGATTAAAAATTTCTTTAAAAAACGCAAACATTAATATATATATACGATGGACATCGTGGAAGTGATTCTTTTTAAATTCAGAGGATTTCAATATATATTTTCAGAGCATCCCCCCCCCTTTTTTTTTATTTTACAACTTGAAATTCGCAAGTGGTGCAAATATTCAATATCAATAATATGCCCTAGTATAAATTCAGTACAGGTAGATAGTAAATTGTAAGTTTTTATTGTGCATACGCTTCTATCTGTTTAAAATTATTCCAAGTCGACCACAAAGAGATTGATATGTATTTTTTTAAAAAAAAATAATCTGACGAATAAATAGATATTTAAAAACAAAATTTAATTGGAAAAAAATCCTCCCCGGCGGGGAATCGAACCCCGGTCTCCCGCGTGACAGGCGGGGATACTTACCACTATACTACCGAGGATAAGAACACTTGCCGAAACCCGGGATCGAACCAGGGACCTTTAGATCTTCAGTCTAACGCTCTCCCAACTGAGCTATTTCGGCACATCCCGCAACTTCTTATTTCGGACGAGTCAGATAAAAGAGATTGCGCCAGTGCCTCTTGCGGTTTTATTCTTATCTCGTTCTGTGCTATATATAGATACGGAATTACTTAGAATACCTCACATCTCGTAAAAAAATTTAAAAGAAAAAAGAGTTTTAGTTGCTCTCTTTTTGTTCTAACTAGCAAAATTACTACAGGTACTGAGATGTGCTTTTGTTTTGATAAACTGGAATATTTTCTATAAGCAATTTTTATCTGCTTCAATTACT
Organism: Nephila pilipes; assembly: GCA_019974015.1. Lineage (NCBI taxonomy): Eukaryota > Metazoa > Arthropoda > Arachnida > Araneae > Nephilidae > Nephila > Nephila pilipes. The sequence continues at coordinate 755,945 of BMAW01023678.1, read as the reverse complement.
CTTAACTTAAGATAATTGGAAAAACCTTCGTAAGCTTGCAAGAGCAAAAATTGACTCATAATATCAATAACAATTCATTATCTGTAACCACTAATAAAAAATATAGCAGTGTCTTCTCTTTTAAATATATCCTGTAAATTACAATAGAATTTATTGTACTCTTATTATTAAGAATAGAAACAACATATAGTTTCATAATACATTATAAAATTCAGATTTTTGGAAAAAAAATTGCTTACATTCATCAAGACTGAAAATATGACGGAACCATATACATCAATCGTTCCGGATTTCTGTATATGGTTCTCAGTCAGGACAATTGTGCAAAGTGGCTAAGGAAAGAAGTATTAGACAGATTTTAGTACAAGGAACCAAAATTTTACCAACGATCCATGGCGAAGGAAGACAGTTGCTAATCAGTAGCATAATCAACAATTAAATTGTTGATCAGTCGTAATTAATACAACAATCCAGATTTCAAATATTATTCTGACTAGGGGATCCACAGACTTTGCAATCAAAGAGATTCCTTAAAAATATAGAAGTCTCTGACCTATTTGATAAAATTTGCATTTAGAATTTCGTTTTAATAATCATTTTTATCTCTTTATGTAGCAATTTTTCTTTCATCTTATTCTAAATTTTACTTGCACTATTTTTCACAAAAAGGAGCTTTTGGAATTTTATTTTGAATTATAGTGAAATCATTTATTAGTAAACATGCTACTTTTTTTTGCTTAATTTATTGTTAGATATTTCAAAATATTAGAACTTTCCTTTGCTTACCTTATAACGAACTTAGTTATGAACACTTCCTCTTCTTTTGCTTTATAATATTGCAACTCTAGTTATTTTAAAAAACTTTGTTTACCATATAAGCTCGATTATTTAGAGGCTTTGTCCGTCGAATGGCCTATTTAAAAGAAAAACCGGAATTCCTCCTTATTAAATGTCTTATTGTTTGTTTTTCAATGATATACTGTGCTCGTTCTTACAGAAATTCCCGTCGATTTTCTTTCGCGTATCCTTCAAATAAACAATTATTTTTGAAAATTTAAAATTACTTCCTTATATGCCAGCTATTTAAGAAAAGTTTCCCAATGTCAGTGAATTACTTAACGCAAAATGCAACTAACGCTTCAGTCGAAGTAATTATTCCTTCGGCAAAGGTTGATTTTAATTAAGAAAATATAGGTAACAAAGAAAAGTCTAAAATCAATTTCAAAACTGTCTTTAAAATCAATATTTAATTTTGATAAATAAGGTTTTTCATTAACTACTTTCAAAATCAACAAAGGAAAATCACCGCTACTATCAGAAACAATAAGAACTCTTATTATGTTTTTTTAAATAAATTTTTGCGCCAAATACAGAAGTTAAATTTAAAAAGCGATTCAAGTGAAATAAAAAAGACGAGAGGTAAAAAGCTACCAAGTTTTCAAAAATTAATCCATATCAAACTCCTAAATATGATTTCTGTTGATAATAAAATACTTATCTTCAACCAAAGTCTAGCAAAAATTACAAAATAAAAAAAATGGTCACAAATGTTTGTTTTGAAAAAGAAAATTATTTTATTTATGAAAAAGACATTTATTAATTTTATTGATTTTTCACGGACAAATTTTCGAAGCAAAATAGATATTGTATCATTCTGCTTCTATATAAATGGAAGTGTTCATAAAAGAACAAGATGATATGATAAATGATATGTGTGAAACTCTTTGTGAAAATGGATTTCTTATTCTAAGCTATAAATTCCCGTTATAAAGAAACATGACAAAAAATTATAAATATACCACATGTCGTTTAGAATAATTAACTAAAAATATTCAAAAGTTTGCTTAAAAATGAGTGTAGTGATATCAACAAATCAATTTATTCACTTAATTCACTAATTTTTATATGCAAGTCTTACCGTTTATGTTTATGTTAATTTGAAAATTAAAGAATAATTTTGAAACACGAATAGTTCCCAGAAGAACATAAATAAATTCTAATAAATAAGTCATGATTCTTTGTCATAATTTTCGTTATCAATCATTGTCTACTAATTTTTTCAATTAATTCTGTAATATTTGCAGGTTTTTAGTTTTAATTTTTAAAATTTGTTTTTACAGTTTATTATCTGTAATTTGTTGTATAATTTTGTATGATTCAAAATTAATCATGTACGTATGTATGTATATATTTGTACGTGGTTTTTTTTTAATATTCAATTATATTTTTGGCATAAACTTTCGATTTTTTTGCATAATTTGTATTTTTTTAGATACAGTATTTATCTATTATATTTTTATAACTATAAAGATGATTTTTTTTTCTTTTTCATAAAACGTTTTTATTTTCAAACTTATGACTCCAGAGGGCGACATGTATTTTTAGAATATACACTTTTCAGAATTTTTAAATACTATCCGAAGTACTATTTTTAGTAAGTCTGTTTTGAGTAATAGTTATTAATACTTAATTTTGACATTCTTGGTATAGAAATTTTTAAATAACATTTCAATTTGGTTAGATAGGTATATTTTAGTAAATTTCTTTTTGTTTTGGAAAGTCAATCAATCAATCAATATTATTCGGTGGTTAAAAAACATAGTTTTATCGCTTCTATAATGGAATAGTGTTACGTACATCATTTTGGCTTGTCGGAGGTAAAAGTTATAACTTTTTTTAAATGTCTGTAAATAACTATAGATTATTTTTAATGTTTACGTTTATTTACTATAGAATGAATGCCTTTGTTTCCTTTTTTCTGGGTTGAATTATTGTTCGGGTTTAGAATTTTTGATAATTCTTGGTCTATTCAAGGAGTGGGCGAACAGCTGTTCTAGTATCGCATGCGACCCACTGCGCTTTTTCTTTTTCATTTTACTGCCCACCGAGATATTAAAAAAAATCCGCCTTGAACCGAGATTTCTTTCTCGTGCGTAAAACTAACTCTAGTAGCAATTCGTGCAGGAGAAGGCAATTGTTATCATTTCTCTTTATCGGGAAAACTAATTGTATGAAAATGTTTCTTCCGAGATTATGGATCATCTGTAGAGTTTGAAGGACAAGGTCACAAGAAAATTTTAGGTTTTGACGAAAATTGAGTCTTAACTCGATTCGTTCTCCTATCCCATCATTGCTCATATTAACACAGTCACCTGAGGAGCTACAGCTTGAACTTATTGACATGCACTCAGATCGCACTGTTAAAAAAATGTTTGATACTGTACATTAATTTACGTGTACAAATGTTTATCTGCTGAAAGACTTCCTATATGAAAAAATTTGCTAAGAAAATGTTCTCTACATTGGGTCTGCATGTATTTATGAGCAAAATTTTTCTAACTTGAAGATCAAGAAGAGTAAATATAGATGATCTTTGACAGACATATTAACTTTCAGGTTGTGATGAGAATATCAACTAGCAATCTCAATCCTGATTTCACAACACACACGCACAAAATGTAGTAAATGTGTTAGAATGAGATGATATTAAGAAAATAATAAAATAAAATTGCCACAATTTTATTTAATTTATATTCATTGATTTTTACTGTACAGTTTATACCTTTTTCTGAAATGCAAAATTGAAACTAATAAATGCAATCATTTTAAAAGATGTGGCCCACCGATAGCCTCCGTTTCCACAAAGTGACACTCCCGAGTCAAAACAACTGCCCACCCTTGGTCTGTACCATTATTGATAATATAATTATTGACGTCGTGATGGATGAATCCGTGAAACTAGTTTAAATACATTTTTTCCATCCAAAATCTGAGACAGTATTTAATTAACATTATTTATTTTATTTAATTTTTCATAATTCTTTTCTCTTAAGATTTTCAATGTTTCTTTTGGTAAAGCTGTGTTTATTTAACTTGACTGTAATATTTAATCCATGGTTTTATTTTTGCTTTGAATTAAAATGATTATGTACATTATGCGTTCTTGAATCCTTTTGTATTGTTCTTAAGCAAATTTTTGGCTTTTTTACATTATAATATTCTGTAGGTTTTAAATTATGATAATATTTATACTTAAAGGCTTAGATGTTTTGATGAAAAATGATTTTTGAAATGATATTTCTTCTGTACTTAATATGTAATTGAAGCTCCGATCTTTACTTTTAAAAAGTATTAAATTTTCCTGAGTGCCAAATCATAAAGAACAGGACTCCAGGTTAGAAAGCCTTATCTGACATACTAATAACTCAATATCGATTACAATGGCTCTCTTCTCACTTTTTTCTGCTTCTTCATAACTTACCACCTTTCAATAAAAGTATAATTTTTAAGTTTAACATAGAAATTCGCTTACCATTTCAGTGTAGGAGCCGAATATATATAGTGTACTTTATAATGGAAAAATTTATGAATTTAAAAACAAATAAGAACTATATTAAGATGGGATGCGTACTATAATTTAGCTCATGACCGGCGTTTTTTCAGTTGAGTCGAGCGTTTGAACCCTATTTCCTCCAAAGGCTGATTAATACTACTGTAATGTGGAAGTATGGAAAACAGGATGCCAGTTCAGGCGTCATCTTCGTCAGTTGACTGAGGTTCAAAAATTACAAAATCCGTTGCCAATAGCCTTCGTGTTCCAAAACGTTAGAGAAACATTAATCAATCGATCTATACGAAAAGCTAGTTATTAAAATATGAAATTTATATTGGGGTAATTTTTTTTTCAAATGCCTTAAGTTCGAACCTTATTCTCACTCATTAAGTGAAGGCAACCTTATTGAATGGAATACAAATTCGGAACATTTTTTCTGATTAAAAAAGGTGTTCTAAAATTACATAATAAATCACTTATCTATCAAGGAAATGAATTCATTTATTCTATAATATCAAAATGCAGATCTTATATTTTCCTTCATTCTTTTTCTCATAATTTTTCTTTTCTCTCCTATTTAAATAAGTTCGAGAATTGAGAACAAACAGTTTAAAAAAAGTTTTTTATGTATTTTAAGGAAGAGTCCCGTTTTCATACATTCAATATTCTCATTTTTATTTCCTTTTCTTTTTTTCTTTCTTTTTCTTTTTTCTTTCTTTCATTTTCTTTCTTCTTTTTTTTGCAAATAGATAATTTTTCTTAAAGGGTATTTAACTTGTGTAAATAACACCAATCTTTTTGAAAGTATCCAAATTAGTGTGTTATCGATTACTAAGATTCATCATTTATGATCAATAGAAAGCGATATTTTTTTTATTTCTATTGTGTTCATTTGAGAGACATTCCATACTTTAATTTTTTTGATGCAATTTAAATCACCTGGTATATGGCTTTGATTTTGAAATCACTTTGCTTCAAAGCTACAAGAAGGCTGCTGGAGATGGATATCGTAATTTTGAGCCATAATCGAGTGACGAGGATGACATCTGAGCAAGTATTCAACTGTCCTAACTTCCAAATCACACCATGTTTGAACATAAATGAAGTCAGGAACTTTTTTCACATGTTTAAAAAATTTTATAATACTTCACTAAATTTTTTTTTTTTTTTTTTTTTTTGCTATGATTTTGTCTAAAATTTTAGGTCTAAAATCATAAAATAAATTTTAAAAAAGAAAAAGAAAGAGCATGTATTCGTTTTTGTTTTCATTTTTCTATTGTTATTTCAAATTTTCTCTCAATATTTTATAAATAATATAAACTTAAGCAATACGACTTATCATCCTATAAAAATTAAATTACTTTTCATTAATTTTCTTGGTAAGTAGCTGTTTTATATAAATAATCTTAATGAAGAATTTACTTTTTTCTCTTCGACCTTTTTAAATGGAAAAAGTGCCACATAAGTATAAAACAGCTTTGAATTCCTTATAAAGAGCGTCACCATTCGTACTAAGTAGTGATTTAAATGAAAGATAAAGCACTCTACAACTTGAAAGTAAGTTCAGAGGTTCGAAATTCGATCCTACCGAACGCTATTATATGAAATAGAAGCTGTGAACTATAGGTGTAAAATGTTCCCTGCTTTACAGTACTGGAGATTTAAAGTATAAGTGAAGTATCGGCGCAAGAGACATCCTCCTGATCTGATAGCGGTTTAAAATTACGTGGCTCGCTGTACATAGAATGTGAATTAATTTTAAAAAAATGAAAGAGGAACTAATTAAATAAATAAGCATAAAAGAAAAAAAAATCAATTATTCACGTTTGGATGTTCATTTGTTAATAAATTATTTCTATTCTACGGAAATAAAAAAAGAGTTTCAGTACACAAAAAATATTTGTGTCTTCTAAAGTATATTTTAAAAGTGTAAAAGGAACTTTTCTTCACAGTTCCTCAATATAGCTTCTAATTTTAGTCGTTACTTCTAAAGTAACCGATGACATTTCACTGTAATAATACTTAATAAATATGTCAAAGCGTTCGACAGTTCAAGGATCAGCAAAAAATTTTATCATAAAAATAAATGTAGAATTTTTTATAATCCGCCAATCAAACATGGTACATATAGAAAGCAGAGAACGATCCAATTTTACCATATATTTAGAGAAAAATACAATACTCTCATAGAAAGTTTATGTACTTCTTTTGGAGATCGTATTAATGTCTCTCTCAAGCATCCTCTCTAGTTCTTTCATAAGACATTTTAACCGTTGATGTTATTGTTTAGAATCAGTTACGAAATATCTGAATTAAGTAAGGAATTTAGCCACATTAGTCTGGCGGTTGCGTACTGGCCGGCAGCGTTGTTTCTGTCGAGTCGAAGGTTCGAGCTCTGATGTCGCTAAAACTCGCCGTGTTGTGGAGAAGAGGCACGTTAAAACAGTCGAGGTCCTATATCTTCCCTTGGAGTGGTGTGGAAGTTGGTAGAGGAAGGGCCAGCTCAGATGTCGTCCTCGTCCTCAGGTTCTGTCCTGGCTGAGGTTAAAAATCAAAAAGTTCCTCGCCAACAGTCCTCGTGAAGCTTCTAAGTGAGATGTTAATAAATAATCTATCAATGAGCAAAGTATAAATTAAAATATGTATAATATAGTTCATGTACCGTTTTTTACAGATATTCATTATTTACATTTTTGTATTTATTTTATTAAAATCTAAAAACAGTATGTTCGGACAAAATATGATTAATAAATACGACACAATAGCAAATGAAAAAAAAAAAAAAAAAGAGTACTCTTGCAAAAGAATATTGGTAGCAATTTACATAAAATTAAAAGAATGTTTTTAAAAAAGTCTTCGTTAATCTTTAAATGAGAGATTATATTCCTCGGAATGTTTTTCCAAACATAAAAGGGCCCAATACTGTAAAGAGTTAATATGATTAAAGGACATGCACCGATTTATCATACATGTTTGTAAAATCTAGAAATATTATAGGAACTATAACGGGATAGGAACAATATTAACAAATAGAGTTAGCAATTTATTTAGCATTAAAATATAGTAGATGAAAGGCAGAACATATTTTACATGAGAAAATAATTTAATGGATTGAAACGTGTATGTTAATGAGTAATATAACACGGTATACTGCCCTTCAGACATCAAGACAGAATACTATATTGATGTTGGTGTATGTTTTCTGATTAAAAACTGCTCTGGTTTTTAGGTTCTATTTTCGAAAACATTACATAGAGCAGTATTAAAAAATATTGCCGTTATAATAAGTATAAAACGTAGTATCAAACAAACGCGTTCCATTTCCCTACTGCATGATTATGAACTAAAACTTGGAAAACCCCTCAATGAGCTTCCCCGCAAATGCCTCACATTCTTTAAACAAAAGAACGTAAAGAAGTAAAATAAAACGGAAAAGAATCCGAGGAACCTTTCCAAACATGGCAATTGGGGCGGATGATAAATGCCCAAGATATGGACAGCTATCGAAGATTCGCCTTCGGACGCCGAGTGGGAGAGCTATCGAACCTCTTTTCTGCCGAGTCTTCTTTTCTCATTACTCATCCTCAAACGGGTTCATGCATTCTAATTTATTATTTAAAAAAAAAAGGCGGTGGAAGCCGAAAACTTGTAATCCATTTCTGGAAGTACAACAGCGGGAAATCAGAAAAGGTGAAGGAGGGGGTAGCAGCGAGTAAGAATTTAAAAGGAGTTTACTAAGAAATTGTTCGCAATTAATCTTGTTTTTTTAAAAAATACGATAAACTAGTAATTTTAGATTCGGTTTAAAAAGAATAATTGGTAGTTAAAAAAAAAGATTTTGACAGTTTCGCTCGAGTTGAGTCGCATATTAAAACTATTTCTGGGATTTCAGCTATCCAAAATGAAGTTGCCAATCCCCCCCCTTTTTTTTGTTTGTTTGTTTGAGGACACTTCAAGGAAAATACCAATATTCGTAGATCTGTGTCTTTAGAATTGTGACTTTCGATAGCAGATCACTAGAATATCCAAGACATTGTAATATATACTTATGTCTATTAGAAATTAAAATTTTAGCCTCTTTGTATAGCGATCAGTAATTATAGTGATAATTAAAACAACTGTATGTCCATTTACGGATTTTATAAAAGAAAAATGTTCGTTTCAATTCTTTTTCACTCTTCAAATTCAAAACATCGATGAATTTTTATATATGTAATTAAACTTCAAAGCAAAATGGAGTGACCTTTTAGATAAATCGCTTTTTAAGATTTCATAGCTCTTATATAAGTTTCTCTCTCACATAATTCTTTATATACTTTTTTTCTGCATAAATGTCGCTCCAAAAAGTCTAGCTATTATAATAGACTACTCATTCGGGTACTGATCCTGTGGAGATGCTTCATTTCTCATATTATTTAATGTAGAAACATTATGTTTACTTGTAAATTAATATTTGGTTTCTCTTTTGCATTACAAATAAAATTATTAATTAGCAATTTTACTATACTATATATTATATAATTCGTCATCCCTTTTCTTCTAGTTTTCTTATTAAATTGTTATTAATTTTATAATCTGGCGTTAAAGGAATAATTCTGTAATGTAATAGATAAATCTTACTTAAAGTTTTATCAACAGCACATTATATTATTTTTAATATATATATATGTAGGATTTTCCAGCTAATTATTAAGCAATTAATTTTGTTTTCCAATTTACTGTAAAACCAGTTTCTCCGATACTCAATAGATGGCCTCACGAATCAGAGTCATGTGATAAGCTCATGCAGTGCCACCTATTCCAGAACAAAAACTGAGTGACACTCGTTCTTGCTCTTTCTTTCCCCCACTTTTCCGCGTCTCCTCTCCTTCGCATTACCCGCGTCGGAAGTAAACTTCAAACGCCCGAGCGCGTTCCATCGCCCATATGGGATAAGACTGCCATCTATCCGTCTCGGAAGAACTGTTTACTCCTAATAAAGACAACCTGTACTTAGTTCAAAGTGTAAATATCTTCATCTCTCCAAATATTAAACGAAGTAAAACAAGTTGAGTTTCATCATTGAATTCCTACGAAATCATAATAGAGTCCGGTAATAAAATTACCCACCTAGACAACCAGCCCTTTGCGTAAGAGCAAACCATCGTAGATTTGGGATGAGCAATCTCATCACCCCACTGTCTACACACACACACACACACACACACACTTGATGACATATATACTATAAAAATGCAAATTTAAATGGCTTTTGAATATAACTATTAATAATATATAAATCTCTTTGAGTGTATTAATGTTATACCAATAGTCATATATAAAACAATATCTAAAATTACGTTTCGCGTGTTTGTAAGATTTATATCTTCTAATAATAATCACATTTACAAAGAAATCTAACGATTAATACATTTGTAGGATACATTTTCAAGCAGTTTTTATTTGATACATTCTCCATTAAATGTGTCCACTGTATTCTATTTATTTCAGGTGAACGCTTACTTTTGTTTCACCAATCTAAGTGAGAGCCTTTTATAAAAAGAACTGTTTGTTCTTATTTTTTGGCTCTCTTGTAGTAATCTAATTTATTCTGAACCTTGAAATTATAATAGTTCTACGTATAAGGAGAAAATTAATTTTTTCAGAGCAATTTTTGCACTGTATTAGACACGATCAGCGGTTCATGGCATTCTTTATTATTTAATACTTTCCAAATAAATTAAAGCATGTTGAGTTACGTTGACATTATACTTGAAGGGAAAATTTGTCTCTTGCAGTTCCCTTCTTTTACAACTGAGAATAGAATTTTTTCTGATTCAGTTACGTAAAAGAGTGTAACAAAGATGGGAATTAAAAGAAATTTTAAGTACAACTGCGTCCACATTACTCGGCTGAGTTGTTATGATGGTGAATTCGTGGGTGCCGTTTCGAGAAGGTTCTGATTGCTCTAAAGACACCTGCTGTAGCGGGGCTGATGAACGTTAAATATTACGAGGCTAAACTCCTCATATTGGCGTGGTGTGGAAGTTCCGAGAATGATATGCCAGCTCACGTGCTGTCCTCACCACTTAACCATGACTCGCATTTAGGAAATACATCGTCAACAGCCATTAAATTGTTTCTCAGTGCAAAGTTAATTAACAATCACTCACTCATCACTCTTTTCATATAACATACGCGGATTAAATAATATTTTATACATTAAATAATATTTATGATGCTATTAAAAAGTTATACAATTTAAGTTTGTTTTGCTGTAATGTGTTTTGAGAAATCGTCAATCTCACAGATTAAGCAATTATATTCAGTAGTGTTCAAATATACTCAATGTTATGGTTTATAGACAAACAAGGCTACTATAACTACTCATTCAAATACACTCATTTTTTTTTTATAAATAATAATTTGTCCCGACTTTGCTTTTCGAGTTCTTGGTATTTTATTTAAATTCTGTAATATCAATCAAAACTGTTTTCTGATATACAATATTGTGATAAATTGTGAAATCATTTACTTCAATATGAAAAAAATTTAGAGCATTCTATTTAATAAAAACATCCCGTAATCAAGATAGTGTTTTATCTATCCTACATTGATGAGAAAATCTTAGCACTCCGTTTCGAAGATATTGGAAACCGAGTCATAATTTAAGTATTGAGCTAATTTTGAAGAGCTCCTGTAATTTTAACAATTAAACATTTTATTAAGGCCATTTCACTACGCCAATTTTATCAATACAGTTCATTAGTGAAACTGGCTTTTTACATCAGTTAACTCTTAACTCTTATAATTGCTCATCAATACTCTTTTCACATCAGTTTGGAATAAACGCTTTTTACTTAGGCGCATGCATTTCAGGAAAAATCAATTTTTCTTTCTCGCTTCTTAAACAGTTCACAAAAGTTAAACTTTTCACTCTTTCAGACTATTTATATTTTTGTTTACAAAAAAAAAAGTTTTGTTTTCGAATTATCACAATGAAAAAGTGGGTAAATTTTTTTCACTTCTGAGGTATTTAAGATTTTTTACAGTGAAGTTTTTGATCTTCAAAAAATCCCGAGAAGAGCTCCTGAAATGAAAATTTCTTTTTAACTGATAACATTTTCAGTAAATATTTTTTGTTTTTTGTTGTTGTTGACTCAAAGTCATACTATCTATGTCAGATTTCCAGCTGATAACTGAATTCATTTTATCCCCAAAATAAAATGGATCAAATACTTTCCCTTCGTTTTCACGCATGAAATGAAAAATGCACCTTTCAGCCTTATTACAAATCCTTCACACGTCGCACCATCCCTTCCTTTCTAACTCAAAACGAGGTTAAGTACCAAATTCAATTTGTAACGGACCCCGGTTTTCCTGCTCTCGGGGGCGTGCGAGGCAACTTCACAGGGAGGTGGAGGAAGGCCAACGCGAAAAGATGATTGTCCTTTCCCCCAGTCCCTTTCCTACCCTTTCCACCACCACCCGTGTTTACCCGGGCAAAACTTAATTTCTGGCCGGAAGTTTATGCGCTTCCCTCCTCTCTCTCCGCTTCCTCTTTCCCCGCGCGAGCCCTGAGGGGAGTCCTTATGAAGCCGAGGAGGAAAAGGAGGATGGAGAGCGAAGGGACGTTAGAGGCAGATGAATGAGAGAGGCTTCAAGCTGATTGCGAACGGAGCGTTATGGCATCGCGTGGCGCCGTATGGGAAAGAGAGTGAGAGAGATAAAAAAAAAAGGATGGGAGATGCGAGAGAAAAGGAAGAGGAGAGCGGGGGAGGATTTTAGGAGGTAATTGAAAGATGCATCCGAGGGGGGTGTTTAGCGATACGCGAATATTGCGGTGTATTTTTAAAGGGTGTGGGGAAGATGAAAACCAAGGATGTGTCGGAAGAACGATCGACACGAAGAGGGAGTGTGGAAGAATTAGTGATTGGTTTCGCCTCGCGGTCATAGAGAGGAATGGAGGGAGGGGGACATTTTCCCATAGTTATAAAGGTGTCCACGGTTTTGGAAAACTTATTGTCAGTGAAAAGATTCGATGTCTTAGAAGAGGATACATAAACCTTTTTGGAACGTGAGTTGGAACGTAGCTGAGTGTTCCGTTTCACGGAAGAATAGGAAAAAGATAAGAGATAAACTTCCGGTATATGATGAAAAAGTTTACTAAAAATGCTAATGACATTACAATTTTCAGTTAAAAACACAACTACAAATGTAACTCTGATTGGAAGACTTAATACGAAACAAGTTCGAACTGGTATTTGTGATAAGAGAGAGACACTTTAAAATGTCCTATTAGTAAGTTTCTTTCTGGAGTAACTTTTATACATTTTTATTTTTAGAAATACTATTACTAATTATATTATTAGAAATAATAATCTAGTAAGTTGAAAAAACTACAAAAATAATAACTACAATAAGTTTAGCACAAGTTGCATTGAGGCAAATTGGTCTATTAATTTTATTAATAAACATTTAAAAATGCTTATAATGAATTAAAAGTAAAAGGAATACATTTTTTGCATATTTTGAATTATATATATATATATTCCGTGTGTGTATGTATAATATTTTAAAATTATAAAGTTTTATTTGTTTATTTTTTAAAAACTTTCTTAACTTAGCTACCAATTAATGACACATATTTTTAGATTTTTCTCCTTAACGATTTTTTGTTATTTTGATTTACTATTTTTGAAAGGCTTTTTTCTGTAAAAATTGTTGATCTATTTTTTTTATATTCTTGATATATACATTTTTTAAATGTTTGAATTTGATAAAATAAGTATATTTTACTAAATTTCTTCAGTTTTGTATAGTTAATCACGTAATCAATATTGTTTGGTGATTAAAAAACATAGTAATATCGTGCCATATTGAAATGGTATTTCAAACTTTATATTTGCTTGTTAGAGTTAAATGTTACAACTTTTTTAGCTGAATTTTCTAAATATATATATAAATAAGTATAAATTATTTTTAATCTTCACGTTTATTTTCTATAACTTAAATATTTTTTCCCTCGTTTTCTTTTCCACTTTCTCTACGATTTTGGTTTGATTACTGTTCAGTTTTGAAATTTTTGATTATTCGTGGTCTATACCATAACAGAACATGTAATTAATGAAGTTGTGAATCAGAACTCAAACCCCCGATTCAGCGAAAAGAAAGCTGAATTTCGACTCCGGGTCTATGACCACTCTGCTACTGCCTTTGATTTGCAGGAAGTGACTCATACTGCACCACGTCAGCGCCAGTCTACATCAGCGCCAGAAAATCGCAGAACTAGGCTGGAAAATTTTATCGCACTTACTATACTCCCCTGACTTTACACCATTTCGATAACCATGTATTTCACTCCATCGAAAGATATTTTTATAGAAAAAAAAAATTCCAAAAGGAAGCAGGTGTCAACAAAATACTGTTCGAGATTTTCGCTTTCATAAGTGAATCCTTTAAAAATGGAACCCACAAATTACTATCACGCTGAGAAGAGGTCATAAGGAACGATGGAAAGAATATTGTTCAATAACTATTTGTAAATGTGTTGAAAAAATGTATTTCTTTTTATTTTTCAGAAAAGGTTAGAACTGTCCAACACTTAATAGCAATGATTGAGACAAAAGTGTAAAGCTGACGGCCTGTGGAGTAGAGATGGCCGCACGTGTCGCCTTTGATAATATCAAGTAGATCGTCGTTATGCAGTATATAACAGAGCTTTTTTTTCATTTTGGAATTTTTAATTTACATAGGGGAAAAAGTATATTTATTGACTTCGTAGTCAATAAATATACTGTATTCTTAGTCTTTCTGTTCTTTTAAAAGCACACTAAGACAACGCTTTTTAAGTCATTTTTTAATAATTATGCTTTCATAGATTAAATATTACTTTTTAAATAACCTTCAAATATTATGATTTCTTTTTTTGCTATGAAAACATTTTTCGTGAATATTTTTGTATCGTTTGAGAACTATGTTAAACAGTATTTTTCTCTCGCTGTGTTATTTCCCGTGATCAGTTTCTCCGTTGAAGTCGATTACAATCGCATTTATAACCTTCGTCATCGGAGTAAATTTGTTTTCCCATTTTAAATATCTTAGGCGGATTATTCCCTCCCCTGTTTTTGTTTTATTATTTAATTAGATAATATTATGGCAAAGAAGTAATTAATATCTATCCATAATTTACAATTATTGAATTACTAAACAAATATCAAAACTTACATACATGCTAATTTCGGTACTGTTTTCATACTTGGAATATAACTTCCAAAATCAACAAAATTTAATGAAAGCTTTAATTTTTTAAAAATATAATACATTTTAAAATAAATATTTTAAAAACGAAATTTGAAAGGAAAATCAAACAATATATACAGTTATATATAATTCTATGAAAAATTTCCCAGAGTAAAGTTAACTTAATGTTAGAAAATAGGATATAGGTCAGAAACAAATTTTACTAGTAGGAAAATATCTCCAATACTGTTGGTTATATGAAACATAACTAGTTTACGAGTATTTTAATGCGTCAATATATATGCAAGTTTATATTTCATTAAAAAATTTATTTTTATCTTTAATATATGGGAAAGAAAATTGAATCATAATAGCATACAACAAATTACTTAAATAAAAACCAATAGTATATTAAAACAAGCTGCTCGCTCTAAAAGCTCGAGAAATTAAAAAAAAAAAAAGTATTAGTATTGGGTTTTTCTGTTTGAAAAATTCGTTGTTTTCTGTTGGAATACTCAAATAATTAACATTAAAAAACTTTACAATTTTGAAATATAAGACTAACAGCAAAATCAACAAGCTTTTTGTATTTTAATTACCTATGAAAAAAATATGTTGAAAGAAGAATTATCTATGAAAGTAATACGTTATACTTGATATTATTCCGAAAGTTTATTTATCCTGCCGCAATAAGGAAGATTATAACTAGTTTGCGAGTTGTAAAAAAAAAAACAAATTTTTTAAAGTATATATTTGGCTTAGAAATGATGGATAAATTTACATCGAGTTAAAAACTACATTCGTCATTAGAAGGCTAGCTTTTGTTTTATTTATGGATTTTAGTTAAAACGTAAACACTTAAACCTTTCTCTCTTACTTTATGCTCTCGGAAACTCCGCTTTTAAAAAATGTAAGAACAGTCATCTGAAAATCGGAATTGTTTTTGATTCTCATTACAGGCTTAATGTTTTCAACATGTATTGAATGATCATGATAGCTTGTTTCTCTTTCTAGAGAAAGAAGTTGACCTGTCGTTCGATTTCACATTTGTCTTTGTTCATTCCAGAGTTCCAGAAGAAAATATGAACAAGGAAATTTCATGCTCATTATTAATATTACATCTTTTATATGGAACAAATGCAGTCGGGCATGAAAACATGACTGACTTAATCTCTGATATTCCTATATTATTTTCACATGCTTTGAAGTGATGTAACTATTCAAAAATTACATTATTCAAGAGAACTCTAAGATAGATTTATATTATAATTTAAGCAAACATCAAAATACATTAAAAAGAAAGCTTGAATTGTTTGATCTAATTCTCTGAAATAAAATGCAAAATTGTGAAGAAATTTGTGTATCAAAATGCTTTTTTTAAAAAAAAAATCCCATTGCTCAAAAAACTATGCACACCTACAGTGCACGTTTTACAGCTCAACAAGAAAATATCAAGTTACACTTATCGACACTATATCCTGCTCTAGTAAGAAGCAAACCCCCTGAAAATGAGCAGAAAAATTCCGATATCATCTTTCCATCCATTTCTTAAGAATTTCCAATACTCAAAGGCGTGCAGTAACGAGCGCAATTTCAACACGAGCATTAAGAAAGCAAAAAAATCCTCCTTATAAAGCTTCCATTTCCTAAGCCCGACGACACCGTCGCCAACAACTCTCCTATAAGCCTCTCTCCAAATGCAATTAAAACCCTCAACACTTCCATTTGCTAAATTTCGCACCCCTCCAACTTCCTTCTTAATTCGCTGCCAATCAAGCACGGCCTCGAGACGTGGTACCAAACGATACGGAGCCCTCTTCTCCATCTGTCGGAGCGTTCCATAAACACAAACTTCTCCAATCCCCCTCCCCAACAGTTTTGCATTCGATTCCTTCCCCCAGAATAACATCTCCACACCCCCGGAGGAGAGAGAGAGAGAGAGAGAGGAAGGTCCCAGAGAGGAATAAGGATTCCATCCTCTTCAGATGACTGGGAGGATGGAGAGCGAAATGATTCCGGGAAATTCCTCCTCCCTTTGTGTCCGCCGGGAATGGAGGAGAGGGACCTAAAGAATGAATGCGCGTGTGGGATTTATTGGATGCGGGGGAGGGGTGGGATGCTCGAGGGTCATCTGCTGTGGTATTCGGAATCGTTTAGCAGCCGCGCTTGAATTATAAAACAGTTTTTCCCCGAAAAGGGGAGGTGGTTTCGGCGTTTGTGTCAAATCTTCCAGAGATGGTGGAGGGTTATACTCTGGAGTGAATGTGTTGTTTTATATTTAGGGAGTTTGTGAATTATTTGAAAGGTTCTGTGGATTTTTCTGATGAGTAATGTATTTTTAAAAATGTGATGGTAAGTCGATATTTATAAACTAGTACTAATTAATTCTGGTTTTCGAACTTGTTTGGACAACCCGTAACTAACCAGGAATAAAATGATACCGAAATTGAATTGACTTAGAGTAGGATAGTACTGTTATCGAAAAGAAACTGTTTTGAAATGGTAGAATTACGAGTGCTTCAGTGATCGCTCAGCCGGTATTAAATTTATTGTATGTTAGCTTTATCGTTGTTTTATGATTGCCCACATTAAAATGTCTTTAAGGAAAATATGCATTCGCTTACATCACTGTATTACCTCAGATATTTTCTTTAGAATATGATGCATACCATCAATAATTGAGTACTTCAAGTGCGATATCAACACACTCAGAGCAATACATAATCATAAATGCAATGAGTAAATGTTAACCCCGTTTTAATTTAATGACCAGTGGAAAAAAAATTGTATTAAGGGAAGAAATGAACAATAAAATTTCATTTTTAAATAAGAGGCTAGCTTATTGGTTCTTTTATTTTCCTTTGCAATATTATACTTTGATTACTTCTCATTAGCATGCCAACAATTTTATAGAATGAGAAATTGTCTTTGATTCCATGTATGTCAGTTATATTTATTAACACTCAATAAAAATGAATAGTTAAGAAAGAAGAAAAGTTATTTAGAAAAAAGGTTTTTAAAAGAAAAGTTTTTAAAGAAGAAAAGTTATAGCGAAGAAAGAAAAATATTTTCAAGGAAATAAAATATTTACAGTTTTGAGAAATAGATAATAATCGAACATGTACAAATACAAGAATTGAAGCTTATTTTAATTTGATAGACATGAGCTCTACTTTTCAATGCCTGACCATTATTTCGTAAAAACTTAAGAGTTAGGTTTTTGAACAGATAGATATTTGACATTTATTATTTACAGAATTATGAATTACGAAATCCTTTTTGATATGCTATGTTTTTCATCCAGAGAAAAATAAAGCAAGCAGTGGAAGACATAAATTCATAAAATTAAAATATCAATAAATAAATTAATAATTGTTATAAATATATTTGAGTAAAATTAAGCACATCCGCATTATTTAATTAGTCTGTCTTAAGAATCCCCTTGATGTATTTTTATACTTGAATAGAGTTCCTCATACATCATTCTCTCAATTATTACGATTTTTGTAAATTTATTTCTTGTGATATACCATTGGGCAGAATATACAATTTTGTTAAAGTTTTCAACCCTTTAATTATTTTTGCTGATGAATGCACCGATGTGCAGATTTGTTACTCATTTTCTTTGCTAAATTAATGTAACACTAGAGACTACAGGAGGGTTTCGTAATTTTGAGCTATGCCCGAATGACAAAAATGTTGATTGAGATGGTACTTACCTCTCCGAACTTTCGCGTAACACCAATGAAGGATTTTGAGGAAGGATTTCCGCTCTATAGATCTTTAGAGGAATAAAGACTCGAATTCATTGGAATGCTTGTTATTAATTTCATTTCCCTATATCAAAATATACAAAATGAAAATCTTGCAAATTTTATTATGTTTTTATTTTCTGAAACTGATGGTGGTAAGCTACATAGGAAATGCAAAAAGATATAAAATAGGTAGCATAAAATCATTTCTTTCAGTGTTTATCTTTTGTTTTTAAATATTCCAATAATGTTATATATGTTAGTTAACTGACTGTGCAATCACTTTTCATATTTATCTGTAATGATCATAACCAATATCACAACTCATGGCGATTCTTTTACCGGAAGATCGAGTTTTTCGTTTTCTTGACTTAAAATAATAAGGAAGAATCATATATCAGAAAAGAATTAAAAGTTTTATTTACGGCAACGTATAACAGCAGCAACAAAAAATTACTTTTAAAAGTACTCAAAGACTACATCTATTTCGTTTAACTAACTTAATATTGCTGAAACTAAATATAAATTTTTGTAAACAATTGTTTTTTTAACTTAATACTGATTCAATTTTAAATAAATACTTATTTAATTCATTTTTCTGCGGAAAAACATGCAGTTTGACAATATTCGCTCATGAGGACTAGTTTCTGGAATCTAATGCCTTCCGCTTTTTACGATTCTTTATTGTTCAGATTGTGAAAAGGCAGATTTAAGAATTTTTTTTTTTAAACATTAGCTGAAATACCTTCTATTGCTTGAGAGTTAAATAATTTTTAATAAAGCATTGTTCCTTCTTGTTTGACCATATACCATTCATGTATTAAATCTCTATTTGTTTTTTCTTCGTATATAAGAAACCAAGACCGACCTAAGAGAGTTGACGTTTTTTTACATTTTTTTTCTCTGCTTACTAATACTGTTTTTCTTCGATTAAATTATTTTTATAGACTTCTGCTAATCGCTTCATGATGAAATTTCATTATTGTATAATCTGATCACGTTACCATCTGTCTGGCATCAGATGACGAGTTTGCAAAGTATTAAAATGTAAATGTTAAATAACTGTATTTTAAATATTTTTAATAATTATAAACATTACTTTGTAAATGATAGTTAAAATCTTATTTTTTAAACTGTAACTTTTTTTTTACTTTACTGGATTGGCAACAGCTTTAATTTTTATAAAAATAGAATTTTGTATTTTTTTGAAAAGCGTTAACCAGAGTTCTAGAGTCGGTGAACACAATTATTCGGCGTAAGCAATTATTTATTCTGATTAATTTTATTTATTCTGAAGTCAAAACCCGTTAAAGTAATAAATTTCTGTAACAATCTGATATCGCAGCCAACCCTTCACCAGCATCTTATAACGTAGTCTCAATGGGAGACTAATTCAATCGCTAAAGGAAATATAAATAGAAAAACACGAAAATTGCTCAGAACTTTTAAAATAAAATGCGTAAGAAAACTGAATGCAAATTAATATTCCTGATAATTTTAAATACTAAAGAATAAAATTTTATCCATTTTCCTATTTTACAGCGTAAATATCTCTTTTATATGTAACCAAGAAACAAATACCTGTGAAATAATCCCAAGCCTATTCTAAATTTGTCATTTTGAAGACCCAATCAACACATGCCTAATTACGATGACGATCGACGGTTACTCTAAAAAAAATTCGCCTTTCCATTTCCATTCATCATTCCTACAAAATAATCTTATTTTGTAGATATCTTCATTGCGATCCATTTAACACTGTGCAAGAGCCGACGATGTGCTCGACAATCCGAATATTCTACCCATTTTCAGCCTTAAGCAAAAAACCGTTTATCTTTCACATCTACCAATAACAAAATCTATTAAGCATTCAAAGAAGTGTGGGGGGGGGGGGGGGGGGAATCCCAATTCACCTCTGAACTCCTCCAATGGTATTCATTGAAATTGAGTTCAATGGATAAAAAACTGTAAACGAACCCATTATTCCACCGACTCTATAATCAAGCAATTCATCACCCATCCATCATATTTTTTTCCGACACTTCTCTCAGTATGAGAGACCATTATTCATAAGAAATCGCTTAGCGTTTCGTCAATTCATCATTGCAAACTTCCCTATATGAAACCGTTATTTTCTGCTTCATTACGTTTCAACGTATTGTTAATGAATTCCGGACTGTGCTTAAAAACAGTTGGGGATGATAACGCTACAAATAGAATCTGCACTTTCACAATGCCCTTATCTCTCGAAAGGTATTAATTATCCATTCACTGGAAACTTTATAATTACATTTTATCAGACGAACTCTTGAAAAGCATTGTTATTTAGTTCATAGCCAATGTCTGATGGTCTTTGAAAGACTGCTAAAGCCATAACAATTTAACAAATTTTGTAACAATTTGAAAAATATGTTTCGAGTAAAATCAATGACATATTAATGAGCAATGAAGTATTTTTATATAAAATTATCCCTGTCATTCAGGAAGATAGGTCTACTTTGTTATGCATTTTCATGTTACCCTTACCAATAACATATTTAATGGGATGGTCGTATTTTTCATGCTGATTATAACCGTAGTTTATTAAAATAGTCTCCATCTAATGTTAAAGAGCACGAACATGCACAAAATTCAGAACACTGTCTCAAATAGAGGGGAAATCCTAGTTAATTTTAAAACTCGAATGCATTTCAATACAGAAATGAGCTTATTTTACATGATTTTAAAATTTAGAAATATTCGACAAGTGCTCCATTTTTCACTTGAACAAGTAAAATCAAAAACTCATTTAGCATTACAGAATGGAAGGAAAATATGTAACGTATACGAGGGCGTCTCAAAAAGTACTAATGCTAGCAATGGGGCAACTCTCTCTGTAGTATTATCTATTGGTTCCCCTCCCCTCCTTTTTCTAAGAAGTCCATGAGTAGGACGCCCTTCTTTTCCCTAAAAATCGCCGTCAAAATTTCTCCGGTCGATGAGACCTCCTTCACCTTCTATGGAGCAGATTCACCGAATCCGAGCCGTTATTCTGATTGTTGCTTGGTTTCCATTGCATAATGATGGACCCAGCTCCCATTGATGGTGACAACTCGGCGTGGTAGAAATCAATGAATAATGAAGCAGTATCAAATTTGTTTCAGCGCTGTTCAATAGATGGTAGCATATAATTGAAACTCTAATTTGCCTTAAAAATGTTATCTATCGTCAAAAACATGTACTTTTTGAATCACCCTTTTTGGCTTTATAATGAGATGAAATATATTGATTCAAATAAAAAAAAATGAATAGTATTATAAAAATTCTTTGTTTTTCATGCGATAATAAAATCAACATATATAATGTTTAAAGGGACAATTTTTTATATTAAAAAAGAGTTTTGCGCGTAAATTCTATTCCTGATATTAAGCGAAGACATCTTTCAAACTTATTTGAAATGGAAAATAAAAAAAAAGCTTTCAAACTTAAACAATTTATGATATTTTCGTTCTTTCAGAGAATTCTTTCACTTAACAGAGTTTGTGAGATTTTTTTTTTATTGATGCGTTGCGCAATTCATTAAAATTTATCAAGGATTTATAGTTATGATTTTTAATTATACGTTTTTAAAATAATTTTCATCTTTAAGAGAAGTATACATAGAAGAGTCTAAAAAGTTTTGATTATTTGCTTCACAGCTTTTTATAGGATAAAAGTAGTCATAGTTACCGATTAATTGTAAGTAAATTTTTTAAATAATGACTAAATTATACATCAGTATTAAATTTATGGACTCATATACTGTATGTTTTTGCAAGGGAAAGTTAAAGGATCCTTATCATTTCAATAATTTATTGAACTTATTCGAAAGGAAATTATTTAACAAAATCAAATAGTATAATAGAATTATTTTCTGCTCTTCAATCTGAAAAAAGAGCAATTTCTCGCTTAAGAGCTCTCATAATTTCTTCGGATTGTACATAGACCCAGTTAAAATTAATTTTAATTCGACTAGTTAAAATTATGAGAACATCAAGTAGCCGCCTGCTCACTCCTATACAAATATAAATTTGAGATTTTTATTTGATTCAAAGAATCCATTCGGAATTAAGTTTATTGCCTTACTTTTTCATAACTTCTAATAAATTGATTATTTAATACTAAAAGCATTAACCTGTAACAAGAGAGGACAGTTTATGGCAAAGCTATATGTTTGTAGTAGTAAGAAAGCTATAGAAAATTAAAATGATCTACTAAATCTTATTCAGCAACTATTCTCTGCGTATTGTTAGTTGCACAGAATTTCTTTAAAAGAAATTAGTTTTGCGCACATGCCAATATTGTTCCCCCCCCCAACACTAAGTCTTATCTATCAAACCACAGATGAACAATCATGACATAACCTTAAAATTCATTTTTACAAATATTTTTGTGTTTTATAGAAAACCAAATAGTAATACAAGTAATTACCATTTAAGAATAAGATGATAAGTCTCGTTTTTATGATACAAAAGATTCTCTTAGTCATGAAGGGGACGATTGTAGTACAGTTATTAATTGTTGCAGTATGGATTCCTTTATAACCGGTTTAAATAAAAAAAAATGACTCATTCCATTGCAATCCCGATATGATGGTCTTCACCTTCCAATTATTTCAATATCTTATAGAATTCTTCAACAGTCGAGTCGCAGTTTTGTATCGAATTTTATCTTCAGTTACATCGGGATATGAAAAAATGAAACTTACAATTAAAAAAATCGACTTAACCTTCATTTTAAAAAAAACTATACGAAAGGGTATAGTAAAGTTTTAATCATTTCTAAGATTCTATATTTTATAGAACAGTCTGTCTTTAAAATTGTTCTCTAGTTCTGCAAGAATATTTCTTGCACTCCTATTTAACCTCTGCAAATTAGTACTAAGTTGCATCGATATTTACATTAATACATTTTAAGACGTACGTAATATGTTTGCGATACGCACACAATGTAACATCAGAAATTCAAATTCTATAACAACCGATTTCATTTATGTTAAATATATATTATATAAAATATTTCGTGTGGAATATAAAACTAGGGTGCATTATATATGTAATTTATGCAAAGGATTTATTATAGAAAATTTAATGTATGGGGAATTGAAGTGTCTATCTCTTCAAATATGAATCTGTTTGTCCACATGGATCGTCTCTCCGTAATAATAAATGTAAGTTCTCTTCTGCATAATACGGGGAGGTATCGCAAAGTTTAAATTATTACTAAGAATTTACGGAGATTTATCGGCATAAAATTTATTTTGCATATTGAATGAACTTTATGTGCATAATATTGCAAATTACAACTGTTCATATTGATTGGTTTGGTTTCAGGAAGCCGTAGATGGAAGTAAATCTTGGTTTACAGAAGATAAGTTCAATATGATGAATTCTACAATAATGGCCTTCAAAAGGTCAAGAAACATTGGGATAAATACATAAGTCTGGATGGTGACTTTGGAGAGAATAATGAATAAAAATAAGTTTCTATCTCAATTATTTTTTTGAAATAATTAAAACTTTACGATATTGAGGAGGGGAGTCTTCAGTCTACGGCTTCCTGAAACCAAACAACTTAACATTAAAAGCTGTATTTTACAGCATTTATATACATAAAGATCAATTAATATGCAGAATAAATTTTATCCGGATGTTTTGGGTATTTCTTAGTAGTAATTAAAAATTTACAATACCTTCTCGAATACCTCTCCCCTCGTCTGTCGACAAAGTTTCCTTTTTCTGGTCTTGCAGTGGTTATAAACCTCTGATTTAATCAACATAGCATTTAACATTATGTTAAATGGCTTTGTTTTTATATTATAGAGAAGAAGCATATATATAGCACGAAAATGATGATGAAGTCTTTTAAGCAAATCGAGTTATCGACAAAGGCAACGAAGTCGAAAACGCCCAGAAAGAAAAACAGGAAGAAACTATTCATGCCGAAGCTAAAACAACATTGGATTTGGCAACGTCTTACATCGACAACAGAAGAGCTCTTTTCAACGAATGGTATGTTCGTAAAGAGAGAACCGAAATTGGTCTTTTAAAAAAGCATTAAATACAAAACGACAAGAGAAAATTATGAATTTTTTCAAAAAAAAAAAAAAATGAATGCATATTTTTATAGTTCTACAACTGGAGGAGATGGATTCTATTACCATTCAATTTTATAAAATACAATAATTCAATAAATATGCGTGTGTTATAAGTTCTGATATTTTCCGTTTTAGTTCCAGAGTTTGTAGGAAGTCAGACTCATGCAAATCAAAATAAGAACCAGAGAGCAGAGAGCTCTCCCCCTTTTTATTAAATTGAATGTGTTTCGCAAGTACTCAATTTGAAAAGTAAAAAAAAAAAGGAGGCAAAGAAAAATGTAATAGAAAACTTTAAGATGTACAAAAAAAAAATGCAATCAAAGTTCGCAAAGCCAGATGTCATCTAAAGTCTTGATCCTCGTACTCCATGTTAAATCTGAATAAAGCTACAACAATGCTTGGCATATATTTCTATTTAGTGTTCTATGCAAAACATCAATATCTCCTCTCTACTGGGTCTAAAAATATAGTTGTAGACTATATAAGAGTCGCAGATCACTTTAGTTCTTTGTATATTTGCATAAGAGAATGCGGAGATAGATGTCTCACTGGAAGTAGTAGAATCGATAGAACAGAATAAAAACTTCCTCAAAATGAAAAGTAAAAATAAAAGTGATTCTGTCAGTGTGAGTTGAATTTTATAAGATTTTTTTTTTCTGTTTAGATGTAAAACTTAGTTTACTATATTGTTACAATTCTAATTTTTGCCAAGGATCCCAGTGATGACCAATTAAGACTGTCTTCACTGAAAGAGCCTAAACTAAACTCGGAATGCATTTACAGAAAGAAAAATGTCCCAATTTTCATGAAATTCACGACATTTTAACACATACGTCTGTTCATACAACCATGATTTAAAAATTTTGAAAAAAAACCCCATTAATGCAAAGTTTTTTTTATATATACATTTAGTATATAAAGTTTAAGCCCATTTTAGCATTACAGTATAGGAAAGGGAATATAAAACACATTTTACGTCAGAATAATATACAATCATTCAGTTAGAAATGAGAGATATGATAAAATGTGTCACACTCCATCAGACATCGAAATCAGAATGTAGAATTAATGCTGGAGCTATTTTAAATCTAAAAAAGTGTCCCAAATTCGGGTCCTTATTCTTTGACAATACTTAAAGACAGCCTTGATAGAGCGGTTCTTGTAAATAGATGAATAAACATGGCATTTAATATATTACAGTGTTACTTTAAACTATTTAGAACTTGATTCATTATTTAAAAGGAGTGCAACGGAAAAATTTAAGAAACTTCAATTAGCACTGTTCTTTAAAGGTATTAAGAGTGCTGCTTTTCTATCAAGAGCATTAACAGCTTAATGACCATTCGCAGATCGAAAATAAGAAGCTTCAGTTTTGCCATTTTTGTTCGTACACTTTCATTTCAACATGATATTTCGTAATACAATATTTCAATACACAATTATATTCAAATTGCAATTATTTGGATTCCGATTACATTCATATACGATATTTCGATATACGAATATGTTCATAATATGATATTTCGATATATGATTATATTCATAATACGAAATAATAATACGATATTTCGTGAACTCGACTTTAATGTAACCTTGCAGAAAAGCTGTGATAAATATTCTATGATAATAATATACAATTCTAATAGCATACAATTTTTTTTTGTGATCACAAATAACCCAAAGTTTTGTTTTAAATGTGATTATTTCTACTAAACCTGAAATGATTCAAATGTGTTATAAACGTTCAAACTATTTAAATATTTATGTTTCTGAATACTAAAATTAAGGAGCATTTTCTTTTAATTTTCAATAAATAATTGTGGTATTATAATATTTTTATCCATTTTTCTGGAGCAGTAGTTCTCAAACTTTTTTTTTCTTAAAGTAACACTATTGGTCATAATCAGAGTCCTGACTAGGTTTGATCTTTTATCATAATCTCCAGATTACGATTAAAAGTTCTAATAGACGTTTGAAGAAAATATCTATTCGATGATTTTCTGATTCCCCCCCCCTTCCCTTTTTGTTGTTCTATGTAAAAGAGCTAAGCTTCTATAATTGAAACACTTCAAAAATTGGATGAAACTAATAATTGTCGTGGAATTGTTGATTAACTCATCTTACGTATCTTGTAAGCGCATAAATTGAAACCTAGAATCATCCATTTCTACTAAGGATTTTCGAAGAGTTATTCTTTTATTGTTTACTTTCTAGAGTATAACCGACAAGTCTTATGAACGTGCATCGGAGAAAAGCAAATTTCTGTAGGGCCATATTCAAATTATTTTAGAATATGAAGAGGAATAAGCATAATACGCAGTGCAACACTCAGTAATCTTAAACAAATACAGTTGCTATTCTAAAGTAAGTCTTTCCGATATCACCGCTAAATTTATATCAGAAAGGTAGATATTTGAATTATATACAATCTTCATGTATAAGAAGGTCAAGTAAAAACCGAAGAGTTTGAACAAGTGATAATGTATTCATTCCCCCTTTTTTTTCTTTTCTTGTAAGGATTATAGAGCTTTCCTTTGAGATTTAAATGACCACATATGATGTCCAGCAATGAGTAAAATTAATTGAAATTTCCGATTCCAATGCAAATTGAATTATTCAAACTCAGAGAAAATATCAGCAACATTTTAAGTCAAGAGTATTTCTTAATGATAACAGGATTCGGAACCTAATCACCCGATTTGAAAGAACTGGATCAGACGGCGATCTTCAATGAAAAAATTCTCAGTATTCATAAACATTATTTTTGTTTCCTGCCATCCGATGGCCACCTTTATAATGCGGGCTCTTTCGCGTTGTACCTTTCAACCAATGCTTTGGGACTTTAACGTGATATTGTTGGTACAGAAAATATCTCCCATTGAATAAACCGTGACTCTTGTAGATTTGATTAGAATAATTGTAGTGAACTGAATAGGTTTGATGTACTGAATTCATACACAGTGACGAATTTAATACAGAAGTTAGAAGTAGAAAAAGTCAGTGGAAGCTATAAACGATGAAATTGGGCCCACAATGATAAACAAAAGTTATCGGATCACAAACGCATAGAGTTTGTGAATCGGACCCTCGTCTGTATTAAGGACTCCACACAGTGTAAGAAGTTATCGTTTATTTATTAAGTTGCACTTTTAAGCAATACGAGGGCTATTGGCGACAAGGACCTCGTAATTCTGAACCTCAGTCTAGTGACGACGGATAGCACCTCTTTTCCATACATCCACATCATGCAGACGGGAATATCTGAAGCTTCGACAGATTTAACGTGCATCAGCCCGCTACAAGGCGGGTCTAAAGTGACATCATGGCTCGAACCCGCGACTCGACGAAATTAAAGCCGACTACGAGTCCGTGACTATGGTAACCAGGCTATCGCGGTAACACTAAATAAATAAGAGCAAGAAAATCTTTTAGCGATAACTGCTTTTTTTAAATAAGAAATGAACAGCTCATATATTTTACTGGAGAAGAAAAAAAAAAAATCTTGAGCGTTTCATCTGTAAAACGAATCTAAGCGCCCAGATCTCTTTATTCCGAAACAGAGCACGTGAAAGAAACGTCGAAGACGAAATATGAGAAATTTTCCTAGAGCGTCGCTTCTGAGGACGTGAAACCTTAGACCCTCCAGCTGTAGTTGAGTGAAGTATCTTAGCAACGCGTGGATTAATTTTCAGCTTCTAATACGAACTATTCTAACTTTTAATGGTTCGTCAGACAGGAGAACCCAAACACTCCCATTCTTAAAAATCAACATCACAAGGCCCGAAGGCGGTGCCCGTCTTCCTTTCTTTTTCCGTTACTGTAAACGAATGAAGATCTCTTCCTTTCACGCGCGAATGTGGACGGAGAGAGAACAAAGGCGTAGAAGAGGACACGGGAGAGAAAAATTTCGTCTGAGCCGCTCCGAGCGCAATTTTCTCGTTACTTTTCCCAACTGCTGGCAGCAGCCTTTTTGCGAAAAGAAGTTTTCTCATTACTTTTACTACTGACGCCGCGAGATGGCTCTGTTTTCGCGTCTTCTTTTCATCCCGGAGCAGACAATCACTGGGAAGGAAAAGAAGATAAAAAAAAGAGAGAAAGAGTGAAGGAGGAAGTGGGAGCGAGAGGACGTCGACGACAGTTAGCGAAAGAATAAAAATAAAACAAGAAGCGAGGAGGCGCAGCATGAAAAGAGCTTCCCACCGAATTAAATGCCAGCGATCGGTTCGGCGAGAGAATTTAAGACCGGCGTTGTTATTTGGGTCTCGACATCGTCCGTCGAAAAGTTGATCGATTTCTTTTCTTCACCGAGTTCAGTCTATTACGGTCGGAGGTGTGGAAGCGTTGCCGATGCCCTTTTCCTCGGGATGGGCGCGATTCTGAGCAAAATTCTTTTTGCATTCTGTCGAGAGGATCATCGGAAAGTCGTGACAACGAAATTATGCATTTCGGGGGAGATGTGACGCGTAGTTTTGAAAGTAGAATTCACCACGGGAAAGGTAGGTAATTGATTTTAGAGTTTATTATTTTTTGGAGTACGGTAGACGTTCTCTTAACCGGTCTTCGGTTTCTCTGGACATTTAACTGAATAATTAAATTACGAGACATCTTTTATCGTGTCATGATTGCCTCTAATCTATACATTTTAATGCTCAGCTCCGATGAAAACAGGACGTATTATTTTGCGGAAGC
This sequence comes from Nephila pilipes, assembly GCA_019974015.1. Classification (NCBI taxonomy): domain Eukaryota; kingdom Metazoa; phylum Arthropoda; class Arachnida; order Araneae; family Nephilidae; genus Nephila; species Nephila pilipes. The sequence continues at coordinate 726,835 of BMAW01023678.1, read as the reverse complement.
CGTCATTGTTTTGCGCTGGTATTGTATACGAGTAAGCTGATTTCTACAAAGTTAGAAATGATTCAGTGTTATTTTCTATTACTTGGTTTAACTAGACATTTTACTATCAGGTTAAGAGAACGCTTACTAAAATCTTTTTATTTCGTTTTCTAAACCATTTAAGCAAACAGAGTTTAAGATGGGGTTTCTTACGAACAACTTGTTCGAAAAGAATTAATTTTATTTTCAGTTATACTGTTTAATATAAATATTAGGGAGTTTTTATGATAAAAATGAAGATTCTATGAGATTAAATTACTAGGTAGGAGTATCTAGCTGAAGAGTCAGAATTTGAATCAAAGAAAGATATATTGTGATGCGCAGGTGATGTTGAGGTTAGCGTTTTGTTACTGCGTGGGATCCTGTCTTATTTACGCTTACGCTGGGAAAAATTTAGTTGCGAAAAAAGAGAATGTACGAATAAATCTATTGGGACTGGATCCATGTTATACTATAAAAAATTAATTTAACAGCCTGTGACTCATAAAAGTTTAGAATCACTGCGATACAGTCTCTTGTCGCTCGTTGTCATTCTCTACATACTCACGAATACCACTCGCGGAAGATCCTTTCTTAGAAAAAGATGGTTGCAGACAGATAGAATAGCCCATTAAGCAGTTTTCTACAAAACGAATCCGATATCACTTTGCTTAAATAAAATAATTAACAAGTGATCAAGACATTCTAACGCATTTAAGTCTTTTAAAGCAGACTTGCAGAATGAAAGGTTTAGTGTATTTAATAATTTCATAACCATTAATTAATTGTATTTAAGAAATATCGGTATTTTTATCGAATATCAAAAAAGTGGTAAAGATTATGAAGTCTCTATTGAAGAGCAGGTGGTAAGAGGAATTTCAGATACAAAATTTGGTTTTTTCATTTTAATAGGGAATGTTGCATGTTCAGTCTAACGGATTTCTAAGCTCTCAAATACCGTAGTATGGAGAGACAGATAACAGCTCAAATGTTATCCTTGCCATCTGAAAATGACACTGAATTTAGATTGTCAACCTTTTTTGACTATCTGTCAGCAATAGTCGCATTCGACATCAAATAAATTTATCACTTTCTCTAACAAAAAGTTTTTTTTTACAAAATGATTAAGATTTTTATGTTAAAATATGGGTAGCCTTTCCGACTTTTGATTTTTAACTTAATTATAAAAGAACATTTCTATCATAATTTATTACAGTTAACTTGGATCTAATGTTTATTTTCGCACGTTATTTTTATTTTTTGTGATTTTTGATTTCTGTAACGCTATCACTAACGCTCATATACACGATTGCAGAGCATAGGTTGCTAATAATAACTTACTTTAAGTAAATTTTCGCATATTGAGGGAGTGACACATATTCCGCTTCTACAGTTGATGTATCCAGCAAAAGTTGAACATGTTCTAATTATCATTTTTGATTACTTTAATAGCAGTAAAATAGCCAATTTCTAGGTCTAAAAAAGTAATTAAGATTTTCGGAAACAATTCAAAATCAATATCTTCATTAAAAATTATGAGAATATAAAAAAAAATCGGAGTATTTTCTCTAATCTAAAAATAAGAAACTTATGTATTAGATGACAGTAGCTTTGTTACCCCCGACGACGACCTCCTCAAAGCGTGGTGATGGTTGCTTTTAAAGATATGACATGAATTCGTTTATCGCAAATTGAATAAAATATCCTGTTCATGATACTACATTTTATATTTAGCCAAAAAAATCTGGAAGCATATTATGTGGTTTTAAAAACTAGATTTTGATTTGATTGCTGATTGACGTCGCCTTGAGAAACAACACGAAAGGTATTGGCGATGGACCTCGTAATTTTGAGCTTCTGTTAAGTAACGAGAACAACATCTGGGCTGGTACCTTCCTCTACAAACTTCCACACCACGCCAATAGAAGGGCTTGGAATTCCGATTAGATTTAATGTGCATCATCCTTGCTGCACAGCAGGTCTTTAGTTGCATCAGGAACTCGAACCCACGACTCCTTGATCCACTAGGCTACGGCGGCCCAGAAAAATATTGGATAGATATGATCAAATATCTTTCCAGATAATGAAATAATACAATCCAGTAATTGTGTCGTTACATACGCAAGTGTATGTAAAAGCCCTTATTACAGCTTGATGTCTCTTGAAACAGTCATATAGAATAAGACTTTGGATGTAAAACAATTTTTGTTCCCAGCATAGATATATTGGCGTACAGTGGTGGATCTGGAGAAGTGGGGGGAAGCATGAGTCACTTCAAAGTTATTTGTGATATTCCGAACATGAGACCGAGCTATTTATCGCTCTGTAAGTTTTTAGTTTTCTATTTGAATTTGATCCTTGAGTTAATATTTAGTTTATTTTTAAGTTGTTTCATTTTTGAGTTATAAGTATATATAGTTAAGTGGTTTAAGTATTTAAGTTATCGTTTTTTATTCATGCTAAGTAGGCATGAATAAAACACAAAGTAAGCAAACACAGCTAAGAATTTTTCAAAGAAAAAAAAAACCGTGTTCCCCCTGTTGATTTTACGTCCTCACTGTTGATTTTTTCTGGGTCCTCCTCTGTTGGGATATATGTACCATTTCTGTTGTAAGTTATAAGATACACTACACTCTGTTACGAATGGGAGTAAATGATGGTGAAGTTTAATGTCACAAGAGCCACACATATATGGCTATGCTGCACCTAACAAAGTGTAACTGTGATCTAGACTTTTTAAAAGTGTGAAAAAATAAAATTAGGGTTCCTCGGATGAGTGATCTTTGCACTTACTGTAGGAAGGTAAGCCCTAAGATTTATCTCTTACGAAATTAAAAGACCTCACAACATTCCACCTTTTCTCAATAAAGGCAACATTAATGTGAATTTCTAAGAGAATGAAACAATTTGGCAGTTTTGATTTAGCTTTGAAAAAAAATACCTAAAATATTTTTTCCGTATCAAATGTCTTATAGTATAACATCATTTTCGTTTTTCTAATGATACAACTGATATTTGTTTGAAATTCTGAGTTTAAGTGTGACCTAATCCAGCTGGAAAGGTTAAATAGAAGGAAAATCAGGCAGTCAGAATTGAATCCGATTATTTGGATACTTATTAAAATGCCTCATGATTGTAAACAATCTGAAGTTGAAATGCGAAAGATTTGGTTCTACTACGGAAAAGGAAGGTATAAAGTTACGGTAAATCGTTCTAATACTACTATTCACAAGATCTGGTCGCAAGAAGTTACCAACTCGTCGTTTTGAAGCTTTCACAAAAAAATACTTGTCGTCTCGGAAAATTACAAAATCAGACAAGTAAACAAATGTCTCTTATAATTGTAAGGTAAAGTTTGAAGTCAAATGTTTGTGTCAATCTTAGTTAACTAAGAGAAAACTTCAACTACACTGAAGCACCACAAGAAGCATGAATGAAGCGGGAAAAGAAAGTCTTGCCCTGGAATTGTACGTGAAAAACATTTTTCTGGACAAGAAAAAATTTAACTTTGATGGTTCTGAGGGCAATAATTATTACTGAAAAGGCTTGGAAAGAATCTCATGAAATTTATAATATTCAGATATGGGAGGCGGCTGTGTTATGCAATGAGTAAGTGAAAGTAGAGGTTTATCGCGCAAGAGCCAAATCTCTCTATGCTGCACCAAACATGTATATACATGATCTAGACGTTAGAAATGGGAAAAAAGGATAAAAATTTGCTGATAAGAAGGAAAGATCTCTAAGGTACCATGGGATCGTGATTCCAGTACATACCTAAAGAAGGTATGCCCTTGAGCAAATTTTCGAGTGGGATCTAATTCATATGTAGAAAAATAGTGGCAAAAAAGAACTCGAACACAGTTATCAACGGATCTTATACGACTATACCCTTCAAACCACTATTAGGTGAGTCGATTGATTGATTGGAACCTCGCACTAGAAGCAACACAGGGGCTATTGGCAACGCACCTCGCAATTTTGAACCTCGGTCAAGTGACGAGGATATCACCTGAATTTACATCTCCTTCTTTAATACCATGCCACCGGGGAGAATTTGAGCCTCAACAGATTTAACGTGCATCAGCCCCGGCTACTCGACGGGTCTTTAGCGGCATCAGGACTTCAACCAACGAGTCGACGAAAACTGCTTTAGGTGAGTTGAAATGGGAATTTCAACAAGAAATGATTTCTAGTCATGCATCCAACTCAATGAAAGATCGATTTCAAAGAGAAAAGATTATTGTAATATTTTGACTTAGCATCAGCCTTGACCCAAACCCCGTAGAAATCACCCCTGTGGATTTAATTGTGTGTTGATCAAGTATGCGAAAACAACTAACAATATTCTTTGGCATGTGAATTGGAAGTCGCAATTATGGAGAATTGGGGCAATATTCCGAAATATTCTTTCCTTAAAAATTTAATTAATTATGTCAAAATGTTTTATTCAGAAAAATGGTGGTGTATCATCTTGCTAAATTTGCTAAAACTTTCATTACCCATTTGGGGTCTTATAATTTTGTTACGGTTATTTTGGCACTTTTTCCCTTCATTTTTTTCTAAATGAATTTCTTACATGGAAGTTGCTACATTTTACAAAAATCTTTATGTACTGACATGAAATGCTTTTGATTTTGAATAAAACATTATAAAATAGCATCACGTCTTGTAGAGTCTCATACTTTTGTAACAGACTGTAGTAGTGACTATATAATGTTGAATGCGTAATCAAAAAGACCAGATCTGAACGTGGACATTTGGAAAGTTTGTGTTTTAAGTATGTTCTTATTAAGACAGTCGAAGAGCCTGCACACAAGCCTCCCACAGAATTATCTTTGGATTATAGGTTGCATGGAGTTCCTATTCGGTATTCAGTCTGTTATACGAATTTTATATTTAACCTCATTTGAAGACTTTTAGCTACAAACAGATATATTCCTTTATGCACGTTGTGAACTCAATCGTCTGAAGAATCTACGATATAGGTAATGGAAATTAATAATGCTGTTTATTATTAAAAGTTTTCGATTTGTTTCTTATAAAACGTATGCAAAACATCATTCCTTCTGTCGGGTACCAATCAGGAACTTCACGCAAGTAATTATAACGGGATTACATTAGAAGAAATTGACGCAGAGCCATAACAGACTCAAATGTTTAAAGGACCTTCATATTTTATAAGAGTAACATAAACATTTCAAATGTCCTTGATTTTATCCAATTAAAATCTAAACCTCCCTTAAGCCAGAACTTTCAAATATTTTTAAATAGGTGTTTGTAAAAAAATGTTTAAGTCTATTAAAAAAAATCTTCTGCCAAAAAGGAGAGTTAGATACTTCTTAATTTTCTATCACATATCACATACAACAGAAATATAGAAAAGATATATTAGTTATCATGTATAAAACAATGCTGGCAAACTAGACAAACTAGCTTGAAAACAATCAAACATTTGATCCCACGGGTATTGCATGCTCTTGTCGTAGATCATTTTCTCTTTAATATGATTTAATTTTTTCTTTAATATTATCTTTAATTTGAGATCCTTTCAGACAGATAGTATTCAAGGTTTGTCCCAAAATTAATGAGGGTAATTTTACTGCATGTTTCTAGCACATTGCCAAAGGATGAATTGAATACTAGCGATGGCAGGTGAATTGAAGTTTTAGTTACGTATTCTAAAGGTCAGCAAGTTGTACGATTTGGCAGAGCATCAACAATGGGCTTAGAGTCATTGTGTTAACGTATCGTCACTTTCACGATGCAGCAGGGTATTGAACAACGATAAACAACAATTAACCTGATGAAAATGAATGTGACAGTGAAACAATGGAAGCTATCCTGTAAAAAATCCCTGGCTTCCCCATCCATTATACGGTCCATACTTAGCCCCCTACTTCTTGTTCTCTTAACTAAAAAAGGAATTAAAAGGACACCATTTCGGATCAGTCGAAAATACTGAAAAACCCGTGATCACAAAGCTATGAATCATTTCTCAAATTGAGTAACAAAGGGCTACAAATAATGGCATCATCGTTGTATTCAAAGCTCATACTTTGTAGAGTATTAGATGTATTTCAGTGTCTATCTTATATATATATCTATATATATTTAAAAAACTTCTCATTACTTTTCGGACAGACGTTGTATTTCTTCTTTCTGTTAAGTGTATTTGAATTTGTTAAAGTTACATGTTAACGATATACTCTGTGGTTCTTTATTTTCTGGATGAATATGTAGGGTTAACACGAATAGATTTCAGAGGGAAACAGCAACTTCAGCTGCTCGGGAGATGGGATCCACTCCACTCGGCGGTAAAGTAATGATGCTGTCATTCATCCATAAGCAGGATATTTACGTCTGGAAGATTTGTCCTGTGATAAGGTTCGAGTTGTTTATTAGAAGTGCTGTTACACCATTTCTCTGTTGTTGTCGTGATTAAGAGAGGAAGAAAAAGTTTTCAGTGATTAATTATGAGCTAATTCTCTTGCCTTTTATTTATGTATATTGCAATCTCGATTATGATCTATGAAATTATTGGGCTGGAAGAAATCGATGACATTTTATTAATAATATGTAATAAATTATTATTATTTATTATCATTATTTTAATATAAAACTTATTGGTATAGAGTTTGTGTTTCCTGTTTATGAAAAGGGAATTTTTAATCAGAATATGGAATAAAGATAAAACTCCCATTTATTAGTTTGTTTGTTTTTTGCTAAAGGCATTTAAATGAAATTTGATCACAGGCATTGCCAGTGCAGATTTTCTTGAAAATAATTATGAAATAACTTAATTTTTTATCCAAAAATTTAGTCATTTCTGGAACTTCCTATGGTAAAAAAAATTTTAAAGCAATAAAATTACTGTCAAAAGGTTAAGTAGATTCTCTGATTTTAAATTTTCTGCGAAAAGATCTACCTGTAAAATAGATTCTTTGTTAAAATTAATAGTTGTATAACTGATAGTTATCAAAAAGTGATTCAACATTATAATCCCTTCTTAATATTAATTCAGGTTTTATAGCTATTTCTCAGACTGGAAATTCTCAAACTAAATGGAAACTATGTTATAAGAGTTTATTTTTCATCTATGACACAGTTAGATTTTTTTTTTTTTTTTTTTTTTTTTTTGCGAAATCTTAATTCAGATTCAACGTATCGTTTATTATATTATCCTTTTGCAATTCATTGACTTCTGAATGTAAATGAGAAAGAAGATTTGCATTGTAGATTAGATTCCATAGAATCGATAACATTTACAATTTGTATTTTTAAAGAATTAGAGGATAACAAGTTAGTGAATAGCTATGCTTTGAAGCAGATTTTTTTTTTCTCAACTGACAAGTCACTTATTTTAAAGTGTTATAAGAAATCCGAAACCTTACATGAAGGACTTTAGGGGCTTGTCTTGTTTATGTGGGTACGGGCATCCCTCACCCGAGGCTTCCTAGTAATCTTCCCCCCTTCCAACGGGGTTTATTGTCTTTGGTAAACATGGGTGGGGACCTTAGCGATCCTTCTCTATTTTCAACCCTCCTTCTTCTTAACAAATTTTTTCAAAAGTCTGGACCACTGTTTTATCTTGTTTTGTACAGAATAGATACATCTGGCTCTTGGGCTATAAACTTCACCACCACTCACTGTGTATATGAGAAGAAAAGCCCATAAAAATGCTTAATAATTGGAACGGCTTTAAAAAATCTGAAAATTATGATTTTATTTTATGATTTTCGTTTTGTTTTATAATTTACAAACACAAAAAGCTGATTCAGATATGAGGATTCATAATCACTTTGTAGCAAATGAATTTATGTTGATAAACTGTAATAACAAATATACAGTGGTCAAAATAAATATTCGACATGCATGCAGTTTTCAATGTTTTATTTTATATCTATAATAAATTCAAAATAAATCTATTCCAATTGTCAAATTGTGCATTATACTATATACTTTTCATTAAAATTAATTCTTTGCTGATAAATTTAAACGATACTAAAAAATAGCAAATAATTCTTTAACAAACTTAATTACAATAAAAAAAAAGTATTCGACAACCGTAACTGAAATCGTAATTTCTGGTTGTTTTATTAAAAATAAGAGTCGATTCCACGGAAAGATTACACGCGTAGTTTGATAAGGCTTAATCTAGTTTGTTTGTAGCATTTTGTTGAAAAGTTTACGAAAAATGGGGCGAAAAATGAAGGAAACTCCCACAGAAGTGAAAAATATCATTATTAACCATTTTCTTCAGGGAAAATTTAAAAATGTCATTGCTGAAACTGTGCAAAAGCCGAGAATAACCATCTACTACATAATTAAAAAGTTTAAATCGGTTGGAACGGTGGAAAATAAGCCTAGAAGAAGGTGTCCCAAGAAACTCACTGATGCTGACGAAAGATGGATTGAGCCAGAAGTTAAAAAAGATCCTCCAGTCAATGAAGCTAAGTTGGCAAAAATTGCAGAAAGCTATTTGAACATTAAAGTTACTCTTCAAACAATTCGGAAACACTGAAAAAAAATGATTTTTACTGTACATCTGCCCGGTAGAAACCCAGAAAAACAGACAGGCTAGATTAGAGCTCATTAAAACGTATGTTAACAAACCTGTAGAGTTCTGGAAGGATTTTCTTTTCGCTGATGAATCCAAGTTTAACCTCTTAGGATGTAGCAGTGAAGTGCTGGTGTATAGAAAGCCAAATACAGAACTTGAGGGAAAAAATATGGTACCTACAGTAAAACACGGTAGTGTGGTGGAGTGACGCTGTGGGGATGCATGGGAGCAACGGGAGTCAGAAATTTGGTTCTAATAGAAGGTATTATGAACCAGTATTCATATAAAGATATCTCAAAAGAAAATCTGCTACAAAGCAGAAAAATTGGGTCTGCCACAAACTTATAATTTTTACCAGGATAATGATCCCAAACAATCCGCTCTGAATACTCGGTTGCTACATAACTGCCCATATGTCATTAAAACTCCAGCTCAATCTCCCGATTTAAACCCTATTGAGCATGTTTGAGGACAATTGGAAAACAGGCTTCGGAAATATGAATTCACTTCCAAAACGATGATGAAGGATTGATCAGGATTTTACTTTGCGTTTAGTCAAATCGACGCCAAATCGTTTTGTAATTCGTCATGGCTACAAGGTATTAGAATTAAGGTTTGATAAGATATAGAATCACTAAAATTAATTGTCGAATACTTTTTTTGTTCTGTAATTATGAGTGTTAAAGTATTATTTGCTAATTTTGGTTATTGTTTAAAGTTCTGAACCAATTGTTGATTGTAATAAAAAATTTATATTTCTATCTAGAATTCGACAATTGGAATCTATTTATTATTTTGCACTTCTCATTATAGATTTAAAACAAAATTATGAAAACCGCATGCTTGTCGAATGTTTATTTTGATCACTGTACAGGACCTTCACTAAGATTCAGGTTGAATTTCTCTTCGTACCTTGTTCTGAATTAAAAGTTTTTAAACGAGAATTCAGAATAAGAGCTTTCTTAAAGTTAATATATATATATTCAGGTGCATTATATAAGATTCTCGATATGTAATTGCGAGTAAAAATAGTATCACATAAGTCCGCTATTTTTCTTAAAATTTTTAGTGCCCGCAGTAGACTAGTGTTCGTGGTCGCGGGCTCACGTCCGGCGGTTTTCTTCGTGTCATGAGTTTGAGCCTTAAGACCACTTAAAACCCGCCTGGGCTGATTCACGTTAAGTCTGTCGAGGCCAAAAGTCCTCCCGTGGTGTAGTGAGGAAGTTATGAGAGAGGTGTCAGCTCAAGTCACTTGACCGAGGTACAAAAATTACGCCAACAGCTCTCATGTTGCTTCTAGTGCGACGTTAAAAAAACCAATCAATCTTCAAATCTTTGAAAGCCAATTGAAACGTTTATTCTTATGAGAGTTTCAACATTTACATATCGTTGAGATAAATATTTATGCTATAACATTGAGAAAAATGCAATTGCTCACTATGTTATGCGAAACAGTTTGTTACATTTTATTTGCAAAACAGGCGTTTGCGAACTGTAGTTCCTTTGTTACGGTTGGCAAAGTATTTATGCTTCATTTGTGACCATGATGTCCTTTTTTTTTTCAAATAAATGTTTCAAACATCCTTCTGAAGATGAAAAGAAAAAAGTTATGCAAGTTTTATAGAAATGTGTTACTCCACACATATTAAATGGAGGAGGGATTTTGATAAATATTTAAAATAATTTTATATATATATTTTCCCTTTTACTAAATTTCAGCAGCATTGAATGAAAAATATTACGTGTATAAGGATTTGTGAAAGTGAACGTGTATTTACAATTACAAAACTCTTCTTTAAGCTCCATTTACCGATAAAATGTCAGTCGTAAAATTTACGGATTCTAGATTACATGTTTCTAGATTTCCTCATTGTAGCTCAATAATAAGAAGAAGATATTCACATACAAGCATTAATTTAAAAAGAAAATACACAACTTTCTAAAATTAAATTAAAAAGAATTTTTAAACGTAAAGCTTTTCTTTTTCTTATTAAAAATATTGTTTTAAAATATTTTAAAATTGTAACTAAAACGTGATTGTGTGTGTGAATTTATATTTTGATGTATGTTACGTTTATAAAATTTAGAACTAAACTAATTTTAAATTGAAGATTTAAATATACTAATTTTTTTTTCCTGTTTTTGCTTACAAAAATTATTTTAAAAAATAATTGAAAATAAACTGAATGCAGCCTGCATCTGATATCTATTTCACTGTTTGGTCCTTTGTCGTTTTTGATTTTATTACATCTGCTGTAAAGATGGATACAACGCTATTAAAATCACAAAAGAATTTAAAGTAAATTATACCGAGGAAAAGCAATTTAGCTGTTCAAGACGTATCGATTTCTCAGGGAAAGTCATTTCACATGGGGAAATGCAGAATCTTTACGATAAAATTTTATTTTGCAGTGAAAAAAATGGGAACCCTAGTATCGGTAATTTTTGCTATAAATTTTAATTGTTTGAAAGAATATAGACAAGATAACTGCAATTATTAACGGAAATTGTATAGTTTGTATATTTTCTTATATGAGTAATTTTTATTTCTTCCACATTAAGAGGCGAAGCCTCTGTATTGTTTCGATCGAGGAATATCGACATTTAAATTGCTCAACATTAGCTCAAGCCCCAGGAAAAGAATCGCGCGGTCTGAAAAGTTTCCGATAGAGTTCGGAGAATCATAACACGTAGAGGGTGTAGTCAAAGATATATAGACCGTGTACTGCGTCAAAATCGATCTTTGCTAAAAGCATGGCGCGTGAACAGCGTGTGCAAGTACCGCCATCCTCTTTGCATAGTTTATCGAACTTCCTCGTGGCATTTCTGAATTTCGGGAATAACGTCGCACTGATAAGTATATGTATTCTAATCTTTCCTATCAGGAAAAATCATATTAATAGTGTTACAGTATTGACAGATTTGCAAAACTTTGGAATGCGATTTGCTGGAATTTTATCAATATCTCACCTTATAGATTGGAACGATTAATATTATTAGTAATAATTAATTTCGCTATTAAAACCGTATATGCCGTCGATAAATTTACTGTTTCATCAATTTCTTTATATTACCCTTAACAGAAAAGCGAACCATGAGTAATCTTTACCAAAGTTTGAATGTCAATGGCATGTTATATTTCAATTGAAGTATTGTAAATATATCTAACTTGTACTCAAAATCTAATTATGAATCTGAAAATAAGGAATTTATCATAGAAAAATAGCATAAAATGACAAAAATGCTAGTTCTTTAGGTTGTTTTTATTAATTGATTGATTGAATGGTGTCATGGAATATAGAGCAACAAAGCTATTATCTCTTTTCTTAATTTTTAGTAATTTCTTGTAATTCCAATTTAAGACATTTCAGTTATCTTTTTAAAAAAAGGTTTTGAAAGGATAGTTCAATACTTTTTAGATTTTGTAGAATAAATATAGGGCATTTTTAACTGTGTCAGAGTTTTTTTTTTTTTTTTTTTTTTTTTTTTTTTAAAATTTTACGAATTTTTTTTTTTTTAAGATTTTTTTTAAGAATAGTTTTTAGGAACTTTCTCTAGAATATTTAACGAAAGTATTCAAGAATTTTCGCGGCAATAACATTGATTTACCTAGTTTTAACACTAGAACTAATCAGTAATTAAGGTTCATTTAATGAAGAGATGTTATTCATTTATAAATTCGTTTGAGTTATTTTAGCTAATTTTGAAATGAATTTCTCAAGTTCTTTAGAGTATTTCGTGTAAGGAATTTTTAACAAATTTAACTTAAGGTTCTTGTATGCGTGTCATTAAATTCAAGCAATAAACATCACGATATTTTTTGCAATGGTTAAATGTAAAATTGATCAATAAAAAAATAATCGAGAGAGAAAGAGAGAATGGGATTATTTAAAGCTAATTATAGTAAAAAGGAATGGAGAAATATATTCGAGCTAAAACACATTGATATAAAATTTTTACTGTAATCGGACTCCGCAAACATGTGGTTCAGTAACACGCCAGTCTGCTTTACACGCAGTTTTACATGGCTGCTTCGAAAAGGAATCACTTGTGATATCATTCCTAGATATAATGCCGTCATTATTCTAACTTTTCTTTTTATGAAATTCAGATTAATCTTTTATTCGAATGATGTCACGACTTCCTTTTCAGAGAGCAGACATTAATAACTTTTTCTTTTCTCTGTTCTATATATGTGAATGACCATATCTTGAAAAGTAAAAGTTTGAAATATTATTTAAAAGAGATTACTTTTGAGATCCCTTGGTCAGTAGAATTAGCTGTACGTTCAATCATTTTGTATTAGTCAAAGTTTGAGAGTTATGAAGATTTTTTCCGAGTGTATCCTGTGTGTAATATTTAAAAAATAATGTCGAAAGAGACAATGTAAGAGACAATTTTCTTTAAATATTTCAAGTGTTCTTTCATTAAGTATTTTTTGTAACTCTTTTGTGACAGGGGTGAGTGGTTGTGCGTGAGTGAATGATGGTAGAATTTAATGGCGCAAGACCCAGATATGGCTATGTTGGGCGAAACAAGGTGTAACTGTGGTCCAGACTTCTGAGAAAGAAATGGAAAAAGGATAAAAAGTTTGGGAAAAGAAAGAGGGTCGAAAATAGAGAAGGATCGCTAGGGTATCCCGGTGGCGCGTCACCTGTGTTTACCGAAGACAGTAAACCTCATGGGGAAGAAAAAGATAACTGCATACTATTCTTTCATTTTCTCGAATTAACCAGTTATTCTGTAATTTAACGCAAAAGTTGGTTACGCAGAAAATTCATATGGATGTCGTAACTTATATTATCGCTCAATTTACATAAATGCTGTAACTCGCGGTTCATTTAACCCGCGGTTTAGTAACCATAGACTCTGACTACAGCGTGTAAACGGGGTAAGATCGTTTACTAACATCTATGAGCATTTAATCATGCGACCTAATTTGTAATAGCAACCAACTGATTAACCAGCATTCAATTAAGCTACTATAGACAACCACCAGTTCCATTAAATCTTTGAATGTGGCGACTGTCCAAGTCTTTATGAAAAAATGATCTTTATTTTCCTTTCCCTTTTCGTATCTTTATTACAATAGTACATATATTCATAGGTTTAATCAACCACGAAAAGTTTGCACAAAAAAAATAGAGATATAGATTTGTTGTAATTTTTGGCAATAGTTTAAGTAACAAATTTCTTTCAGATTAAAAAAAAAACAAATGTCTCTTTTTTATGGTATGTTTAATGATTTTCGAATGTGGCTATTTTAATGATTATTTTTATGGTTTTCACGAAAAATTTTACTTCCAAATTACTTCATTAATGACGCATTACATAAAACAGTATCTCAGAATGGATTTTCAATGAACAGTCTTTTTCTCTTTCAATGCATAATTTATTATTTCACCAATTTACAGCTTATGGAATTTGATCTCTGAACTCTATCTGAAATATTATTCAGAAACGTTGTTATGCAGCTCTGAAAATCTAGATGGAATCAGTGCCGACCATTTCGAGGCTACTCTGAGCTTTGAAAAGAGATAAAACTAATTGTTAAAAATATATCTGGCAAATAATGAGCTCTATGAAAACTTCGAACCAAAAAAAATTTTTTTTTAATGATGAGACTTACACACCTTTGCCAAAGTTCACTTAAATTAAATCTTTGGGAAGAGGTATGTCCTTATGTCCCCTTTCATTTAAATCCATTGTCCAGATGAAAATTGGAAAACTATAGTTGAAGTAGACAGTTTGACGCTTCATGAGAGATTAACTATTCTTCATTTTAGAATCAAATGACCGAACTTACCAGACTATGCGGGATTGTCTTTGCTTGAGTTGCGTCGTCTATATCGAAACTGTCCCGAACTGAAAATGTCACGTTTCAATGCCAATTTAGCAGTTTTCAGCATACGTCATCTGGGTAACGCTTTTTTATGAGCAGCCATGCTTTGTCCGTAAGGGGTTGCGGGCATCGTATTTTCAAAGCTCCCATTTCTGATTTCCCCGTATAATTTGTTCTCGTTTATTTTTTGATTCATAGATGATATTACTGATCCGTATAACAAGCTGTCTAATTTTTTTTTTCTTTTAGAGTTTTGATTCTTTGAAAAAAGTGCGTGTGTTTTTTTAGGTATTTTACATTGCACATTTCGTAAAATTTTTCTCTAGGTAAGCTTTGAAGAAAATTATTACACTTTTATTATAGCTCATATAATGAATCATTAATAGCTGAAATTTCCTGTAGTTCACATTTTTAAATTTTTGTTTGAGTCAAAAATGGGTGTTTCTGACGATAGTAAGAGCAACTGCAGAATCTCTGACCACAGCGACTATGAATTTTGATAAAACGAAGCCTTGAGTCTTTTGATAAAAAATTTGAAAGCTCTTCAGATTTTTACAGATCTTCTAATGATGACGAAGTAAGGCTTTAGATGATGATGTCGATGAAGCTCGAGTATTTTTTGTCAAATTGACGCGAAAAATCCATCAACTGCTCCTCCAAGGTTTCCATTTCTTGGCACTCAGTCCCTTCCCACGACCCATTCATTCACTGAATGAAATGTCAAGTTATGGAAATTAAGTTTGCTATTCTTTCCAGCATGTATGAAAAAAGTCAACATTAATGATAATTTTATACATGTATTTATAATGCATGCGTGGATGTATGCTTAATTTTGAGCTAATTAATGATTATTTACACATTTCGTCCATAAAACCAATTTTCTTGCAATTTCGGCAATAAAAAGCAGACATTTTGGGGACCAATATAAAAAACACACTTCTTTTAACTGCTGAATGGTTAAATTGAGATCAGTTAGATTTCAAAAATAAGAAGAAAAAAAATTATGAAAAATGATGAACCACGGAATATTAGGTTTTATACTTATTTAGACATATCCTTATAAGTAGCCAATAATGTACTTTCATTTCATACCACGAAATTAAGTCTTATTTAAGTTTTAGCATCCAATTATGATATGATTGGTGTATTAGAGTTTATGCAATTAATTTGAAACCTGTATACGAATATTTTATATCAAATGAGTTTCAATTTTCGTACACTTGCGCACATTTTGATTATTTAAACATTCTTAATAATTATTTCAATGGAATTTGGCATTTAATTTCAGTATCATTAGTTCGGCAGAAATATTTCATTAGTGAATGTTGCCGGATGTATGTAAAAAAAATTTAAGTCGAGTATTCGCCAATAATCTTGCGAATGTAGAATTTTCTGAGACTTGAATAACTGTTCAAAATACATTTCAATGTAAATTAGGTTTAAGGGGGGAATGTAAATAATGCAATTATATTTAATTTAATGTCAATGTTGTTAAATTTACATATTTTTTTATATCTATATTTGTCTTTACTTGAGTAGATTAACAACACAATGGAAACAGTTTCAAAATGAATAGGGCTTAATTTTGAGCCATGGTTATATAACGAGTGCGATAACTGAGCCTGCACCTTATTCTCCTAACTTCCAGGCCACGCCAATATAAGAACTTTGAGTCCAGATAAACTTAACATGCATTTTGGTTATGCTACCCACCGAGAATTTAGTGGATTCAGGATTCGAACTCGTCACTCGATTGAAACATCGCCGGCCACGTGATCGAGATAACGAGCACTCGGTTGCCGTGACAGCAAATCGCTGATCAACATGAATTATAAACATTTGGAAACCAGTTCGATAATTCTGTTAAGTTGATAGGAACCAGATTTCGATAGTATCTTTAGAATTATACAACGCCCGTGTTTCATCACATTAAATGTTTTTTATGAAATTTTTTACTGAAAAATTCGTGTCTGAAAGTATTGTAATAAAATAATAAATCGTAACATAATTTTATCAACAACTTAGAATTATCAACAATCAACATAACAGACGTCAATGAAAAAACATTGATTATTCATTAACGTCTCACTCAGAAGCAATTCGATGGTTATTGGAGACGGACCTCGTAATTTTAAGCTTCGATCTTGTGACGAGGATGACACTTGAGCCCCCCCCCCCCTCATCTTCAAAATCCCAACGAGAGGACACTGAGTCCCGATAGATTTAAAGTGCATTTGTCGCTCTAACAACATTCTCAAAAAATATACCTCGATTTTTGATTTTACGCAGCTTTCGAGTCAAGTCACCGCGAGCCTAAAATTTAAACCATTTTTTCTGTATATGAGAGTGAAATAAGGGTATTATATTAATACAATACATTTTTAGTCTGAAAAAAAAATAATTGAGTTGTTTGATTTTTATTTTTTATCATTGGTGGAACATAGCTTAAATATCTTTTCTCGCAAATTCCAAATCTCTCTTACAACGGACAATAACTGCAAAGGAAAAAAAAAAGGTTTTCTCAAATGATTTATCATTCATTCGTGCGAGAAGTTAAAAACGAAGATAAACCCCGACGTCGTGTTTGCTCGGATCGCATCACTCCGCGGTTATTTTGGAACGAGTCTCGATTTACGGATCAACGACGCGATGGTGCGATTTCAGTTTTTGAATCGGCAATGGCTCGTAAAAGAATAAAGAGAGCCGAAAGGAAAAAAAATAGGATTCCACCATCCCGGACAGCCCATTCCCATTCCTATTAGGTTCGCGGGATTGCCGGGAATCTTTACGGCCAGAAAATCGTTTTCTCTCTCTCCGATTTGTTGTTCGTATTTTTGTTGCTCCCTCCGGCGCATGCGATGTCGAGGGCGGAGGAGGTAGTTTTCCCAGAAGAATCCTCGGAGAGAGAGGCTGGCTTTCTTTTTTTCTTCTTTTTCTCTTCTCGTCGTCGTCGTCGGAAATTTTATTCTTCGGAAGGAAGAAGGCATCATCTTAAGGCGCGCACTTTTCTTCCCTTCCTTCCTCCGACGACTATTTTTCTTTGCCCTCTTTTTCCCTTCGGAATGACCCGAGAAGCTTAGCTTGTGTTCGTACACAAAAATCGAGGGGGCCATTCCCCAATTGCGCCCGGAATGGAAGCTATCTTTCTCCAGAGCAACACTATAGGCTACAGGTGCAAGCTTGTAATTTTGAACCGTAGTCAAGTGAGAACTGCACCTGAGCTGGCATTTGATTCTGGTTCATGAAAGAACAGTTAGAATAATAAGTTGTTAAATGAAACAGAAAGTTTCAAGTTTTCAAAACAACGCGTTGTGGATGTTAAGAGAATGAAGCAGCATTTGAAGTATTGAACTTTGATCAGATGAGATTGACAAAATAACTAGGTGTTTCATCAAAAGTCTTCCAATAATTTTTGAGCGGCAATTATTCAATTCGAATCGAACGAAGTTTTAAAAGAAAACAAACATTGAAATTTTTTCGAAGAAAATTTTATTTTACGAGCTCATTGAAATTTCTTTTTTTTTTTTTTTTTTTCATTCTTTAAGCAAATTAGAATAATATTCTTTCATTTCTTCGGGGATATAATATTATTTACACACGCTATATACGTGCATATTTGTTTGATTTGATTAAACAATCATTTGTAAGCTGGTTTTTAAAGCATTCTTGTCATACTTCAAATTGATCCATGCGAAATAGAAAATTAACGATACGTTTTCAATTTCTTTTTATATGCGATTACAAGATGGGACAAAAAGTTGCTGGCTCAAAAGAAGAAAATAAATATTTCATATCATTACTATTTTTATCGTAACATTATCTCTTACAAGGCTTTCTGTTTCTGTAAATTATGCCCTGAATGTTTTTTTTTTTAATTCAAAAGCTGTTTTTGGAAAATATTGAATAGGAGCTAAAATATGCTAGGAAATTTAACTCTCTCATTTACGTTTCCAAAAATTTAAGTAACTAGTATTTGTTTATATTTTTCATTCCGAAAATAAGGCGTATTCTATTGTTCATTTCGTTCATCGATCTATTGTTTCCTTTGCTCATTGATTTTTAAGCAAAATTCGAGAAAGATTAGTAAAATTGTGAAATGTTTATTAATGAAGTATTTTTCAGTAAGAATATATGTTGCTACACAAAGCAGAAAAGCCAGCAATCTCCGTGGCTCAATTTGGCAGAGTTTGGGATTGTATTTCCGTCGCAGCCATGGTATTTTCATCCTCAGAAGGGATTTTTTTTAATTTATGGCATCCATTGCATATTCAAACTATAAGGAAGCAGTAAATTTGGAAGTCCATCGACGTTTTCATTAAAATCTATGATACTGTAATGATTTTGCATCATATAATAAATTGAATAAGGCTACTCGCACAGATGTACTACAGGTTTATTTTTTTTTTTTTTTTTTTTTTTTTTGAATACTTCTAGAAAAATGTACTTAATGCTACTGAAGACCGGCGTGTAACATTAAATCTGTCGTGGCTCCAGATTCTCCCCTTGGCAGGGTGTAGAAGTTTGGAAAAAAGAGGTACCAGCTTAGGTGTCACCCTTGTCACTTAACCGAGATTAAAATTTTCGAGGCTCGTCACCAAAAACTCTCGTGTTTCTTCTTTGTACTACCAAAAAGTCCTAATAAATTCAGCCCTGAGGTGTAGAAAACATTTTCTATGGTTTAGACTTTGACTCGGTTATCGGAGGAGTAATTCTGACAAATAATCCCAAAGTACGACAAAAAGTGACTGTCATAATAGAAACTGTTAAAAAATGGAACCTGCTTCACTTTATGAATTAAACTAATGACAGTATGAAAAAAGATATGAAAGGAATACCAGGTTAACAAAGAAAGTAATGAACTTTTTATATTACTGAAATGCTTTATTTAAATGTAAATGACAGTAAACAACAATTAATTCATATTTGTCGTAGTATATTAATAATGCGTATTTGTTTAGTTGTTTATCTCTTCATTTGTGACTGCATTTCAAATTAAGATTCGCATGATTTTTTGTTCTATTGAACACTCTTCCGCTTGTCTTATTTCTACCCGATACAAAATTCTAATGGATCAAAAAATTTTGAAAGATGATCAAAGGACAAAAATGGCACCTGAATTGAGATTCAAACTCTTCACACCAATGAATACAATATTATTTTTCGATATTACTTTGTTTATGTTTAATTCAGCTTCATGGGGTCTTTTAACAATTTAGTGATTTTTGACAGAATGCTCCACATCCACACGATATTTCAAAGCCTTCGTTTTAAGTGGATCTTTGAGTTGGACAAACATTAACAGTTGAAAATGTATTAACAAATAAATCAGTAAATGCTCTAATTATTTAGCTTCTGAACGAAACGCTTATTTTTGTATTGAAGATATATGGGCTGTTATTCAAAGATTCCTTTAAAGCCACCAAGAAAACGAAATAAAATGCCTTGATATCAGATTTCTTTCGCTATATTATCTTCACTCAAGAGTCTTTTTCGTTGAGCATCCTTGGCACGTTTCCTTGGCGTCTGAATCTCCGAGAGCAGCCAATTAGGAGCAACCCTTGCTATCCGTCCGCGAAGGCAGAGCAAAGAAAAGTCGCGGCTCTTTTCCCCATCCATGAGAGGGCGGTGGGAAAAGTAGTTAGGGATATTCTGGTTCGGTCGGAACAGGCACGATCAGGTCGCCTTGGCAACGCCACAAGCCTCTAATAACCTAATTTATGATTCCATCCCACCCTCTCACCCAACTTCGTCCCTCGTCTGCCTCCGACACTTTCGCGGCATGAAAGAAGAAGGGGAGGGGGATGCTGAGAAGTTTTCGCTGATGCCCTGGCCATTAGTTCGGTTTTGAAATCAAAGTCTGTTCGTTTTCTTCGAGATTTAGAATCGGGTAACGGCATTCGGAGTGGCGGGAATTAGGCGACTTAGTCTTTTGACAGAAGAATTCGAAATTAAGGAGAAAGCAATTCCCGTATGATATTTTCTGAGAGGTTTTGTGATCTTGAAGGCTTGTTCAGATGGCGTAAGTCATAGATGATAAATTCACTATATTTTTCTTGAATTGATTTTGTAGTAAGTTTTAAATCCTACAAATCTAAGTTTGCTCGGGGTAGCATTTTAAAAAAATGTACCCAGACGGTATTTAGAAACAAAGAAAAAAATATATATTCTATATAATTTTACTGATTTATTGAAGAAAAACAGATTTTTCCGTCTTTCTTTTTTTAATATTAATATTTTTATATAATTATTCACATAACTATTTTTAGTCTTTTGCAATGCTTTTTTATTACGTTGAAACCAGAGTTTCTCAAACTTTTTGACCACCATATCGTTCTGATAGAAAACTAAGACTTGATTCAAGATTTTTAATCACTACGCTCATAGGTTTAACTTAATCTATACTATATCTTTTCTCAGTTGCTCACGAACCTTTTAAAAGGCTACACGCACTCCTAGGGATTCTCAATCCGTTCAACGAGTACCTAATCCCGTTGTCGTGGTGTGCAAGTTTGGAGAGGGAGGTGCCAGCTCAGATGTCGTCCTTATCACTTGACCGAGGTTCAAAATTACGAGGTCCGTAGCCTATAGGCCTCGCGTTGAGAAGCAACGCGACGTTAATTAACATTCACAATCACACGTAAGAAACTCCCGGCTTAAGCTATATCTGAATCAACATTAAAGGCAGTAAATGAAAAGTTATCAGTATAGGGATTTTATTTATTTTATTTTGTTTTTATGCACATTTTCATTAATTTTTGTCATATGTTTATGTGATGGGATAGTTGGGGAATTAATGATTATTTCAACTTCCACTTTCTGTATTCTCTCTCTCTCTCTCTCTCTCTGTTATTTTGTACTCCTAGCATCTTGCAATCAATTAATTGGTGGTCTTTAGTTAAATAGCATATCTTCTCTCCACAGATAATATATGAATTCTTCCCCCTATAAAATGATATTTGCTTCGAAAGTTGTTTTAAGCATGTGAAACTAATACTCGTGTAACATAAACTAATTTTATTTATTGAAATTACATATATAACTGTAATTGTTCTGGATACTAGAAATATATTTTTTCCTACTTTAACACGATCTATTTATAATATTAGTTAAAACTTGTCGCAAATGTCTAAATATTGCATTGTTAGGCGAATAAGAACGATTCCCAAAGTTCCAGAGCTCTAGCTTAATGGGAAGTTGGTTAAATTAACGATCGAAAATTTGATGACACACACACTCACACACAAGTGAAATTCAGAAAAACGTTTTAATAAAAAATTGCATGAATTTAACTATCCCACTTGCAGGGAGAAAAATGCAATCGGCAAATCACAACATATACTCAGGTAATATTTATATCAAAATTTTTAATACATGTAACGGTAAGATATAAGGGTCGTTCAATAAATCCTTAGAAAATCCAAGAGATGGCACTCGTAGCATCGAAAATAGTTTGTTTTTAGTAAGCGTCATGAATCACTAGACAACTGTCTTAAATCTCAGTCATTCATATTCGTGATCATGACGTCTTTCCTATCTCAAAAATTCTTCGTCATTACTTTTTCGGCCGATGCGACCATCTTCGCTTTTTTTGGAAAACATTCAGCGGAAACAAACCAATGTTTCGATTTTTACTTCATTTCCGATGCATAATGATACATCCAGATCTCACCGACGTTGACAACTCAACGCAACTGCAATCAAATTTTGATTTGGCAGCAAATGACTACCAAATCAAAGCTAACTTATGAATCAATGTCAAATTCGTTTCGGCTCCCTTCAACAAATGGCAGCACCCAGTGGTAACAATAGTTTACCTTAATGATGCCATCTGTTTTGAAATACTAATACTTTTTGAACCACCCTCGTACCAATTTTGAGGTCCAGCTTTCCCTCTAATTATATTTAGCGAGTTTTAATTGCGATAAACTTGTATCAAATTTTCTTAAGGATTGTACAAAACAGCAGGAACAGAGTTTTAAATCTTTTTTTTTTTTTTCGGAGAGAAAAATGTTTCAGTATTAACATCAATTCATTTGGATTAGAGATTTGTATTTCTATAAGATATATGCATCGTTTGAATACTGTGACCTTAAACTTTAGTACATTCCATAAACACAGAATTGTTTTCTTCAATACTTATAAAAATGTGGTATTTACTGAATACCTGACATTTTATGTAAGAAATGAAAAATATGGAACACATACTTTATACAGAGAAAGAATAGACTGATTCAAACTGATACGAATAATATAACGAAAATTATTAACATTACGCAATTTAAAAATCATCCGTTGTCAAAGGTGGTCATAACCCAAATTAAATGTGCGAAACAAACACAACTGTGATTGGCGATATTGCTCTTTAGGAAATAAAAGAATTTTAAGCATGTCTTTCCTAACCTCGACTGAATCCTATCGACTGGTGGGATCCAGTCTTGATACTGGTAAAGAACCATCGAGGGACGAGGCTTGTCAGCTTTAAATCTTTTGAGAATTAAAGTCCTCATGTTGGACTGTTGTGGAAGTAGGAAAAGTGGGTTATCAACTCGGGTGTCGTCCTCTTCACTCTATAATAGCTCACAATTATAATCTCCAATAGCCCTCGTATAATGGCGATTCATCTTAGAGTAACGTTAATAGAAGAATGAATTGATTTACTAAATCCAAGACAGCCATAATATGCATTTTGCCTCTGTATTGCAAATCTACATAAATAAATAAGTTCTCTGGAAGAAAAACAGAAAAAAATTTATTTACAAAAAATGTAGTCATTAAAATAATCTCACATTTCACTTTATAATGATTTATTCAAGCTCTAATTCAAATTTGAAGTTTTAATTACAGAATTCAGCTTTAAACTCATTATAAAGTCGAATAAGTTAAATTTCGATCAAATTAAAATTTTGACAGCTGTCTTTTCTGTACTGGATAGGATTTCGAGATTCTTATATTTTCCTAATATGAGACCTATGCATATTATGATACAAAAAATTGCCTCTCTTGTTCACTAGATTTTGTATTAGAATAAATTATAAATTCATATTTCATAACTTTTTTCAAGTTTTCGTAGTATGTTATTTAAAAAATGAAAGAAAGAAATCCAGAAATATACAGTGATAAAAATTGAAATGGTTTTTCTGTAAAAATACTATATATATATATTCTAACTTTAAATTTCCTGTTGAAATTCGGAATAACTAGATGCTCACGAAAGAAATATAACGCGTGTAAAGTAAAGTACCAGTGTTAAGGTACAAATCAGCTTTTTATAGCAGAATTTACAGACATTTGACGTAAAAGTACTTGTAACGAAATTTTTATGAATTCTTGTGACAGTCGAGTCGTCGCATTATGTTACCATTTCATTGGAATAAAAAAATAAATAAATAAAAGTTGGAAGAAATGCTTGGAGCTATAAAATGTTATTTACTAAAGCAGAAACACAAGTATAGAGGAAATTGGATCAGTAGTTTAAACAAGTAATATAAGTAGACAAAGTAAGAAGTAAAATAAAACGGACGTAGAAATTTGTTCTTTTTCATTTAAAATATAAATTCTTATATTCCTTTTGTGTATTTGTCTATTTGTCTCTGTTTATTTGTCTATTTATTGTTATCTATTTGTCTAGTCGTATTTCTCTCATCGTCTAAGCAGCTTTATAAATTGATCTAAATTGCCACACACTGCACTAAAAGCGTAATTGCTAAAATTTAAGTATTGTTCTGTTTGATAAGTTTTAAAAGATACGAATGAATATTTCCCCACCATTCTTACTTTTTATATATTGCACTTATACGTGTTTAATTTGCATTTAAATATGGTTTAATATTATACAATAAATTATTTTACAGAAATTCTAGTCTCATATGGTATTTTTATGCAATATATTTATCTCATATGATGCTTTTTCTTTTTTAGTAAAACAGATAGAAAAATCAAAGAAGTTATAACTTCTCCCTATTTTTTAAGTCTATGTTGTTTTTTGTTAAAATTTTTATATATCTTCATTCCCATAATAAATTAAAATGCATAGGAATGATACATTATTTTTTTAATAAATTACAATCTTTCATTTCGTTTTTGTGCTACGGAACAGAGAAATATTATGTAACACAAGAATAAAACATTAAATAAGTAAATATACACCTGTTTTATTTCTCAATGTTGAGATAAAAGTTGTCCCCTTTACTTAAATTATTAACTGCTTACACACATATGTACAGAAATTTGAATACTCAGCATACATAAACATAAGCTGAATATTCAAATTTCTTGCGCTAGACACTCTTTATTTTGAGTCTTACTTGATTATTTTGGCAAAGCAGAATTAAATTATTTTACTAAGATTTGTATATGAATCCAGTGTTAATTAAGAATGTGAGAATTCTCATTGACAACGAAACATACTATCGATAGTATTTTTTATTATTTATGTAGCCCTAAGAAGAAAAATCAAATCATGTTTCTTACGATAAATAAATAGGAAACATATACTTGTGTGTGGAAAGAAAAGAATGCTTTACTTTTCGAATAATTTGTTTCAATATTGGAGTTATTTATGATGAGGGGTGATAATTCCTCCATGTATAAATGCTTATACAACTACGATAAAACAATTTTCCCATTTAATAATAAAGTAGCCCTGATTTCTGTCACTGTATGGTTAACCAGAA
The DNA here is from genome assembly GCA_019974015.1 of Nephila pilipes. Lineage (NCBI taxonomy): Eukaryota > Metazoa > Arthropoda > Arachnida > Araneae > Nephilidae > Nephila > Nephila pilipes. Next base: position 701,742 of record BMAW01023678.1, on the reverse strand, counting down.
TAGAATAAGCTTAAAATAAAAATTAACATGTTTAAGAGATTAAATTTGAACATATTTAGAGGAAAACAGAGAGATGTACTAAGTACATAAAAAATGTTATTTATATTTGGAGATAATACACAAAATAAAATCCCAACAATACACGCCTCTCCCGAAGTAAGATCCTTCTTGCTCTATGTTTCACTTAGAATTTTATTTCATTTCTGAAAACATATACCTTTTTGGGTATTTTTGATTGTACATTCAATTCTCTCATAATTACTTATTTTGTTCCTTTTAATTTTCTTAACGTGTTATAAGATACTTTTCTTTAAATCTCACTAATATAAATCTAAATACTTTTCTAAAAATCTAAAGTATATTGATTTTCATTGATTAGTTTCATGCTCTAGTCAGGCTTTTATTTAACGGAGCGCGGTATATAGCCCAGTGTCTTAGTCTTTGAGATTAAGGGCCAGCGAATCACACTTTCCATCCTCATTCTAACAGATACCTGTTCTTTTTTGTTGACATGGTAATATTTTTTGGTACTATGATATCTCAATTTTAAAATACTCATCCATCTTAGCATTTTTTTACATCTAAAATTTCAGTAAAAAGGAATTTTATTAGCTTATGTTAAATTAACTTTTCATTCGCTAGCTCCATAATCAATTTATTAGCAGACTAAGAGCACAATTAACCAAAAATTAAAACATAAAAACGACAACTCGACAAACAAAGCAATTACGAAATCAAATTCACGCCATATCCGTTGTCTACAGAGGCTAAAAGCGGACTGGTTAAATGCAACCAATGCCACCAGAGGGCGTTCTATTGTTCTTTCTAACATTTGTCACAGTTTTATATAAAATATATAGCAAACAAAGTAATGAAATTTGAAGTAGTGCTCCGCGGTACAAAGTATTCTGCAGCCAAACATTTTTACACGTTTTGGAAGGAATCAGGCTATTTACTTGTGTTTTAAGTATTAGTCAATATTTTGAAGCTATCTTCGGTAAATGTTAAGCGGGTGGTGTTGTTTTCTGGTTATAACGTCCGCTTTCGCCGAAGATCGGCAAACCTTTTTTTTTTCTTCTTTTTTCGAAAGGGTCATTTCATAACACTTTTAGGCTTGGCGGCCCTGGTAAGCAAACTCATAGATATTTACACAACATTTCTATTCGCAGAGCAACAGTAAAAAATATATATTAACACGTGATATTTCTCATAATATTTATATACTCATGCTAACCTTCCAAAAAAAGAAGAAGAAATATTTCCATTTATTTATAAACATATAATAGAACTGATTAAATTTTGTACTATCTTGAATCGCTTTTTCTGAGACATTGCATTATCATATTGGAATTCGAAATTAGAGCTTCTTATTTGTAAAGCTATCAGCAAAGGGTTCGCCATTAATAATGATCCGTATTACGATTTTACTTATTTCATTTTCGAAAATATGCTTTCACATCAGTAAGTATTCCCAAATATAGATATAAATTCTAGAGAATGTGATTTTTATTGGCCGTTTTTGTCTTCCGAAAGATATTTATAAGAATTTAGTTAAAAGCCCATTTCTTTAAACATTATTTTTAGCATGTCATCATTTTGCAGATGATTCACTTCCATATGAAGGTCTGATGGAAGCTTCTCAATTAATTCTACAGGCAAATGAAATATGGAAATATGTTTAGCACTAGAAGGGATTCTGTTGCAATTTTCTTGTAATTATTTCACGTGAAACTCACACTAGATTGAACGCTGACGACAAGCTGCAATTTGTCGATCCTTAGTCACGAGTATCGCGGCCAGAGATATTTTTCAAGGTTGATTCCGTTTTAAGACATGTCTTGTGCAATAATGGAACGTTATGCTCATTAAATGTAACGGAGTTGAGAAAAGTCCTCGCATGATGTGGAAATTCAGAGAGTGACGCACTCGAACTCGAAGTCTTCACTCGAGGGTGACGTTAAAATAAGAGGTGAATCGCCAACAGTCCTCGTGCAATTCTAGCGCAAAATTATTTTTTTTAAAATATTAACGTGCGGAATCTAGTCTCGGAATTTTCTTAAACCTTAGGAATGTAATAGCATAAATGCAAGTTCATTTGATTGTGATACATATGTATTTGCATTTGTCATATATCATAGTCTTAAAGTTTCGAAATATTGAAAAAATTCACAATTAACACTCTGACATACAAAACTATAAGCCGTTTAATTTTAGGTAGAGCTGAAAAAAATATGAAGCGTAATATTTTACAGGAAAATATTGATTGATTCAAATAAAATAAGTAGTATTGTATATTTTTCAAAAATGTTTTTCAATACATGTTAGTGAAGTAAAAATATGATATTAATGCTGAAAAATTTATGGGTTTGAAAAAAATAGGCGTTTCAAATTTGAATTCTTTAACATTAAAGAAAAACAGCCATAAGCATGGAAATGCTTATGTCATATATCTAATACTGTAACCGACTTTGAATACCATTTACTGATCTGAATTACTGATGATTTATTTTTAGTGTAGCATATATCTGATATAATGATCACTGTAATGATCTGTTCGAAGGAGAGTGATTTCTGAATTATGATAATTATTTAGTGATACCTGTAATCATAAAACACATGCAGAGAAAGGAGGGAACGAAATTAGTTACACATCCAGAAGATGGATATCAACAAAAGAATTCCAGAAAAAAAGCACCTTGCGATGAAATATTAGTCTCATACCCCAGAAGAAAACTAAAACTATGATGGATTGATAGTATGGACTTCGATTTTGGCGCCAAATAGAATCTCTCAAAGGAGGCCAAGGTCTCTTCCAGATTGCAAAAACAAAGCATACATTTTGTATTTCGATTCCAAACTGGCAATAATTGATTGCCCGGTTTTTCATCATCATCGTCGCGTATTCTTTGAATCAGTCCTAACCAATCCGCGGAGCTGAGTCATCTGAATAAAAATTTAAAACTTTTATAGTGCATGAAAGTAACAAAGAACATTCCACCATAAGTCGTTCGTAACGTACCGTACTACCATGGGAATATCTCACAACCTGACTCAACTTTTATCACCATTTTTCTTTAATCTTGTTTGGAAACAATTACAAAGCTCGTTTTAAAAAACGCGCGGGCCATCTGGTGAGATTGGACGACATACAATGTATAACTAACCAGCAAACTTACTGAAGAGCGCGGATGCGCATTACTAAACGTAGGGAGGAAATGCGACTCGCGGAACATGCGAAATAGCAGCAGCCAGTCTGTCTGCAGCAAGCCTAATATATTTGACGCAGAAGCGTATTGTTCCACACAGACTACTGTTCGGTGTCTTTTGATCGCTAATAATTTAGCGCTAGCGTTATGTTGCAACTGCTGGACAGTTTGTTTAAATTGTATTTCTTGTAAATATATTTCCTTCAATAAAATGTAATTTCCCTTAATTTACAGTAGAATGTTCTTGATTTCTCTTATGAGATTCGGGAGGATTGGTCACTTTCTACGACTCGAAAGGTGAAAGTTGTAGTAGTTTTTAACGTGAGAATTTGAATCGGCATCGGATTCATCACTTGCGTGTGTGTGTCCGTGCACACACACATATATATAATGCGACCCACCTTAATAAAATGTGTTTCCAAAGCGATCTTTTGGGTTGGTCAGACCTGCTTTGAATCATCAGTTTTAAACTTGTCTGACTTGGCAGGGAAAAGTCCCCACCCTAACTTTTTCGCTTTTTAAAAAAAAAAAAAAAATTGGTTTTTTGCACCATATTTGAAATTTTAACCTTTCAATTTTTCTTTCTTCATTAAACCTTGTATTTGTTTCATATTTTGCAATTCCTTTCTTTAAATTAATAGAATTTATAATAGTTTTAACAAATTTTTATGAATATCTTGATTTGATTCTTACTCCATTATATTCAATGTAGTCACTTACTCCAAACATGGTAAAAAATTTCACAAAAAACACCCATATTTAACGCTGAAGGAATGATAAACGATAAATTTCAAGCCAATAGGTTAATTTATAGGTCAGGTTAAGATTAAGATTGCCTTCGCCTGCTGTCAAAGAAATTTGGAAAACATTTCGGGGTAGAAAATTGTTCCAATTTTCATGAAAGTTTGTGCCGCTGTAGCGCGTACAACTGTTTCTAATGCAAGACTCTTAAAATTCAGAAACATTCCAAAAACATATTATTCCATTTTTCTCTTGAACATATAAATTTCAAAAACAATTTAACATTATAATATAGGAGAAGGAACTTAGAACCCATTTTACAAACAAAAAAGCTATTCATTCAGATATACCTGAGTTTTATTATTAAATGCGTTGCTCTTTAAGAGTTAGTGAACTCAAAATATAAAATGAATTTTCGAGCGTTTTGTTACCAGAAAAAGTGTTCTATTTTCAGGTTCTATTCTTTAACATTACCCGGAAACAACATTAAAACAAATTCTATTAAAACATTACGGTATCAGTTTGATATAGTGATCAGAATATTTTTACAGGTAAAGTATTTTCTCCATTTTCAATCTTATTGACAAAAATGAAACCACTTCAGAAGAAATTTTTAATCTTAATAATATTTCACTCACAAAAACAGAGCACATATTCAAAACCGAAAAACAAACATATCGTGCTAAACAACAAATATCGTGCTAACGGGTTTAAGATGTCTAGGATTAAATTAAATTCAGTCAAAACAAACCTGCCTCAGACGAAATAAATACGCGAAACCCCTCCAAAAGCAAGCTATTTGTCTAATTTTGGTTCTTTTATAACAAAAAAAAAAAAAAAAAAAAAAAAATAGGATTTAAATAAATGTTAAAAAAAAATCTCCAAGCTTAACTATAACTGGTTCGTATTTTCTCAAAAACCAATTTATAGTTGAAGTAATACTGAGCAAAAACGTATTTCATAATAAAGTGCTTGGTGGAGAGAAAGGGAAGTTTACGATGAAATTAAATTAATTCCGATATAAGTACGAAATATTATCTAAAATATTTCCAGGAATAAAACATTTATCTTTTAAATCTTTTATGACCAAAATGAAGGTATTATATGCAATGTATTTAAGCATCGCGTCCTTGTTAGGATGCAACCTAAACACAGATTCCTTTTTTAGACATCGTAATATTAAAACAAGTTCATGAGGTTATAATTCACATATCCTCTATCATTCTACGGATTCAAGGCATAGAAGTATTCCTCTTAATTTACAAAATTTAAAAACCCTTTGATATTAAAATCTTGGAGTAAGGATTATTGGAAAAGTAAGGAGATTTTATTATATAAAAGGAACAAAAATAGAATTGTATTCGAACAAAAATGAGTAATTAATCCAAATGTGACATTCCAAATTCATGATAAAAAGGTATCGGGGCTAATATACTAAATCTATCACGATTCAAAATCCACACGTTGATGTAGTGTGGTTGTAAAGAGAGTGGGTTTACAAGCTTAGCTGTTGTCCTTGTCACTGACCGCAGTTGAAAATTTCAAGGTTCATCTTCAATAGTTCTCGTGTTGCTTTTAGATGTGACGTTTATAAACAAGCAATTAATCAAGCACGAAAAAAATGAATCAAAATATGATATAAAAATCGGAACCAAATTATTCCGAACTTAGTCCTATTGTCTGAGATTAGGCGAAGACAGTCTTGAATAACAAAAATTCCATGACATCAATTTTCGCAAGAAATCGAATTTATGACTGAAGTGAACATCGTTTTAAAACTAATTGGTCCGGCAGAACTGCAATTAAAACTCGGAGCATTGCTGAATCGATTGCGTACGTTGTCCACAATCGTTCCCTGAAGAAACCCTTTTGCTCCTTTTTAATTCTTTACAACTTGAAAAAAAAAAGGCCAGAGACCACGAAAAGCGACTATTGTCATCTTTCTCAGAAGCCGAAACATCGACCGAAAGCAACGAACGCAGCAGGCTCTCCCTATAATAGCTCCAGCACGGCGAGAGGACTCAAAGAGGGCTGGGGGAATGAAACTCGTCACTCTTCCATCCCCCCTCCCTTGCCTAATCTTCTCGAACGCCGACTCACCCTCGTCCACCCCTACTGAAGTGCACTGCGGCAGTGGTGCCCACTCATCTATCTAATGAGAGGCGGCTCGAAAAGACCCCTAGGGGGTGAGGGAGAGTGCACCCCACAAAGGATCGTTTGGCGAGGGTTGGGGGAGGTGCCTTTTCCTCAGGTGGTGCGTTTTGTCATTAGTTCGTTCGGTTCTTTTCCTGGTCGGGACAGATGAAGGTTTGGGGAAGGGGGCGTGACTCGGGAAGGGGGG